>CM035444.1:88752321-88754821 GCA_020310875.1 Ceratopteris richardii
CATGACATACAGATGTGAGGCATGTCAATTAGGTAAGGCTCATAAGCAATCCTATTCCAAGCATGGGTTTATGTATTCAGAAAGACTTGAATTGGTGCATAAAGATGTGTGGGGTCCTTCAAAGGACTTTAGTATAAATGGTTCAAGATATTATGTCATATATGTTGATGATGCTACCAGATGGATCACAATTTATGTGATTAAAGAAAAGTCAGAAGTGTTTAATACATTTAAATACTATCATGCATATGTAGAAAGGATTACAGGTCAAAAATTGAAGAGACTAAGGTCAGATGGAGGGGGAGAGTATTTTTCAAATGAATTCAATGATTACTTGTGGAATGCAGGTATAAAGAGAGAAGTTACTTGCAGGTACTCTCCTCAACAAAATGGGGTAGCAGAAAGAAGAAATAGGACTCTTGTTGAGTTTGCTAGGTCCATGATGAAAGAGAAGAATTGTCCAAATTATTTGTGGGCAGAGGCTGTAAATACAGCTACTTATTTGGTCAATAGATTGCCTTGTAAAGCTTTGCAAGGTATGACACCATATGAAGCTTGGTGGGGTAAGAGACCTACCTTGGATCATTGCAGAATATTTGGATGCTTGGCATATGCATATGTGCCATCTCAATTGAGGCATAAGTTGGAGCCTAAGGCAGAAAAATATGTATTCATTGGTTATGATGATAAGCAAATGGGATACACGTTGTGGAGTCCATCCACAAAGCAATTCCTTGTATCCAAGGATGTTACATTTGATGAGCAAGGTACTTGGTATGCAGGTTAATATAATGTACGTACAGATGTTGAAGAAGTAGTGGATCAAAGGAAAGGTAAAGCAAAGATTCAATTACTTGATGAAAATGAGAATAATGAAGTACAGGTTGAAGTTGAAGAGAGGCCAAGGTTTGATCCAGAATGTGATGAACCAGAGACTTCAAAAAGTGCAGAAGTTAGGAGGTCATCTAGGCACAAATGGCAACCTACAAGGTATAGCTATGACACCTCATTCTTGACTACTAAAGATTATGCTTATTTGGTAAAAGCAGATGAAGATCCATCTACATATGATGAAGCCAAAGGCAAGAGAAATTGGGAAGAAGCCATGCAAGAGGAGTATGATGCATTGATAGAGAATCAGACTTGGGATCTGGTTCCTAAACCTAATAGCCAGAAAATCATTGGATGTAAGTGGGTGTACAAAACAAAAAGATTTGCAGATGGAAGTGTGTCTAGGTACAAAGCTAGACTTGTTGTGAAAGGGTATGCACAGACATATGGAGTGGACTATGATGAGACTTATAGTCCTGTGGCAAAGATGACAACCATCAGAACTCTTCTAGCAATTGCTGCTTGTAAAGGTTGGAAGCTATCTCAATTAGATGTTAAAAATGCTTTTTTGAATGGTTACATTTCAGATGAAGTTTACATGGAGCAACCAGATGGATTCAAAGATCAAGTGAATCCAAATTATGTGTGTAAGCTCAAGAGAGCTTTGTATGGATTAAAGCAGGCCCCAAGGGCATGGAATTATAGGCTTGTAAAGTTCTTGAATGATCTTGGATTTCAAGCATCAAAGGCAGATAGTAGCTTGCTAGTCAAAGCAAGTGAAGATGGATTCATTTATGTTTGTATTTATGTTGATGACATAATACTTACAGGAACAGATGATAAAGGAATACAAATGATCAAGAAGCAGATGGAGAAAGAGTTCAAAATCAGTGATTTGGGGAACTTGTCATTCTTCTTGGGAATGGAGATTTTATATACTCAACATGGAGTATATGTGACCCAAGAAAGGTATCTTAAAAATTTGCTAACCAAATTTAAAATGGAAGATTGCAGGGTTGCACCTACACCATTGGAAGTGAACCATAAATTGTCTAGATTTGGAGGAGAAGAATTCAGAGACATGAAGCTCTATCAAAGTTTGGTTGGTAGCTTGATTTATGCTACACTGACAAGGCCTGATTTGTCATATGCAGTTGGTGTGCTTTCACAATTTATGCATTGTCCTAGAAAGGAACATTGGATTGCAGGACAAAGAGTACTTAGGTACATCAAGGGTACACTCAGAGAAGGGTTGTACTATGGATTTACTTCTGATACAAGAGTGAAGATATATAGTGATGCAGATTGGGCAGGTAATGTGGATGATAGAAGATCAACACATGGATATTTGTGCTATGTAGGAGACAAATTGATTTCATGGTGTTCTAAGAAGCAACATACAATTGCTTTGTCATCTACAGAAGCAGAATATAAAGGTATGGTGGAAGCTGCAAAGGAGGTAATATGGCTAAAGACACTCATGAAGAGTTTTGATGTTGTTCAGAGTATTCCTATAATTTGTGGAGATAATATGAGCTCTCTATACTTGGCAGCTAATCCTGTGTTTCATGCTAGAACTAAGCATATTGAAATACAATATCATTTTCTGAGAGAGAAGGTCATTGATAAGGAGATTGAAGTCATACACACTCCTACAAAAGATCAACTT
>CM035444.1:88769821-88774821 GCA_020310875.1 Ceratopteris richardii
ATAAATCTACCCAACAATGAAATGGAAGTTATTTCAGTAAATCATCATTGGACTCTTGCCAACGTGAGAGAACATCTAGTAATCATGGGATTTGAGGATCTGGATCAATCAAAGTTCAGAATACAAGGGCATAAGGTAAGTAGCATATGATATTTCTTTTTTTGTTTATACAAATTCTTACACTCAAATATGTTCATTTAAAGTTTTCTATTTGTCTGCAGATTGGTAAGAGGTTGGAGGATAAAATTAAAGTCCTCCTTGAATGGAGTGTGGATGGAACTCAACTTTCATTGTCATAGCTCAAGGACTATTTGAGTGCTACAGTGTACACACACCTATGTTCCATTTATAATCCTACATCTGCAACAATGTATTTAACATGCAAGACATGTAGCATGTAAAATTTTTTGATCTCAATATGATGTACAATTTGCCAAATCTTTGGTTTTTCCAATGGCAATTTATTATAATTTTAAAGTTCTGAGATTTTTTTTTTTCTATTGTGTTGTCGTGTATCTTATTCTGGTTAATGATTCTGTTCAATCTTTTTATGAGCAAAAGTTTTTTTTCTGAGAGTTCTGTGCATGATTGTTTTATTTGAAGGTATCAGTTTTAGTTTTAAAATGGGTCCCACTCACTTTAAAATTTTGAAACTACTATAAAAGCAACACTTATTCTCTCATTTCTCACTTTTGCAACCAAGAAGAGCTACAATCACTAGCAGAGTACGCACACAAGCTAGCATCACGCGCAATGGCTGCCGCATCCTCCAGTACCCTGCAACTCAAACGTCCACGTGAACTCTTCAATGAGTTCTTGGAATCAACTGAGTTCAAAGGTCAGAACCACTTGTATGACCTACTGTCTAGGGTCCCTGATCTAGACAAAACAATTCAACTGAACTCTGATGTGCTCAAGGAAATCATAGAGTTCCTTGAGTACTACATCTTGCGTTTTTCTATAGAAATACCGCCTTATGAGGGTAAATGGGTTCCATGTGACCTTCTACTCTACATACATAGAGGCGATGAAGCCTTCATGAAGCGCCTTAAGCGCTTCATGGCAATTGCGGAAACTGCTGGGCACTTACTAGATGACTCTGTGCCATTAGTAAAAAAACTTAACAAAAAGAAGAGGATGGGTACAAAGTACCTATCCTACACTGCAACAACATATTTTATTATTAATGAGGAGCCGGAACCTACACCTGTTGAGCTCCCCAACCTTGCCACTGGGGGTTTTGTTAAGGAGAAGAATGAGCCTCAACCAGAGGCCATAAATTTTTCCAAAGAAAGCATTACAATCCACCAAGAATTCCCTGGTGGTGTTGAGGATAAACTACATGTGCAATCAAGCATGGAGGAGGCCCCCCCTTCAAATCTCAACCCCTCTGAGCCCACATTACCAGAGGTGGAACTTGAATATCTCTCCTGCATCATTGTGGATGGAGAGGAATTTATTTTACTCCATGACATTGAGAAGGCATTCGGTCTACGTCTAGATGAATGCTTGAGTATTTTCTCCACAATGTCAGATGTTCCACTTGACAACACATCTGACATACTTGAAAAGAAGTCCATCCCACTTGGGGATTCTGTGGCAGACACCATATCAATGGTGTGTGCTGATATTTTAAATGATGACAACAATTCTACTACAGAGGAGGAGTTCAGTGCAGCACAGGAGAGGATACTGAAGCAAAAAATTCCTACATCCCATGTAGCAGAGCAGAGTGGCATGTCCCACTCTAGCATTGATCTTGATGCCCCTGGAAGAGGGGAGGAAGAAGACAAGCTTCATGATGTAAGTGGTAATTGAATTAAATAAATCGATAATTTTAAGTTAACATTGTAAGAGCTTGAATTCTCATTTGTTCTTAACAGGAAGCAATTGAGCTCGACAAGTTCGCAGCAAGGTCTGGTGGGGATCGAGCTTCTCGTGGGAGTGGTGCATCCTTGGCAAACTACATCGGAAAGTTGCCAAAGGATGATTTTGTTATCATACACAAAGACTACAGTCCCGATGGGCACTTCATCACTTGGTGCTTGAAGGCCCTTAGCAAGATTTTGTGTTTATGTACAATTACCCAAGGCACTAATTGTGTCATTTTGGTTAGGAAATCCTTAGTTGTAACTACTTTAGGACTTAATTTTAGAGGAAAAGTATTAGGGCAAATAGGTATCGCCATGAGTCTTGGAATGCAAGACCCCCATGTAATATCAAGATCTGTATTGACTTACCAGCTGCCTCAATCTCTCCAAAGGAGAAAGAAAGTTGTGGAGAAATTGAAGGCAGCTGAGAAATGATGTAATGTCTTGATAATACAAACTTTTTTTTTCATCATTTGTCTAGTTCTGTATATGAATGTGCTAAAAAATTGAACTTATCTTCTCTCCACAAATTGTATCTAATTGGGGGTCTTTGTATTGTGCTTTGGTCCTCTGTATGATTATATGCTTAAAAAAGGCCAAAAAAGCCCCAGCCACAGAAACGCGGGAAACAACCCTGCAAAATTTTTGCAGGGCTGTTTCCCGCGTTTCTGTGGCTGGGGCTTTTTTGGCCTTATCTAGTGTTTTTAGGTGCTACAATACATAGGAAACTATGTAATTTCAGATTTTCAATTGGTTTTGGTATTATCAGGACCAGAAGTTTTCAGTAGGGTATAAACTCAGCCTTTAGTAGCTAAAGATCTCAATTCCTATAGGGTATAACCTCTTAATACCTAGACCATTGCATCTCTACCATATGTCTTATGCTTACCAAAGACCAAATATTGCAAAAAAAACCCCAGCCACAGAAACGCGGGATTCAGCCCTGCAAAAATTTTGCAGGGCTGAATCCCGCGTTTCTGTGGCTGGGGGTTTTTTGGTATGAAAAGGACATGTTGCACACCAGTATGTAGAAAAGGAACATATCTAGTCATAAAACAATAGGCAAGTGCATGCATGTTTAATTGAATCCATATATAACTGACTGAAAGAGAGAGAGAGAGAGAGAGAGAGAGAGAGAGAGAGAGAGAGAGTGAGAGAGAAAAAAGAGACAAAGAATATAAGTCAAAACAAAATTTTCTATTATCCATTGTATTACATCGCAAAGTAGCCTATCATAGGGTATAATATACACATCATGGGTTATTTCCTCTAATTCTTCTTGCTAGCTGAATGTCCTTCGGTTGTATGGTTACTCTCTTGGCATGGATAGCACAGAGGTTAGAGTCCTCAAGCATGGAGATGAGGTAGGCCTCAGCTACCTCTTGAAGTGCTTCAAGTGCTATCCCTTGTATTCTTAGACCTGCTTGGTAGCTTTGTAGTTCCTCTTTCACTACCCTTGCAAAAGCTCTTCGTGGTATGAGTAGTTCAACAGACTTTTGGTAGTGTCATATCTCTGCAAAAGCCCTACAGTGCTTCCTTCGTCTTTGTGGAGCTCTTGGGTTGGGAGGTATGTTTGGCTGGCGTTGAGGTCGACGTCGAGGTTGATAGTTTTTTTTTCTCCGATGTACACGATGTGAGGGCCCAACTTCATCTTGCACATTTTGTTGTTGATGTGGTTGTTGACTTTGCTCTCTTTCCTCCTCTGTTGGTATTTGCCCTTGTCCTTGTGGAAGTGTCTTACCTCCATGTGTCACCCTATGGCTCGTTGGTATTTGCATATCATTCCATGGTGGTTGATTGTTGCTTTCCTCATTTGGGGATGACTCTTCGTCGCTCTCTGGTACACTCCTTCTGATCAACTTCTGTTTGGGTCTTGATTTGATGGGTGTCCTTGTTGGTGGCTCATCATCTGAAATGGCCTCTGATCGTCCTGGAGTGTAATAATCTTGTCTATTGGAAACTTCATTTTCTCGCACTGAATTGCTCCCAGGTGGTGTGCCATCATGTGACACAGGCACAGATGTGCTCTGGGAACCACTTCGAGGCCTTTGGGGGGGTTGCAACCATGGTGGGCGTTGTGTCCCTAGATGAGGGCTAAGAAAGAAGACGCGATCTTTCCTTGCAGTTTGCTTGGTGCGTGCCATTCTCTTGAGTTGCAAAAAGTGTGAAATGAAGTGAGTTCTCTCTATTTATAGAGTTTTTTAAAAAACTGTTTGTTCACACTAGAACGGACAAAACCTCTTTAAAACCATATAGAATATTATATATTAAATAATAACACATTGAAATCAAGATTACAATAATCATATGTATTACCACATAATGGGAAATAGCGAATTCACTTTACTTCCAAGCTGAGCCTTCTCGTTGTCTCCTTGCACGCCACTGAGCATGATGAAGAGGACCTAACGATGACTTCCATTTCTCACTGGCAATGTTGTGTTGCATCTTTCTTGCAAGTTTTGCCAATTTTGAATCCCTAAGTCGTTCCACAAAAAACTTTCTCGAGAATGTAGTGCGGTAAAACCAATTAAACATCTCCTCCATGTAGTTTGATTGCATTGGGCCACCACCATGTCGGGTGTTTTTGAAGTAGACACCCCTCGCTTTGTAGTGTGACTTTTCCATTCCTTGGGTACTGAAAATCTCTAATGACCCATATCGATGCATGAAAAAAGCTCCATGTGCAAACAAAATATGCTAAAAATTGTTAAGTACATTGGAAAAAGGTAAGTGCAATGAACACTTGTAGAAGAAGATTACACTTACAATGTAGTGTGTTATATTGCTCTCTCCCCAACATTGAATGAAACACTTGGTGAACTCCACTAATGTTTCTTGAAACATTTGACGTTGAATAGCACTAGACCTAGTCAGACCCATTAAGCCTACAACCTTATCAAAGCTCGACCAAACTTTCTTTCTCTTATTACAAAGATCAACTTGAGAGTCATTGTCTGTTGTGATCATGCATAGGTCTTTCCACAGCTCATAACGTTCATTATTTTGAGTGCTAGTACCTCTTCTAAAAAAATGTCTTGCTTTATTCCCTGTCATTGACATTTGTTGCAAGCTATCTTGAGATTCTCCAACTTTCTTAACAACTAGGGTTACATTTCCACCATGACA
>CM035444.1:88782321-88787321 GCA_020310875.1 Ceratopteris richardii
CTTCTTGTATACTCACTTGAAGTAATTACAAACAGAATAGGAGTTGATTCCGGTAAGATTTTGGTATAATTACGGTGACAGTCTGGTGACAGTCCGGTGAAGTCCTAGTGAATTTCTCTGTAAATTCAAAACGAAGTCCTATATGCTGGAGTGACAGTAACTCTGCTAAGCTACTGCTGATTATAGAGGTGTTCTAATATCACTCTAGCTTGGCAACCAATTTTCGGTGGCGGAGCAAATTCTGCAGGCTTGACAAGGTTCAGGCCTTTGCCGCGTTGACCATAATAAGTGGTATCAGAGCGAAAGTTAATCGCCCACAAGTGGTATCAGAGCCAGAATATCCACCCTTAATTGGCGTCAGAGCTGTGAGATCCAAGAAGTGGGTTCAGAGCCAGAGTATTCACCATCATTGGTGTCAGAGCCAGAATACCGAAATTGGTATCGCAGAGCAGGTTAACCACGATAGTGGAACCAGAACGAGGAAGATTCAGAAGAGCAGAAAGGTTCTCAAAAGTTCACAGGAAGTAATAGAAACAAGAAGATTATGGAAGATCATGTCCAAATTGATAAATTGGACAGAGATAAGTATCCCGCGTGGGTAATGCGCATGGAAGCCTTACTTATGAGTAAGGACCTAATGATGTATGTGACCGGAGAAGAAAAGAAGCCGACTTTCGAAGATGATAGTCAACCGAAAAAAGAAGAATTAGAAGCCTTGAAGCTGTGGCAGAAGAAAGATGCAACGGCAAGAGCTTACATTTATAATACCGTTTCAGACCATCTACTACCGCACATTAGAGGTCTGGAGAAAGTGGAGGATATATGGAGTGCACTGGAAGATCACTTCCAAAATACTACGAAAGCTAGGAAGGCTAGCTTATGGTCCGAGTTCACAACGTTCAAAAAGAAGTCGAGTCAAAGCATTAGTGACTATGTTACTAAGATGAAGGATCTAGCAGATAGTCTTGGATCCATAAATGAAGATGTCGAAGATCACAGATTGATAGCGCAACTGCTAACAGGTTTGAGAGGAGATGAAAGGTGGAAACCTTTCGTACTCTCGACTGAACTATCTTTAAATCATTTTGTACAAGATTTAAATCAGTTGCTTGGTTTGATGCTCACATATGAGCAAGACCTGAAAGGAGATGCAGATAAAGGACAAAGTTCTACAATGTACATGAAGAACAAGAAGAAAGACAAAGGTAAGTCAAAAGATGAAGAAGAGTCGAGTTCTCAGGCTTATTATGCAAGAGGTAAAGGCACCGGCAGAGGAAGAGCAAGAGGTTTTGGAAGAGGAAGAAGTAGCCAAAATAACAACAAGAAGGCTTGCTGGATCTGTGGACTAAGTAATCATTTGGCTCATGATTGCTGGCACAATCAACAAGGATCAAATCAAAATCAAAACAGTAATAGCAGAGGCAGAAGCGGAAGATATCAGAATAACTTTCAAAGAAGAAGACAAAATCAAAGAGGAGGCTATGGTAGAGGTGGAGCAAGAAGTTGGGGACAGAATCAATCCTACAACACCACCTACAACAACTACGCAAATGACACACAGAATGAAAGTCATACATCATTGATGATGAACTCAATCAGCACATTAGATAACGAAGACCTAAAGGTATTTTACATTGATTCTGGATGTTCTAATCACTTGTCAAGAAATATAGAACTGATGTCAGAATTGGAAAAACGTAGTTCCAGTAACAGGTGACAATACGAGGCATAGTGTACATTCAATTGGAAAAGTGAAATGTAAGAGTGGAGCAGATTTGCTAACCAATGTTTTGTATGTTCCAACAATACCGAAAAATTTGATTAGCGTGGGACAGATAGTTGAGAAAGGTTTTCAAGTCAGATTTACAAATGAAGGAGTATTTGTAGAAGATCTCGAGAATGGATATAATCAGATTGTCTCTGGTAAGAAAGAAGGCAGACTCTTTACTTTAAGAGTACAAGGGAACATTGGCCAAGCGTTGCTCACACATGGTGAAAAGGTGATTATAGAACTTGATCTCTGGCATAAGAGATTGGGTCATTTCAATGAAAAAGGAATAAAAGCTATGATTTCAAACCAGTCAGTACTGGGATTACCGAATGTACAGAGCCAACATATGATTCACAAGTGCAAAGCATGTCAGATGGGAAAAGCCCACAGGTTACCTTTCCAGAAGAAAGGATTCAAACATGATGGAGTACTTGAACTCATTCATACAGATGTATGGGGTCCCATAAAAGAAGGATCAATCAGTGGCTCAAGATATTATGTTTTATTTATTGATGACACTACAAGATGGATAACGTTATATGTTTTGAAGGAAAGATCATAGGTATTTGAAAGCTTCAAACATTTTCATGCATATGCTGAAAGACTCACAGGTCGAAAGCTGAAGAGACCGAGGTCTGATGGAGGGGGAGAATACTTCTCCCGAGAGTTCAATGACTATCTTTGGAATGCAGGTATTAAGAGAGAAATAACCTGCAGGTACACACCACAACAAAATGGTGTAGCAGAAAGAAGGAACCGAACTCTAGTCGAGTTTGCACGAGCTATGCTAAAGGAAAAGGATTGTCCAAATTATCTTTGGGCTGAAGCTGTAAATACAGCTACATACTTGGTAAACAGATTACCATGTACGACATTAGATGGAATGACCCCATATGAAGCCTGGTGGGGAAAGAAACCAACACTTGATCATTGCAAAGTGTTTGGATCAGTAGCTTATGCTTATGTACCATCACAACTCAGACATAAGCTCGAACCAAAAGCAGAGAAATATGTGTTTGTCGGATACGATGAAAAGCAGATGGGCTACAGGTTATGGAGTCCTCTAACAAAACAGTTTACTGTTTCCAGAGATGTTACATTTGATGAACAGAAGAGCTGGTATACAAATCAGAATCATACAACGGAAGAATTTGAAGAAGAAGTAAGAAGAAGAGAGAAAGGGAAATCAATTGTACAGGTGAATAGAGATGAAGATCATATGCAGGCAAGTACCTCCAGGATCGGATCAGGTATGAGAAATGAAGATGAACAGGGATTTGATGAAGATGTGTATTCAGATACACATGAAGAGTTTGAACCAAGAAGGTCAAACAGGAACAGAAGACAACCAAAAAGGTATTCGTATGTTACTTCGTACATAACTCAGAAAAATTATGCATATATGGTCAAAGATGATGAAGAACATCAGAACTATGATGAAGCTAAAGGCAAGAAGCAATGGGAAGAAGCAATGGAAGAAGAGTTTATCGCACTGGAGGAGAACAAGACATGGGAACTTTTTTAGAAACCAAGTGGTAAGAAAGTGATTGGAAATAAATGGGTTTTCAAAGTTAAGAAACTTGCAGATGGAAGGATAGCCAGATACAAAGCCAGACTGGTTATCAAGGGCTATGCTCAGACGCATGGCATAGATTATGATGAGACATTCAGTTCGGTGGCAAAGATGTCAACCATAAGGACAGTGATTGCTATAGCAGCATCAAAAGGATGGAAGCTAAGTCAGCTAGATATAAAGAACGCATTTCTGAATGGATACATATCAGATGAAGTCTACATGGAACAACCGGAAGGGTTTGTAAGTTCCGGATACCCAAACTTCGTTTGCAGATTAAGAAAAGCACTTTACGGACTGAAGCAAGCTCCAAGAGCTTGGAATTACAGGCTTGTGAAATATCTCAATGAACTTGGATACCAAAGTTCGAAAGCAGATGCAAGTCTACTCATCAAAAGAACAGAAGAGGGTATGATCTACATTTGCATTTATGTAGACGACATTATAATTACAGGTACTTCAGATGAAGGAATTAAAGAAGTAAAGAGATTACTCGAAAAGGAGTTTCATGTCAGTGATCTAGGAATGTTGTCATACTTTCTAGGAATGGAAATCACATACACAGATCATGGTGTATATGTTACGCAAGAAAGGTATCTCCTAAACTTACTGAAGAAGTTTAATATGGAGAATTGCAGAGAAGCTTCAACACCGCTTGAAGCAAATCATAAACTCAGCAAATATAGTGGTGCAGAGTTTAAAGATATGAGAAAGTATCAGTCATCAGTGGGAAGTCTAATTTACGCTACACTAACACGACCAGATCTTAGCTATGCAGTGGGAGTTCTCTCACAGTTCATGCATTGTCCGAAGGATCAACATTGGGTTGCAGGACAGAGAGTTCTTAGATATATAAAAAGAACTATAAGAGAAGGATTATATTATCCTTTTACATCAGGTATAAAGCTGAGAGCATACAGTGACTCAGACTGGGCAGGAAGTCAAGATGACAGAAGGTCAACGCATGGGTATATGATATACCTAGGAGATAAGCTAGTAAGCTGGTGTTCGAAGAAACAACACACAGTGGCTTTATCGTCAACAAAAGCAGAATATAAAGGACTTGTAGAAGCAGCTAAAGAAGTGATATGGATGCAGACCTTGTTCAAAAGCATGGGTATTGATCAAGGTATACCCATCATACATGGAGATAATATGAGTTCGCTGTATCTTGCAGCAAATCTAGTATTTCATGCAAGAACAAAGCACATAGAAATTCAGTATCATTTCTTGAGGGAAAAGGTAATGGAAAAGGAGGTAGAAATAATATACACTCCGACAAAAGATCAGATTGCAGATATTTTGACAAAGAGCTTGGATGGAACAAAGACAAGCAGATTCAAAGAAATGGCAGGTATAAAAGAAAGAAAAATATATGAAGAACAGGAAGAGTCAAATTAGTGATTGAGGGGGAGCTGTTGAAGAATCACTCACGAATTTGACGTACAGACAAAGGAAGATAAAGAGAAGCGGAATCAAATATTCAGAAAATCAAAAGCCTTAATGAAGGGACGAATTCACGACCGTTATGTACAACGCAGAATCTTGTAGAATCAGAATTTGATAGAGTTCGTTACACCGAATCAAACTGTATATATAGAGAGAACGTGCATAAGAATAATAGAGAGGGAAGTGCGAATAAGAACGTGCGTGAGA
>CM035444.1:88797321-88814821 GCA_020310875.1 Ceratopteris richardii
AGATTCAATGGTTTTTGCCTATTCATGTCTTTGTAGCATGCTTTAAAAACATGTTATTACAGAAAACAAAAACAATGTGGTTGAATAGGAGAGTCTCTATTTCAGAGATTGATGATGTTTTAGGTAGGGAATGGGATAGCAAAGAAGTTCAAAAGCTAGGTGACATTATTTTATGTAAAGTTAGTCCCAATTCTCTTTCAATCTCATATCAGATATGTCGACAATCTGTGGTTCTAGGATATGACTATAGAAGGTGGAAAAAAAGCTTGGACTTTGGATAGCCTTGGACTCAGAGGAGAGCTGTCCAGAATTTGAGTTAGAAGTATTGATTCATCCAGATTTTCAATCAAGGAAAATAATTGTCACTGCAAATTGGAATCTCAAAAATGTAAGGGAGCTTCTAGAATACCTTGATGAGGTATCATCTCAGTGTAGATTCTCAATTGATGATGCAATAGTTAACATTAGATCAGAGAAATCATTATCTTGCATAAGTTGTCTGCCACCAAGGGTGATTAAGTTCCAACCTTTAAGATTGTAACAAGTTAACCCTGACATTCTTACATAATGTATCTTCATCTAATATAAGCTTCTATTGATACTTCCATTGAATTTTCTTTGCAGGATGGTTACAAACAATATGTGTTAAACTATTAATTTAAAATGTCTATAGTCATATTTGCATTTTTAAATTTACTTTCAAGATTTTGATGAGGTTCTTATTGTATAATGATAAGAATATAAACCAAGACATCCTTAGATATTTTTTAGGTCCTTAATTTCATATTTCCATTGATTTTTTTTTGCAGGAGTGAATTGATGACTTCAATTATCCCCCTTCATCTAAACTCATATTGGCATTTATTTGTTTAATCTTAACATTCTGATGAGGTTCCAATTAAGAAATAATTATACAGGAACTTGCATAAGTTAATTCTAGATGAACAAGAGATCTAGAATTCAATATCTAATTTCAATTTAATAATTATAGTCTATCAAAGGTGCACATTAGTCTCAGTTAAATAATTTGATTCTATCCAACTTTTCTGTTCTCAAGTAATGCAAGAGAAATTATCATGGTACACATAACAAGTAATATAAGAGAGTGTGGAGAACCTGGTGCAAATTCCAATCCAAGGTTTGGTATTTCAATATTAGAAGAACATGTCTTAAGGCATAAAACAAAGGAGACGAGATAAGTGAAGACGACTGATGCAAGCGACTAGTGCAATCTGAAATTGTCAGATGGCCCTTATCGCTTAGATCGGTCGTGTTAGCAAACTACTGCGAGAGACTTCAAGAAGTGACCTTGCATAAAGATTTGACTCACGAGGATAAAAACAACTAGCAACAATGATGAAATGGATAATACGACCGATGCAAGCGATAGGGGCAATCCAAAATTCTCCGATTCCCCGTATCGCTTGTATCGGTCGTGTCCTCTTAATTCTTTATGTCCTTCTGTATCTTCTCCAATTTAAACTTTCCAACCGGAATGAAGTAAGAAACCCACAATGCATTCATATTTGTGACATGAACAAATTTAATTGGACCATGCAATGAACTTTTGTTTAACTCTCAAGAGGTTCAATACAACTGTATATTTCTCAAACATATAAATATTGTAAAGGCAAATAAATATGGTTATAGTGACCATCTTCCAGATGAAGATTGGCATAAGTACATACAATTTGTACATAAATAAATCTTCCAACCTTGGTTGGTTTTACAATTGATTTCAATCTAAGACTCAAAAATGATTTAACCCTTTCTATCCTTTTTGGAGCCCTGGTTTCTCTGTTGCTTTTGTCCCTTTTTGGAGCTTTCAGCTTGACTCTTTTTGTTGTTCCCATGCTTTAATGGTGAGTGAAGAGGAAGCCCTTTCTTTTTATCTTCAGACTGTTTTTTATCAGGTGGAGGGGGTGGAGGTGAGTTTGGATCATGTGGGCAGATTGCATGTTTCATGATACTATTTATTGCTCTCTCTCTCTGATCAAGATGATCCATGCATCTGGGTAGTGTGATAAATTCAATTCAGGACTATAGAACCTTCTTTTCAAGAATCTTACAGCATTTGCAATCACTCTCCAGCCACATGATGTTGAGTCTCTTTGCAATGGCACATGAATTTGGATGTATCCAAATTGCTTTTGTTCATTCATTTTAGCAATTCCAGGAAAATTCTGATCAATATGCATCTTGAGAAGCTTTGCAGCACTGCATTGTAAAGTGAAAATCAGAATGGATGGCATGGCTTTAAAATAGAGAACACTAAAATGTATAGTAACTTACACTTTGCAATTCCCATGCTGTGATGGAAGAGAATTGAGGAAAAGAGCTTGATATGCATTGAAGTCCACAATAATCAAACTCCAATGGCCCCTGTCAATGAGTTGCATGTAAATATACTTTCTTAAATGAAACAAATATGTTTCCAAAATGAAGATGAATACTTACTTTTCAATATATGGGTAAATAACACATTCTACCTCTTCTGTAAAATCCTGTAGAAAGGACTTGGCATCTCCATGTTTATGAAAAAAACAGTGTGTCACCAGAGGATCTAAAATATTTACTTTTCTTTGAACCGCTTCCTCACATTGTTGAAGAAGAACCCTACAAATCAAGAAATAAAAATGCAGTTAAGGAACCAGGAAATTATGCAAAATAAAAGCATTTTAAGGCCTCTAGATATACCTGAGTGAAATGTTGACCACACTATCTGATATTTCAACATGAAGCTCCCTCAACATTTTGTTGTCTTCACGTCTAATGTCAAGAAACAATTCATTTTGCCATGGCATTGCAACATTAACTATTAGCTGCCCATCTCCTTTCTTGAGGAGCTCTTTATTTGCTTTCTGTAACTTTTGAATCTGGGTTAAGATGACACTTTCCTCTGTAAATAATCCCTGCTTTTTCCTCTCCTCCTCACTATTTGCTGCAGTTCTAGTTTCATGATCATGAGTGACTTGAGCGTTGATCTCTTCAATGACAACTGTTGTTTTGGGTGCTCGAGCTGGAGGTATAATTAAAATATCGAAGAATTTTTTATCGTGGTGATCAATAGGAACCAGAGCTTTATCAAATTTATATCTTATTCTTGAAACAATAACATAATCCTTCACCATTAGTGTTACCCTATGAGAATGAGCAGCACATAAGTAGGCATCATAAAATCAATAGCAAAGTCCTCTGCAGCTTCTTGCAGGCATAGCAGTGCTTGAGTTTGCCACCTCACATTGACAAAGGATGAGGTCTTCATCAAAGAACAGAGGTTGGCTGAGATCTGCTTGACAACTCTCATAAATGGAAGTCTTGGGATCAACAATCCCACAGACTTTTGAGCTCTTCTAATTTCCCTCAAGGACTTTACATGGTACTTGACCCTTTTTTTTGAAGGCTTGTCTGGCACATTGGCTTGAACCTTCTGGGAATTTTGCTCCTGGACATTTTCCCCCTGGGCATTTTGGTCCTGACCCTCAGGGTACAACTTCCTTGCTGTCTTTTTGGTTCTAGCCATATTCTGCACAAAATCAGAGTCTTTAGGCAAGGAATTAGGAAAAGTGGAAACTTACTCTCAAAAAGCTATGATCAATGACTCTTTCCATTGTCAAAACTTACTCTCAAAAAGCTATGATCAATGACTCTTTCCACTATCAGAGGCACGGCCGATGCAAGCGATAGCAGTCATCCGGAAATGCCCGGATGTCCCTGATCGCTTGCATCGGTCGTCTTTGAATTTATCATCAAATATCAATCAAATATATCTCACAATGCAAAATACTCAATTATCACTAAGAAAAAGATAATTGGAAAGCTATAATCAATGACTCGTTCCACTGTAAGAGACACGACCGATCCAAGCGATAAGAGTCATCCGTAAATGCCCGTATGTCCCTCATCGCTTGCATCCGTCGTCCCTGAATTCATCATCATATTTCAATAAATACAAGTTAAAATAAAGGTAACAATGCGTTATACTCAAGCATCACAAAGGAAACCAAAATTTGCAAGCTATGATCAAGGAATCGATGCTATTTAAAAAACATGACCGATCCAAGCGATTAGGGTTATCCAAAAATCTCGGATGTCCCTAATCGCTTGCATCGGTCGTGTCCACATTACCTTACGTAGAGAGCGCTCTCTATAGAAATTGTGAAGTAGCCTAAAAACATGGTGGCGATGGAACCTCGACGCTTGGCAAGTGTTGACAGAAAAAAATGAAGGAAATGAATAGGGAAGCTTAAATAGGTCCCATAACTGAGTTGATCGTTGTGCCACGTGGCATGACCCGACTGGTCCACGTCATATAGCCGTTGCAAATTCCAACGTCTTTTGCCACATGGCATGATTTGATTGGTTCACATCATCTATCCGTTGCATCGGGCAACATACACTTTGCCACGTGGCACTCTGTGATTGGTCCATGTCATTTGACCGTTTTTTCCCTCCTCGCCTATAGATAGCTACTTCCTTCACAAACTCAAACTTTCAACCTTCAGAGAATTTGTCTCACTAGAGACATGACCTATCCAAGTGATAAGAGTCATCCGTAAATGCCCGGATGTCCCTCATTGCTTGCATTGGTTGTCCCGGAATTCATCATCATATTTCAGTAAATAGAAGTTACAATAAAGGTAACAATGCGTTATACTCAAGCATCACAAAGGAAACCAAAATTTGCAAGGTATGATCAAGGACTCGATGCTATTTAAAAAACATGACCGATCCAAGCGATTAGGGTTATCCAAAAATCTCGGATGTCCCTAATCGCTTGCATCGGTCGTGTCCACATTACCTTACGGAGAGAGCACTCTCTATAGAAATTGTGAAGTAGCCAAAAAACATGGTGGCGATGGAACTTCGACGCTTGGCAAGTGTTGACAAAAAAAAATGAAGCAAATGAATAGGGAAGCTTAAATAGGTCCCAGAACTGAGTTGACCATTGTGCCACATGGCATGCCCCGATTGGTCCACATCATATAGCCATTGGAAATTCCAACGTCTTTTGCCACGTGGCATGATTTAATTGGTCCATGTCATCTATCCATTGCATCGAGCAACGCACACTTTGCCACGTGGCACTCTGTGATTGGTCCACGTCATTCGACCATTTCTTCCCTCCTCGCCTATAAATAGCTACTTCCTTCACAAACTCAAACTTTCAACCTTCAGAGAATTTGTCACTTACATGCGTATTTTTCTTTCGTCCCCGACACGACCGATACAAGCGATTTTCCCCGTTTGACCTACGTTGACTCGCTCTAGTCGCTTGCATCGGTTGTGTTCTCCTAATAGGCATACAGGAGAAGCTGCAGCTAAGATGGAGGGAATGAATGAGATCCTTAGTGTCTCTCCATCAGAGAAACTTCTTGATTTCATGTTTCAAGAGGGTTTAAGTGTAGATTATTTTCCTGATGCAATGACGATATTCAACCCCAAAATTGATTTTGAGTAACTCTTAGAGAACTCAAAAAGTTTTCTTAAGGATGAGTGGGAGATTTTCTTGGGGTTGATCAATGGAAGGATCCTTTCTATTTCTCAGAAAACCTATGTCCATCCTCACATCTTTGGGAAGGATCCAATAGATAGGGCTAAAATCACAAGAAAATGCAAAAGGATATCCCCTTTGCTAGGGAAGCTTGATTTATGCCCAGAGCATGAAAAGGACTGCTGCTTGCTCCCTTTAAACATTGCTTTCTTGATATGGCTTGATCATATCTCAGTTGAAAGGGAGGAAAATGTTCATGGTGAAGACGAGCCTTTCTTAGAGCTGACACTTGAGGGTAGCTCAAAAACTATGAAAGGTGTCATGGAGATTGTTGAGGAGATCAATCTCCAAGCAGAAGAAGAGCAGGTCAAAGATTTTGATGTGGCCACTTTTAAAGTAGAGACTGCAATAAGGGAGCCAACTGAAGAAGTTCAGGTGTCTGAGAAGTCCCTACTTCTCCCAAATCTACCATTTTACTTTATCTCTGAGAAAGACTTCATACCTCTATTTTACATTCAAGAACTTTTCAATCTAAGGGAGGACTACTGCCTTGCAGCTATAGCTGAGGCAGAAGAAGTTGCAAGGAGATTCATCAATAAGAAAGGAGAAAGAAGAGAGGAATTTTTGCGTCTTGATTTGGATTTGTCTAATGAAGAATTCAAAGATTCATCACAAGCTCTTTCAAAATGCTTTGAGAAAGCTATCTCAGAGAAGCCAAAACTTGCTGATGAAGAGTTTGATGAGCATCAGAAGCAACTTGGAATATACTCGTTTGGGCGTGGCTATTCATTCTTGGATGTCGCTGAGGACAAAGGAAAAATTTAGATGAGGTCAAGGTATGTTGTTTGATATATTCGTATGAATTAAAGTTTTTGTCCGAGATCTCCATTTTTTAGTGAGAAAATGACCACGACCAATGCAAGCGATATAGCCTATTGGATAATTTCCGTTGGGCCTTATCGCTTGTATCGGTCGTGTTCGGACTTGAAGAGGAAGATGAAGTCAAGTATGTAGTAAAATATATTCTCATGATTTAAAGGCAAAGGAGATGAGATGGGCTTGATGCAAAATCTCTATCTTGTGTCAGTTTGTCCAAGTTCTCCATTAGAAGTGTCAGAAGTCGATCACGACCGATGCAAGTGATAAGGCCCATCAGATATTTTCCGTTGGGCCTCATCGCTTGCATCGGTCGTGTTTGGACTTGAGAAAGATGACGTCAAGGTATACAGTTAACTATATTCTCAAGAACTTTAGGTTAAGGATATGAGATGGGACCAATGCAAAATCTCTTTCTTGTATCAGATTTGTCCAAGTTCTCCATTAGAAGTGTCAGAAATCGATCACGATCGATGCAAGCGATAAGGCCCATTGGATATTTTCCGTTGGGCCTTATCGCTTGTATCGGTCGTGTCTAGGAGTCGCATGCAGCAATGATAATAGATATCTTGCTTGTGGGAATTCCCCTCATTTATCAAACATTAGATGTTTCTAGGCAGTTTGCAAATAGATATTGATGACGACCGATGCAAGCGATAACGACTGTCTGAATTTATCTGAAGACCCTTATCGCTTGCATCAATCGTGTCTCTTGCTTTTCTTTCTAATAGTTTCAAGTTACTTCACATGTTTCCTAAAGTGTGCTTGCACTTCATCTAACCTTGTTTTTCATTTTTACCACAATTAACTTTATTGGATGAAGACAATTACCTTGGTAGGGGCAAGGGAACAAGGAAAGCCATAGAAGAGAAAGGAAAAGCAAAGGTGGATATTCATTCTATTATCCACTATCTTCCAAACTTGAACCCAAACACTTTTTGTGTTATTCACAAGCACTATAGTGAGGAGCCAGACTTTGCATTGTTCTGCTTGAGGACTCTATAAAAATACATGGGTTTTACTCCAATACCCTTTAATGCTTTCAGAGTTTTACTGCTTGAAAGAGCAACTGCATTCAGAATTTTTGGATATGCTCCAGGACTCAATGCTTCAAGGGCAGGGTACTTTCTTTGTTATTCAAGCTATGCAATGGCTGCAGGGGTGTCAGATTTAAAAAGCATTGCTGGATACAGGAGAAAAGAGTTCCTCAGATATAGAGGTGATTTGCCAGAGCCAAGCTCTTTAAAAAGGCTCAAGGAATGACTTGATTTTTTCAAATTCTATATCTCAATAAATGTACATATACAGAAATTGCCCAATGTGATATAAGACATTGCAAATTTTTTTGGTGTAATTGATCCATGGACTAATATTAATTGTTATTGATTCTCTGGTCAAAGTCATCTGATGGTAGTAGACATATTTCTTTTCAAAGCATAATACATCATGAAATGTACATACATGACATCTTTTATTTCTCAAAGAAATAAAAGACATTGCAAATATTAAAGCTCTGTTTGAAATGTGGTCTTTTTCAGTTTGTGATATTGATACATGATGATTTTGTCTGGAGATAGCCATATCCTTCTGATTATATTTGGCATGAGGTCCTTTGTAATTGTCTTCTAAAGAACCAATCAAAAAGCTCTCTGAAGGCATTGCTCTTTGTAACTCCTCCTCCTTTCCTTGTACACCTAAAGAAGCTTGTCCTTGCTTGATAATGAGATTTTTCCATGCCTTGGGTGTTCCACATGGCAAGTGGTTCTTTTTCTGCAAAGAATGCACCATGCACAAGAAGAATATGCTGGAAAGTAGAAGAATCTCATTAGATCTTTATTTCAATTAAAAATAAATGAATTGAATAAAATATCTTTGGAGCTCACTAAGTAGTATGTTATGTCTTTGGCACCCCATGCCTCTATGATGGCTAATGGAAGTATGGGATCCCAAATCATTGAAGAAGATGAGTAGTTACGAAGAATAACATTTTGTCTATAAGGAGCCTCTTCACCCTCAGCTCTAGCAATCCATCCATTTGTGCCTGGGCTTTGCATGCAGTACAAGCAAGGGTACTTAGAATTTTCTCCCCCACTTATACCAAACATGCATTTGAGTGTCTTTAGGTCTCCACTCAAATGCCACTCAACTTGAAAGTTCTCGTAGTCTTTGACATTCAACAATTCTCCTGCATGATGCCCTTGGATAACATTTGGAATGTTTGTCTGTGAGATATACATGAAGTAAGGAAGTGATATCTAGACTTCCTATACTGAATGAACTCTATCTCAAGTTTAAGAAAAACTTCATCAGTTCTGAATGCCTTTTCCGGTCAGACACTATACTGTGTATATGTGTTCGTTTCACAAAATTCTTTTGATCGGTTTATAGTAGATATTTATAGCTACAAGATAAGCTATCTCTCATACAAAACTTTACACTGTACTTCGAGATCTAACTCGTAGAAGTACCGAAAAACATTTATTGAGAAAACTGTAACTGTTAACTAACTTTCACAGTAACATGAAATCACTTAGATTTCTTCACACGAAAATAACGCGCTCAGATATTTCCACATGAACATGTGTTTTCTATTAGAGGAGATGTGTACAAAGATAGCTTGGCCTCACTTTGCTCATAGCTATGGAAAACTCTCCTACTCTGAGTAGTTATTCCTTACCATCTCTCTCAGATGAATACCGACATTTCAGGTTCTGTTATTCATCTCTACATTACGCAATCTATGGCGTCTTCTACACATACATCTACTTATCCTTACGGGACTCTAATATATGCACTCTCTATTCTGGTTCTCTATGATCTCTTATATACAAAGTTTTATCCGAGTTTCAACAAACTCAAATTCTGGAAGTTTCTACGCTATATATTATAGACGTGAATTTGTCCCTTCACTAAGGTTTTGGTTTTTCTGGATGCTCTGTTTCTGCTTTTCTTCGTCTTTCTTTATCTTCAGGTCTTTGTGTCTAATTAGTGAGTGAATCTCCAACAGCTCCCCCTCAATCACTAATTAGCATCTTCTGATCTTTCATATATCTTTCTTTTCTTTTATTCTTGCCATTTCTTTGAATCTGCTTGTCTTTACTTCATCCAAGCTCTTTGTCAGAATGTCTCCAATCTGATCTTTTGTAGGAGTGAATACTATTTCAATCTCCTTCTCCATTACCTTTTCCCTCAGGAAATGATATTGAATTTCTATGTGTTTTGTTCTTGCATAAAATACTAGATTTGCTGCAAGATACAATGAACTCATATTATCTCCATGTATGATAGGTATACCTTGATCAATACCCATGCTTTTGAACAAGGTCTGCATCCATATCACTTCTTTAGCTGGTTCCACAAGTCCTTTATATTCTGCTTCTGTTGACGATAAAGCCATTGTATGCTGCTTCTTTGAACACCAGCTAACAAGCTTATCTCCTAGGTATATCATATACCCATGTGTTGATCTTCTATCATCTTGACTTCCTGCCCAGTCTAAGTCACTGTATGCTCTCAGCTTTATATCTGATGTATAAGGATAAAATAATCCTTCCTTTATAGTTCTTTTGATATATCTAAGAACTCTTTGTCCTGCAACCCAATGTTGATCCTTCGGATAATGCATGAACTGTGAGAGAACTTCCACTGCATAACTGATATCAGGTCTTGTTAGTGTAGCATAAATTAAGTTTCCCACTAACGACGGATACTTCCTCATATCTTTAAACTATGCACCATCATATTTGCTGAGTTTATGATTTACTTCAAGTGGTGTTGAAGCTTCTCTGCAATTCTCCATGTTAAACTTCTTCAGTAAGTTTAGGAGATACCTTTCTTGCGAAACATATACACCATGATCTGTATATGTGACTTCCATTCCAAGAAAGTATGGTAACTTTCCTAGATCACTGATCTTGAACTCTTTTTCAAGCTGTCTCTTTACCTCTTTAATTCCTTCATCTGAGGTTCCTGTGATTATTATGTCATCTACATAAATACAAATGTAGATCATACCTTCATCTGTTCTCTTAATGAGTAGACTTGCATCTGCCTTTGAACTTTGGTATGCAAGGTCATTGAGATACTTCACAAGTCTGTAATTCCAAGCTCTTGGAGCTTGATTCAATCCATAGAGAGCTCTTCTTAATCTGCAAACATGATCTAGGTAACTAGAACTTACAAACCCTTCAGGTTGTTCCATATAAACCTCATCTGATAGATATCCATTTAGAAATGCATTCTTTATATCCAGTTGACTTATCTTCCATCCTTTTGATGCTGCTATAGCAATCAATGTCCTTATGGTTGACATCTTTGACACCGAACTAAATGTCCCATCATAATCTATACCATGTGTCTGAGCATAGCCCTTGACAACCAGTCTAGCTTTGTATCTGGCTATCCTTCCATTTGCAAGTTTCTTAACTTTGTAAACCCATTTATTTCCAATCACTTTCTTACCATTTGGTTTTGGAACAAGTTCCCAAGTCTTGTTCTCCTCCAGAGCATTAAACTCCTCCTTCATTGCTTCTTCCCAATTTTTCCTACCTTTTGCTTCACTGTAATTCAGAGGTTCTTCAACCTCCTTTACTAAGTAAGCATAGTTTTTCTGAGTCAAATAAGAAGTGTCATAGGAATACCTTGTTGGTTGTTTCCTTACTCTGTTTGACCTTCTTAGCTCATATTCTTTATGTGTATCTAAATACACATCTTCATCAAATCTTGGTTCATCTTCGTTTCTCATACCTGATCCAATCCTGGACATACTTGCCTGCATATGATCTTCATCTCCATTCACCTGCATATGTGATTTACCTTTTTCATTTCTTCTTATCTCTTCTTCAAGTGTTTCAACACTATGCTCTTTATCTGTATACCAGCTTTTTCCTTCATCAAATGTCACATCTCTGGAAACAATAAACTGTTTGGTTAGAGGACTCCATAACCTGTAACCCATCTGCTTTTCATCATATCCAATGAACACATATTTTTCAGCTTTTGGTTCAAGCTTATGTCTAAGTTGTGATGGTACATAAGCATAAGCAACTGATCCAAACACTTTTCAATGATCAAGTGTTGGTTTCTTACCCCACCAGGCTTCATAAGGGGTCATCCCATCTAAAGCTGTACATGGTAATCTGTTTACCAGATATGTAGCTGTATTTACAGCTTCAGCCCAAAGATAATTAGGACAATTCTTCTCCTTTAGCATTTCTCTTGCAAACTCAACTATCTATCTATCTATCTATCTATCTATCTATCTATCTATCTATCTATCTATCTATCTATCTATCTATCTATCTATCTATCTATCTATCTATCTATCTATCTATCTATCTATCTATCTATCTATCTACTTGGCCAAATGAAACCTTGTTGTTCCAGTTCCACAAGCTTTCTCTTGAGTTCCTTAGGTCTATCTCATTCATCTTGTAGGGTGCCTTGGCAGGCAGGGCCTATCCTGGTATAATTTCAATCTTGTGTTGGACTTGCCTTAACAGAGGTAGCCCACTTAGAACATGACTTGGTAGTACATCTTTGTATTCTTTTAGTACCCCATGTATGTGATTATCTCCTACCCTCATCTTTTCATTTTCAACCTCGTCTATGTCCACTGGATTGCACCTTAACACCTACCGATGGGCTTCTGCCCCTTGCCTCAGCGCTTTTGCTGTCTATTTAGCAATTAGTGGCAACTGTGTGAGTTTCTTTTGTTCAGCTCTCGTGACTATGGTTACTAAGTTGATCTTTCGTGCACGCAAGCTCGATGATTTGCATCCCTTTGGTGTTCCTTTACGATGGCTACTCTGAGGCACATAATCTTGTTCCATGGGTGCCTTTCCCTTCCTTCGCCTCTCATATTCTTCTTTTGACACTGGTGTTTGCATGGTGTTCCCTTTTAACTCTTGTTGCTTCGGTCCTGATTGTCGTCCCTTGTTTGGTTCATCTTTTGTGTTTCTACTTTCTTCTCATCTTAGCTTTGGTGACTTCATATGATGAAAATACACTACTACAATATTGATTTGCATGTCTAGTAGGAGCTTGTCTATCTCCTTGCCTATAGATAGATAGATAGATGGATAGATAGATAGATAGATAGATATATATATAGATAGATAGATAGATAGATAGATAGATAGATAGATAGATAGATAGATAGATAGATAGATAGATAGATAGATAGATAGATAGATAGATAGATAGGTAGATAGATAGATAGATAGATAGATAGATAGATAGATAGATAGATAGATAGATAGATAGATAGATAGATAGATAGATAGATAGGTAGATAGATAGATAGATTGTGAGTGAGTGGGTATAATGCGGAAACGTGAATGGAAATATATAGCATGAGTTAACTCCAAGGAGTTGCACACACACTGAAATACAACTCTATTCAATTCGGATCATACAGAAAATAATGAATTTCCATGTGGAGTACTTAAAAAGATACAAAAAACTTGTGTATGCCAGACTGTGAATATGAACCTAGTGTAAGGTTCTCCTTCCATGGACCGAATATGTATCCCACAGTCTATCATCAATGTAGAAGCACAATGAACTGTTTATGCTATTTCCATAAAACCATCACTGAGATGCTAATATGTCACACAAAGACAAATTGTAGAGGTGTATGTAGATCGAGTATTGTATACATAAACCATAGTTGATTGCTCATAGCTTATGCACACATAAGTATATGTGTTCATGAGCAGTTGCATTCAGGTCCGACATCAGTAATATGATACACCCGTAACTTCAAATTGCAGCAGTGATCTTCAATGATATTTCCAGATTGTGTGTATATGTAAGACTTCACTTCTGAAACTGCAGCAGCGATCTTCAGTAAGACTTAACTTCTGCACATCGCGAAGTCTTGATGGTAGCAATAACATTAAGCCTTCATATTTGATGATATAGTCCGTGCAATCCTGTATATAAGCAGTTGAGCATATTTGTACGATATGTATATGTCTTGTGCAGACATCCGATGACTCGTAATGATGATCTGTATAGCAGCATATGGATTGATATATATAATTTGAGTATGTAACATACATATCATGCTGCTCCATAACTATTCAGCCAACACAGAGAGTGAATCATAATGAGTACAATCATCAAGCACGCAGATCACAATAACTGTACGCAAATGTCGAAATCTGAAGAATGATACATGCATTAGTAAACGTATTCTTGGATAAAATATTTGTGTTCACGAAGTATTATCTCTAATTTATGCACATGTGTGCACATCATAAGACATGCTCATCATTGATTAGGATGAGCAGTACACTGGGAATGGTGAACTCTCAGAAAACTGTATGCTCATATATGCGCAGAATTCATATATCATGTTCTCTACTTACAATATGCACTGCATGTTAATGTAGACGCATAACTGTCATATAGATATGCACTGCGTTATAGATCTCTGTACATGCATATTGGTGCGTAGACATATAACAAAGTATCAAGAGAGCTAATACAAGAATGCCACAGCAGAGGTAGAGAGAACAAGGGGTCGACATAAAACATGTGATAGTATCGAATATTGTCGCCCAACTTTCTTTTATCTGAAGACGTAAATGTATGAAGCGGTGAAGCTTTCCACCGTTCTTTCGATTCCTAAATTTAAGGTATGATTGACTTCCTTGATTTAAGGAAGTTTTTATTCAAAATAGAACTTTTACAAGAACGCTTTCTCTTGGTAATTCCTTTTACTTTTGCCTTGCATTAGGAAATTCATAAATTCTAAGCTAGTGTTCCTATGAAAGCTTCAAATGACAAGAACTCGATTCTCTGTTGGTATGAGAATCAATATGAGAAGTGAATTTGGAGATTGCTTGCTCCAACAGCTCCCCTTCAATCTTCAAATTCATGTTTTAATATTGTCTCCTCTTTCCTTGCTTTGCCTATTCTTTTGATATCTCCCCCTTATTTTCCTTTGAATCTTTTCTTCTATATTTGGTACTTCTTCCTTCTTCTCTTCCTTGCTCCATTTGTCTTCGTGTGATTTTTCTTCAAGCTCTTCTTGGATATGTTGACTTTTTGCTATTGATGTAGTCATTGATTGTTGTAGCCTTTCCATTGGTTATGATTATCTTCGAGGATTTAGTGTTGATGATGGCGTCCTCCTTGACTTTGATGGTTTTTTCCTTTTTTCTATTTTGATATAAAGAGCTCCTTCTGATTATTGATTGATTCCTTTGTTTTTTCATCTTCAAGTAGTAGTTTCTTTTCTTCCCATGTTTGTTGATGCCCTTTTGATGTCGTCCATCGATGCATTCCTTACTTCATGTGATTGAGCTTTTCTTTAAATGTGTAGACCTCACTTTGTATGGTTGTTCTTCTCTTCAAGAGTGTTATCCTTGCTTGATGTAGTCGAACTTCTTCTGTGATTAGTCCTTGCTTTACGACGTTGATCTTTTCTTCAAGTTGGTAGTCCTTGATGTAGTTGACCTTTTCCTCTGATGTGTAGTCCTTGCTTGATGTGGTTGTCCTTCAAGAATGTAGTCTTTTCTTCATGTGTTGATCTTCAAGAGTAACTCCCCTTTGATATGATGGTTCCCTTTTTGTATGGTAGTTCTTGAAAAATACTTTAAATGAGCTTGATAGAGAAGCTCATGATGATGGTGAATTGGACCAAGGTACATGATGAAATTTCAAAACAAGTTACAAAGCAACAAAAGACTTTATCTATGGCTTTCGCCATCTATGTATAACAACTTAACTTTGTCCTAATGCAAAGTTCAAAGGTTGTGGTTTTTCACACTCATCTTGGAGCGAGCAAGGCTCTAGCTCTAGAGTGATTCTATTCCTTCACTTGTTTGATAGCTTTCATAAAAGAATGAAGCTAATCAAGATCCTAGCTTCTCGATTATTCTCCATTTGTAGTTTCACCTTCTATGTGTGTAGAACAATTCTGCCATAACTATTTATCAAGTGCTCACACCACTTGTATTGTACCCGACTATATATGTTGGTCCTTTACATCGGTTAATGAGAAAGGGAGTTTGATCCACCATGACTACCTTGACTATGCTTTACAAAGAAATGTGATTTGTGTGATAATATGCATCCCTTTTTAATATGACTCTCAATGCATGAGAGTCTATCCAAAGGTTTGCCTTTGTAGATGAATATAAGTCAGAATGACTTATGAAAGCACATATAAAGTGCTTATAAAACTTCAAGTAGAATTTCATTTTTTACTTTTGTATGAGTGCTTTGAATGCACTTTCTTCATCTTCCTATTATGAGGAAGTCTTCTTCTTTGACTGGATGAACGTCCTTCTTCTTCCTACCATGAGGAAGTCTTCTTCTTTGATTGAGTGTAGTGGATGCACGTCCTTCTTCTTCTTGCTTTGTGGAAGTCTTCATTTAGGCAATGGCTTCTTTTACTTCTTCCAATCGATGTGGAGAAGTAGGCTTCGATGTAGTCCTTTCCATAGGATAGGTAAGCCTTTGAATAGTGGCTTCTATGGTCTTTGCCTTGAACACTTTGAATGATCCTTTTTAAGATTCTTGATGATGGAAAGAGTGCTTGAGTAGCACTCGGCTGCAAATACAATTTCTATTTGTGTGTACAAATCTCAAACAAGAGAGACATAGCTTTGAAAAGCTAATGTGAGATGGACTAGGGCTATAAAGATTGTCTTTTAAGATATTCTTTTGATACAAGTGTATGTGGTGTATAGTCATTTACAAGGGGGATGATCATTGTCATAATATGGATTCCTATGAGAAGGCTTAAAAAGGATTGATGCTAAAGAATGGGTATCTCCAAGATAGGTCTATGTGATGCATTGATCCTAACCATGGTTTTAAGTGCACAAGGATCATGAAAGATGAAATACTATCAAGAGAGATACCAAGTTGATATACAATACCAGATAAGTGCTTCAATAAAGAATGCCTCCTCGTTGATGAAATGAAGTCTTTATGGATAATGATCTTCAATCATTCGGAGCTTGTCAATAGAGACTTTTGAATTTACCATCAATTTCAATCCTTTGGCCTTGTTAGTTGTGTAAGCCTTCATGATATCTTCACTTTGAAGTTCATTTGTATTGATCACGAGCCTTGCTTCGAGCCTTGATTTTCGAGCCTTCTTTGTCTTCTTTGATGATGATCTTCTATTGTCGAGTCTTTGAGCTTCCCTTCTTCATTCTATGCGTTCCTCATAGTTTGATGATGCTAGCTTCCTTTGATGCCGGTTTTTTAGGACATTTCCTCACGACTTTTGCCTTTAAATCAACCACTAGCACGTTCATGTAAATCCTTGTAGCATTATCCCTATCTTTACATAGTTGCATTCCATAGACTATATGACAGATGCTCTTCCTTGAATGTCGAATCGAACCTCACACATGCAATGTCTCCGTTGCTTGGCGCAAGAGATTCAATGAAAAGATACTTTCAAAGATAATGATTATAAAAAGAAACTCCATCATAAAATTTTTTTTTTTGAACACATGCTTGGAAGACTACTTCGTGGATTGTATCGAAGAAGATAATCTTCATTCTCCTTGATGCTCCAATGTACCAACTTGATCCGCAAGAATAGCTTGAAATTCCTTTGTCTTCTTGCATGGTTGACTTTGCAATGAAATGACCTGTATCAAATATTATCTTTGACCCAAATAGCATATTTCTTCTAATATCATGGAACAAAATCAATTGCTTCACACTCCCCTTGATTGACAAGATGGGTGAGTTGTGTACCTAATATGATAACTAAAATGTTTCTTGAATATAAGCTTCTTGTGCCTCAAACATAAAAAATTGTAGTGCGCAATGAAGTAATTGTTTGAGGCTTAAGGTAACCCTTCAGGCTAAACCATGTCATATGATCAAACATCTTTACAAGATTATTTGGGTAGTCATAGAGTCAAGTGATACAAAGCATAATGATATTCAAGCCATGAGCATATCAAAGAGACTTGACGCCTTGAAGTAATCATAAGCATAAGCTTGCACATAAATGTCCTTAATAGAGAACACCAAGATGCATTCACTTGTAGCATTGTTTTGTCTAGCTTGATTAGACTCCGTGTAGAACATATGTAGTACACAAAATAAGGCATTGATGTAGCTGAAATCATATCTCCAAACTCATCATTT
>CM035444.1:88834821-88839821 GCA_020310875.1 Ceratopteris richardii
TAGTTAACAGTTACAGTTTTTTCTCAGTAAACATTTTCCGGTACTTCTGAGAGTTAGATCTCACAGCACAGTGTAAAGATTTTCATGATTAATAGCTCATCTTGAGCTAGGAGTCTGAGCTACAAACTGATTAAAAGAGTTTTATGAAACGGGACATGTACAGAGTACAAAGTCTGACTGTAAAGACATCCAGAACTGGTGAAGTTTTTTCTCAAACTTTAGAAAGAGTTCACTCAGTGAAGGAAGCTCAGGTATTACTTCCTTACTTCAATTATAACCATTTGAAGTAATCACAAACAGAATTGCAGTTGATTTCGGTAAGATTCTGGTAAGATTACAGTGACAGTCTGGTAACATTCTGGTGAAGTTTCGATGATATTCTGGTGATTTTAAAATACGGTTTTGGGAAAGTTAAGTGACAAAAAGATTATCTAATTGTAAGCAAACATAGTAGTGTAAAGCTTGAAGTAAATCAGTTCAGAATTAAAGCTTAAAGGAAATGCAAAGCTTTCTGTAAAGTGAATTTTTAGTTTTCATTAAATACAGTTATAAAGTTCTCAGTTTCAAAAGGTTGCTAAGCTACTGATGATTATAGAGGTGTTCTAATATCACTCTAGCTTAGTTCTTGTTGTGACACGGCAAAATTCCACAGCTTAGTTTCTGAAGCATCTTGTTGTGTCAACATCAACAAGTGGTATCAGAGAAGAAAGATTCGGAAGAGTAGAAAGATTCTCAAGAGTAAACAAAAGTGAAGATACAAGAGAATTCGAAGAACTTTCACAAGAAAGGTGAAAGCTGAGATGATCAACAACAAACGGCGTCAAGAAACGTTCCGAAGTAATTCTCAAGGGTAAAGGTTTGTAAAAGGTAAAACCTTTTAACATTACACTCACCAAAAGTAACAGAAACAAGAAGATTATGGCAGATCATATCTCTATTGACAAATTGGACAGAGATAATTATCCCGCATGGGTAATGCGCATGGAAGACTTACTTATGAGTAAGGACTTAATGATATATGTAACAAGAGAAGAAAAGAAGCCGACTTTCGAAGACGACAGTCAACCAAAGAAAGAAGAGTTAGAAGCCTTGAAGCTGTGGCAGAAGAAAGATGCAATGGCAAGAGCTTATATCTACAATACTATTACATATCATCTACTACCACATATTAGAGGTCTGGAGAAAGCGGAAGACATATGGAGTGCATTGGAAGATCATTTCTAAAATATGATGAAAGCTAGGAAGGATAGCTTATGGTCAGAGTTTACAACGTTCAAGAAAAAGCAAAGTCAAAGCATTAGTGATTATGTCACTAAGATGAAAGACTTGGCAGACAGTCTTGGATCTATTGATGAAGATATTGACGATCACAGGTTGATAACACAAGTGCTTGCAGGACTGAGAGGAGGTGAAAGATGGAAACTTTTCGTACTCTCAACTTAACTTTCTTTAAATCATTTTGTACCAGATTTAAATCAGTTACTTGGACTAATGTTAACGTTTGAGCAAGATTTGAAGACAGATGGAGATAAAGGACATAGTTCTGCTATGTACACAAAAAGTAAGAAGAAAGGTGACAAAGGAAAAGAAAAAGATGAAGAAGAGATGACTACTCAAGGAAATTATGCAAGAGGAAGAGGTAATTTGAGAAGTAAAAGTAGAGGTATACAAAAGGAAGAGGTAATCAGACTAACAACAAAAAGGCTTGTTGGATCTGTGGATTAAGCAATCATTTGGCTCATGATTGCTGGCATAATTCTCAAGGATCAAGTCAGAATCAGAACAATAACAGTAGAGGCAGAAGCGGAAGATGTCAACGAGGAAGACAAAGCCAAAGAGGCGGATATGGTAGAGGTGGAGCAAGAAGTTGGGGACAGAATCAGTCTCACAACACTATCTGCTACAACTATGCGAATGATACACAGAATGATAACCATACAACATTGATGATGAATTCGATAAGTGTGTCAGAGAATGAAGATCTAAAGGTATTCTATATTGACTCTAGTTGTTCAAATCATTTGTCAGGAAATATAGAATTGTTATCAGAACTTGAAGGAGGAATTTCAAATCATACAGTACAAACAGGTGATAACAAAAAAACATAATGTAAGGTCAGTTGGAAAAGTAAGTGTAAGAATGGAGCTGGCCTACTAACAAATGTTTTGTATGTTACAACAATCCTGAAGAATCTGGTTAGTGTGGGAGAGATAGTAGAAAAAGGTTTTCAAGTCAGGTTTACAAATGAAGGAGTATTTGTTGAAGATGCACAGAATGGATACAATCAAATTGTCCATGGTAAAAAGGAAGGTAGACTTTTTACTCTCAAAGTACAAGGGAATGTTGGTCAAGCCTTGATCACACATGGTGATGAGGTATTTACAGAGTTAGACCTCTGGCATAAGAGGTTAGGAAATTTTAATGAAACAGGAATCAAAACTATGGTGGAGAAACAATCCGTGAGAGGATTACCAAATATGAAGAATCAACATATGATTCACAAGTGCGGAGCCTGTCAGATGGGTAAAGCCCACATGTTACCATTTCAGAAAAATGGTTACCAACACGATGGTGTGCTAGAGCTCATACATACAGATGTATGGGGACCAACAAAAGAAGGATCTATCAGTGGCTCAAGGTATTATGTTCTTTTTATTGACGATGCAACAAGATGGATAACTCTTTATGTTTTGAAAGAGAAGTGAGAAGTATTTGAAGCTTTCAGGCATTTTCATGCATATGCTGAAAGACTTACAGGATAGAAACTCAAAAGACTAAGGTCTGATGGAGGAGGAGAATATTTTTCTCGAGAGTTCAATGATTATTTGTTGAATGCAAGTATGAAAAGAGAAATAACTTGCAGGTATACACCGCAACAAAATGGAGTAGCAGAAAGAAGAAACCAAACTCTAGTTGAGTTTGCAAGAGCAATGCTAAAGGAGAAGAACTGTCCAAATTATCTTTGGGCTGAGGCTGTAAATATAGCTACATATCTGGTAAATAGATTACCATGTACAACTTTAAATGGGATGGCCCCTTATGAAGCTTGGTGGGCCAAGAAACCAACACTTGATCATTGTAAAGTGTTTGGATCAGTTGCTTATGCTTATGTACCATCACAACTGAGACATAAGCTTGAACCAAAAGCTGAAAAATACGTGTTCATTGGATATGATGAAAAACAGATGGGTTATAGGTTATGGAGTCCTCTAACCAAACAGTTTATTGTTTCCAGAGATGTAACATTTGATGAAGGAAAAATTTGGTATACAGACATAGAGTATAATGAAGAAACAATTAAAGAAGAGATAAGAAGAAAAGAAAAAGGAAGATCACATATGCAGGTGAATGGAGATGAAGATCATATGTAGGCAAGTACGTCCAGGATCGGATCAAGTATGAGAAACGAAGAGGGACCAAGATTTGATGAAGATGTGTATTCAAATACACATGAAGAATATGAGCTAAGAAGGTCAAACAGAGTAAGGAAACAACCAACAAGGTATTCCTATGACACTTCTTATTTGACTCAGAAAAACTATGCTTACTTAATAAAAGAAGATGAAGAACCTCAAAATTACAGTGAAGCAAAAGGTAAGAAACAATGGGAAGAAGCAATGAAGGAGGAGTTTAAAGCACTTGAGGAAACCAAGACTTGGGAACTTGTTCCAAAACCAAATGGTAAGAAAGTGATTGGAAATAAATGGGTTTACAAAGTTAAGAAACTTGCAGATGGAAGGATAGCTAGATACAAAGCTAGACTGGTGGTCAAAGGTTATGCTCAGACGCATGGCATAGATTATGATGAGACGTTTAGTCCGGTGGCAAAGATGTCAACCATAAGGACATTGATTGCTATAGCAGCATCAAAAGGATGGAAGCTAAGTCAGCTGGATATAAAGAATGCATTTTTGAATGGATATATATCAGATGAAGTCTGCATGGAAAAACCTGAAGGGTTTGTAAGTTCTAGTTACCTAGATCATGTTTGCAGATTAAGAAGAGCTCTCTATGGATTGAAGCAAGCTCCAAGAACTTGGAATTATAGACTTGTGAAGTATCTCAATGACCTTGGATACCAAAGCTCAAAGGCTGATGCAAGTCTACTCATTAAGAGAACAGATTAAGGTATGATCCACATTTGTATTTATGTAGATGATATTATAATCACAGGAACGTCAGATGAAGGAATCAAGGAGGTAAAGAGATTGCTTGAAAAAAATTTCAAGATCAGTGATCTAGGAAAGTTATCATACTTTCTTGGAATGGAAGTCAAATATACAAATCATGGTGTATATGTTTTACAAGAAAGGTATCTCCTAAACTTACTGAAGAAGTTTAACATGGAGAATTGTAGAGAAGCTTCAACACCACTTGAAGTCAATCATAAACTCAGCAAATATGGTGGTGTAGAGTTTAAAGATATGAGGAAGTATCACTCGTTAGTGGGAAGCTTAATTTATGCTCCACTAACGAGTGAGTGGTGCATAGAAGCGGAATAGAATAGCACATATAGAAACTGAGGATAGTGATATAGAAGACGCCAGATATTTCGTATGTAGAGATGAATAATAGAACCTGAACTGTCCGGTATTCATCTGAGAGAGATGGTAAGGAATAACTACTCAGAGTAGGAGAGTTATCCATATCTATGAGCAAAGCGAGGCCAATCTATTTTTGTACACATCTTCTCTAATAGAAAACACATGTTCATGTGGAAGTTTTGAGCGCATTCTTCGTACGTGAAGAAATCTAAGTGATTTCATGTTACTATGAAAGTTAGTTAACAGTTAGAGTTTTTTCTCAGTAAACATTTTCCGGTACTTTTAAGAGTTAGATCTCACAGCACAGTGTAAAGATTTTCATGAGTAATAGCTCATCTTGAAGCTAGGAGTCTGAACTACAAACTGATTAAAAGAGTTCTATGAAACGGGACATGTACATAGTACAAAGTCTGACTGTAAAGACATCCAGAACTGGTGAAGTTTTTTCTCAAACTT
>CM035444.1:88872321-89012321 GCA_020310875.1 Ceratopteris richardii
TAGCCACGTGTCCATCGCGACTGATAGGCCCCCGATTGACAGAAATTTCGGTGAAAAATCCGGAAAACGTGTCGATCGCAATTGATACTGTCGATCGCGATTGACAGCCATGATCGACTCTGTCGATCGCGATTGACACTGTCGATCATGACTGACAGCCCCGACGGACACCTCTGTCAATCGCGATTGACAAACCTGTCGATCGCGATTGACAGGCTTTTCGGCCAAAAATTAGGGTTTGCTTTTGTTCAAACTTTGGGATAAATTTTGGGGCAAATAGTCAATCCATTGGCATAATTGGAGGTTCATACACTTGTGTTTTGGGAGAAAATCATAGGATCCGTCAGCCAGATTGAATCCTGTCCTAACCCCTTAAACCCTGAACAGTCATAACTTCTTCATACAAAATCAAATTTTTGAGCTCTAGGGCTTGTTGGAAAGCTCGTGGCATCTACTACACGCCCTCAACTGTTTTTTATAAAGATAATGCGTTGATTTTCAGATAGGGTTTTTTGAAGTTGACCATACCCAGGGGGATCAAAGTCAGGGGTCTTTAGAATTGTTTTCTTAAAAAATCACTATGCAAGTTTGTGTTTGTGCTACAGGAATGAAAATACTTGTTCTGGCTTTGGAATTTAAATCTTTAAGCTAACTTTGGAACTTTTACAGATCCTTTGAGAGCATCGCAAGGCGTTCTAAGCAAGTGTAAGTGTAAGCTTGGGAACACACTTCCTGGGCACTCAAGGGCAACCAAGCAGGAAACAAAAGGTTGGAAACTTTTAACCCCCTCTGTCAATTCATAGTTTAGGCTAAGAACGACGAGAGGTAGGAGTAAGTCAGGGCGACGATAGGCAGGTATCAAGTTGAAGACTACCTAAAAACTCAAGTCCAAGCTAAAAACCTAATCTCTGTACCGTCGATAACGTAAAGGAAAAGAACCTAACGTGGAACGATCAACCTGAAAGCATGAAGAACATTCAAGTATTCCTGACGACGTAAAATCAGACAAGACCGTAAACACATAAAAAGAATCAAGTGACTAATATAAAGTAACCAGCAACGAGGTTGTACTCTGGGCAAAGAATTGGGCTACTTAGATAGGCATATGAACCTTAGATCAGGAAGACATCTTGTAAGGGAGAGACAAAGCCTTAGGTCTTCAGAGGCTAGTGTTAACCACACTGCTAGGTCTTGGGCCCAGCAGTTGAGCCACCACTCATATTACCCTAGCTCTGAGACCAGTGCGTCAGAGATGTCTCAAGGCATGGACAGACCTACGGGAAGTTCAGGAGTGCCTTACTTGTACAGGGTAGAAGGCCCTTACAAAACACAGCTGGAATACCTTAGGACCAACCGATTAGGTGCTAGCATCTATGAGGACGGCTTAGGAAGATCTGTGGTACAGATTAAGAATCCTGATCAATCCATTGGACTAGAGCACCCAGCAGTCAAATTTGAAAACGGTGCATACCTGGACAAGGAAGGAACCATATACGTAGTCACCAGTCACCCAGATAGGACATATGAATTTGGAAATGTAATCTCTGAAGCGGACTTAGGTGACTTGGAACAAGGAAACATGGGTGCGGAACCTAGAACCCCTCGAGGCAAATCTGTTCTCACTAGGATTATCACGCCTGAGTGGGTTCCCCAAGACAACAAGAGCATAGAGTTGCTTCTCAATCGAGAAACTGATGAAGCCTTTTGGAGATATAAATCTAATCAGCCAACTGATATAGGAACTGTCATGATCTATGAGTTTAAGGATCCGGATAGCCCAGGTAGAGTGACCTACTTAGATCACACTTCGGAAAGGATCTTTGTGGTGACAGAAAATGATAGGCATGCTTACACTTGGAAGGGTGAATTCATTTTTCCCCAACCAAGATCGAATGTATCCTATGGTCACCCTGGAGCTGGAACATCCCAAGCTCATGGAATGCAAAGAGACAGAAGTAGAGATAGACCAGAAGTAAGCTTTGCCAACCCAGTGGGCAGAGAAAGAACGAGGACGGAAACAAATATAGTAGAACCTGAGATACTTAGAGCTCACAGGAATCAGAGAAATGTGGATGGATTCCCTCTGCCGAGACCTAGAGAGCACACAAGAACTCTGAGACCAACCCAGCTAGTTAAGTCCATGAAGAATTACTTTGATGGCACAGGAGATCCCTATGATCATGTGGCGGAGTTCAAGCAAGTCTTGAGAGCTGAACAAGTGGAGGATCTATTCACGCAGTACAATGCCTTCGGTCTAACCCTTAGGAACACAGCACTTACATGGTTTCAGCCATTGGATGAGCGACAGTTCAGGAGCATAGACCAACTCCTAGAGGCTTTCATCGTAGAGTTCTCTAAGAGTGGCATAAGACACAATACCTCCTCACTGATTCACAGCTTCAAGCAAACCCCTCAAGAGACCGTGAGACTTGCAGGAAGAAGATTTAGGCAATATCTTGAAAGATGTCCTGTTTCGGAGCTACCTACACCAGCTAAACAAGTAGCCTTATTCTTGGATGGATTGCTGAGTACGAAATTGAGATCCTATGTGTATCTGAAGGACCCTAGGACTATAGAAGAGTGTGTACGCATGTGCATTGACATCGAAGATAACCTAGGGGAAGAACTAGAGCTTTCCAAAATCTACAAAGATTCAGATAGTGCATCTAGTCACTCTTCCACGCAATCTACATCAATTGAGGAACTCGCAGAGAAAGTGGCCCAAAAACTAGGCGTCTCTAGCAAACAAATTCCGAGATTTGCCCCTGTGAAGAGATGCTACACTTGTGGTGGCGACCACATGGCGAATGTATGTCCCATTATGGCTCAACCCCAAGTAAACCCTAGTAGCCAGTACTGCACTATCGAACAAAGATACACAAATCACACCGCACAAGACTGCCCATACAACAAGCAAGCAGTTAGGCAAGCCTACCCTCAGCCATACCCTCAACAAGGCAGATACCAAAACCAATACCCACCACAACAGTATGCTAGACCTCAACAAACCTACCAACCACAATACCAAGCCCAGCAAAGACCTCAGCCTGTGTTAGCCCAACAACCTCCAGCTCCATCCAACTTGATCCCTGTAAAGTATGCAGCAGCAGAAGAAAACCTAAACCGAGCTATGGTCCCCATAACACCATTGCTTTTAGAAAGTGATCCCAGTGACCATAGCTTCGATTCTACGCATGTTGAGAGTCCCCAGGCTTACTTCATGCACTCTCCTGAACATGGTGAGTCTTACTATAGTGAAGAGCCAAATGAATCTAGTTGGGAATCGGATTACGCAAATGTCATGTACGCAAACCCCAACCCTAGGCCTCAACCTAGGCAGGTAAGACCTCCATTCCCAAGAGGACCGTGCTACAGATGCCAAGGAGATCACTTCGTTCGTGATTGCCCCTTACCTCCACCTACACAACCCCAGTCAGTGACGATCCAAGGCTTTTGCCAAGATTGTGGAAAAGAGCATCTCTTACGAGATTGCCCAAAGAACCCCAATAATATGCCAAAAATCACGCCTATCAACGTTATTGGATTAGTGGTAAACTCCACAGGAAGTGTCACTTCCACTGCTCCGGTACAGGTAGTCACTAGAGCTCAAGCATTGCAGCAAAACCAAGGGGTAGACCAGGAAAAGAGCCCAACAGCTAGTGAAACTGAGAGCATAACCAAGAAAAGGACTAGAGCGTGGAAAGATAGTCGAGAAAGAATGAAAAGACAATGGGCTAAAAAGATGAGTGAACTTGAGGAAAGCATAAGAGAAACCAAAGCCAGGATAACTGAACTCACATCTCAAACTCCCTCTCACACTACCCCACCACCACCTTTCCCATCGCCATCCGACCAGTCACTTTCCAACCCGCCTCACCTAAACCCACCACCCCCAAGAGTAGGATCAGTCATAGCAGATCCCACTCCCGAGGACCTTAATATGATGTTTAAAGCATATCAGGCCAGAATCCAAGAAGGGCCAACCATAACCGATCATGAAAAATGCTACCCTAGAGCCGAGCTAGAGCTTGAACGAACTAAAATTTGTGCCAAAATGGTGGAATTGGCTCAGACCATGTTTGAAGCTAGTCGCCTCTTTAACATCTCTAGCTCAGCTAAGACGCAGTTACATTTTGATGGACTGCTAGAAAGAATAGAGAGGCTAATTGCACAATCAGAAAAGGAACCTGCCCCTCAAAGAAAGGAAAGGGCAAGAGAACGGATAAGCCAGCCTCTTCAGGAAGCCCATGTGCCTCCTCAAGAAGCTTATCTTTCCCCCCAAAAGGCAGATGAGCCTCCCTCGAAAGCTCACGTACCTCCACAGGGTGCCTACATTCCTTATCAGGGAGCATATGAGCCTGTTTGGAAAAGTAATAGAATAAGTAACCCCCCCCAGGAAGCTTGTGCTCCAAACATCTATGAAAGCGAGGAAAGAGCCAATGATAGAATAAGCCCTCCATCCCAGGTTGCTTATGTGCCTAATTCTACGGAGCCAGACACTTCTTCTTCTATGAATCGGTTTGCACCAGACTTCCTACGAGAAATTCAAGAAGATAAATGGGATAACGAAAGTGAAGCCGCCCCTCCCTTTGAACTTGTGGATGATGCACACGACCAATTCCCACAAGACATCCCATCTATTTACGGGGAACATGAGAGCACCCAATCTCAAGAAAGATTAGACTTCGAGTCTAATTCTTTACAGGAATTACCCCACTTCACGGGCCCATGGGAAGCCAAGTCCACGTGTATGAGAGCACCCACAGTCATGGTAAGAAACAAAGATTCAGTCATACCTAGGAACACAGAGGTAGTGAAGAACACTAACGTGCAGTGCAATCTCAAGTTAGAAGAGCTACTCAAGGGTAGACCTGAATCGTGGAAACATGTAACCAAACAAGTACCTGAGATAGCAAAATCTCGTTCCCAGGTAGGATCACATAGGACAGTGCCAGAGATACCCTTGGATAAGATAGGAGATATGTGTGAAGGTGAAGAAGGGAACACCTATCTTCCCATTACTTATCAGGAGTACACCACCAAGGCAATTTTGGACTCAGGTGCAGGAGTTGCAATTGCCACCACCTCCCTATGGAAGCGTTGGGACAAGCCGGCACTCAGGCCAACGAGAATGAAATTGCAGATGGCCGATGGTCACATAGAGAGACCCCTAGGATTGCTAGAAGGAATAACTCTCACCACTTGTGGTGTCGAGTTTGAACATACCTTTGCTATATGTGACTTTAGCAAAAATCATGCCTATGAGATGATTTTGGGACGACCATTCATGCGACAGTTGCAAGTGGTACAGGATTGGGGAACTAATTCCTTGTACCTGCAACACTTAGGTGTTACGACCAAAGTCAATCTCAAGGATTACTCTCATAGAGATGTCCCTCCTATCCAATGGAATCCCATCCATAGAGCCAAAGATGACACGGAATCTGTGCATTCCATAGGGTCTGGATCCTCATGGATGCATGAAGACACTCATTTATGGATGTGCAAGGTTGCAGTAGAAGAAGAGAAGAGAGAGAAAGCCAGAGAGGTAGGTGCAAAAGAAACACATAGATCAATTCAAGACCCAGCCTATGCACCTGTAATTTTTCCTGATGAGGAATTTGAACCCCATGGCTGGGCAGAAATCCTAGCAACAATGGACGTAGCCATCAATGAAGAACAATGGACACCTCACTGTGATGAGGATGGCTATGATATTTCAGTCTTCTCCATAGAGCCAATAATGGGAGAGGCAGTTCTAGAAGAATGCGAACCTAGCCCTAATGCCTTTGAGGATGCAAGTGACTCCGACCTAGAGTCAATCATCATGGACCCACCATTTGCATCAGATGAAGAATACTTCTATGAAGTAGAATTTCAACCCCAGAGGCATGGAGAACTCACAAATGATGTAAGATTAGCAACACATGTGAACCCGAAGGAAGAAGGAAAGAAACGAAAGAAGAGAGAAGTCTCACCAGAAGAGGAAGAATCTTTGTTTGAGGTCCCAGAAAATTTTAAAAAATATGAGATAGATGATAGGAGGGTCATGATAAGAATGCCTAAACGTGAGGCACAAGCAGGAGAAGCCTATGATAGCAAGGAAACTACCAAGAAAATAGTTGTCGCCATCGAGGAGGGAGAAGAAAGATGCACATACATAGGTCATGACCTAACAGAGGAAGAAGAGCATGCACTAATAGCCTTGCTAAGAGAATACAGAGATGTGTTCGCTTGGAGTTACAAGGATTTGAAAGGTGTTGACCCTGACATATGTTCACACACTATTCCCATGACCTCAGATGCTAAACCCTCTAAGCAAAAGCCTTATACATATAACGATAACTACGCTGCCAAGATCAAGGAAGAGATAGATAGACTAGTTGAAGCTGTATTTATCTATGAAATTGAGCACACTGAATGGGTATCCCCCATTGTGGTGGTGCCCAAGAAGAACGGAAAATTGCGTGTATGCATTAACTTGAAGAAGGTCAATGCAGCCACAATTCGAGATAACTATCCGCTTCCCATCACAGAACATCTCCTAGAACGAGTAGCAGGAAAGGAAGTGTACAGCTTCCTCGATGGATTTTTGGGCTACAATCAAGTAGCCATAGCTCCAGAAGATCAGCATAAGACAGCCTTTGCCACAGAATGGGGCATTTTCGCCTTCAGAGTAATGCCATTTGGGCTTACCAATGCACCAGCTACCTTCCAAAGGCTGATGTGCCATGTATTTAAAGAGTTCCTGAGGAAAAACTTAGAAGTCTACGTTGATGATCTTTGTGCTCATTCGAACATTAGGCAAACCCATATCCCTGAACTCAGGCAAATCTTCGACAAATGTAGAGAATATCAAGTCTGCCTGAACCCAGAAAAATGTGTTTTCATGGTCAGGCAAGGCAAGATTCTAGGACACATAGTGTCAAAGAATGGCATATCCACTGATGAAGAGAAAGTGAGAGCCATAGCAGAGCTACCTAGGCCAAAAAATGTCAAGGAAGTACAAGCTTTCATGGGGCATTGTGGTTATTACCGACGATTCATACACATGTATGCTGTCATTGCAAAGCCCATGTACGGACTTCTGACTAACTTTGAGTGGACTGATGAATGTGAGAATTCCTTCCAGGAGCTCAAACGACGATTATGTTCAGCACCAATCTTGACCACACCAGATTGGAATAAGCCATTCCATGTTCGTGTGGATGCATCCAATTATGCCATTGGATGTGTGCTTGCTCAACCTACTGGTGAAAGTAATATGGATCTTCCAATTGCCTATGCCAGTAGACAATTGAATGCAGCTGAACGAAATTATACCACTACAGAGAGAGAAGGCTTAGGCATGGTATATGCAGTCAAGAAATTTAGACACTATTTGCTTGCAAATAAGTTTAAATTTTTTACTGATCACCAAGCATTGTTATATCTCGTGAACAAGCCATGCAATACAGGAAGATTAGTACGATGGTTTCTCTTACTAATGGAATATGACTTTGAGGTTGTGGTAAGAAAAGGAAGAACTCATTTGAGAGCAGATCATCTCTCTAGGCTCACATCTGGAGAAGCCCCACAAGGAGTGTCAGATGACCTCCCTGATGCTTACTTGTTTAACTTGGAAGTTGTACCGCAGTGGGCTAAGTCATTGGTACCAGTATTGACGTACGGGCCTAATCATCTAGTGGTGAACACACGGAATAGGGAGGTTGTGAGAGCCCAAAAGTACCACATCATGGCAGGAAGCATGTACAAGCACACAGATCAAGGGATCTTGGCTTGTTGTGTAGAAGAGGATGAGTACGCTAAATGGTTGCAATTAGCACATGTAGGTGCATTAGAGCAACACTACTCAAAGCAACGAACTTTACAGACTCTAAAGAGACTCGGAGTGCATTGGCCAACTATGGAAGCTGATGTCCAAAAGTTGTGCAAGGAATGCCCAATCTGTTGCACTAAACCACCTGTGGAACACGCTACTCTGTATCAAGTATCCATTGTGCCAGATTGGAGCGAACCTCTAGTATCCTTCCTGAGGACAAACACATTCCCTCCAGACATGACTCTGGCTAGGAAAAGGAGTTTAGAACAAGAAGCCCTGGATTACTCATTCATTGGTGATAATCTATACAAACGCGGTAAAGATGGTTACCTGAGACTGTGTGTCCATGAGAGTGAATATCTTAAGATCTTGGAAACTGCTCACCAAGGTGTAGCAGGAGGACACTTTGGACCAGATCGGGTGATCAAGGCAGTACTATTTGCGGGCTTCTGGTGGCCTACCCTTCACATGGATGCACATACCTATGTGAAACGGTGTGATGTCTGTCAGAGAACTCAGTATCCTATACGAAAAGATGAGATGCCATTGAAACCTATGATGGGTGGACGTGCGTTCTCTAAGTGGGGAATAGACTTCGTAGGTCCTATTAATCCCCCAGCTAAGGGTTCTCATGCAGAATACATCATTGTTGCGACAGACTATCTAACTAAGTGGGTAGAGGTAAAGGCTACGACAAAGAACGATGCTCAAACAACTGCTAAATTCTTGTTTGAGAATGTGTTCACAAGATATGGGCTACCTATAGAGCTTGTAAGTGATAGAGGCACTCACTTCTTAAATGAAGTTATTGAAAATCTGCTCCAAGAATTCTTGGTAATACATAAGAAGTCTGCCCCCTATCACCCTCAAGCTAATGGACAAGCCGAAAGCACCAACAAGATCTTATGCAATGTACTGACAAAATTAGTGAACACTAAACGCTCTGATTGGGACAAACAGCTACACCATGCTGTTTGGGCATACCGAGTCGCCTACAAAACGGTACTCCAAGCCACCCCCTTTCAGATGGTATTTGGCCAAAACGCGGTGCTACCTTTAGACTTTTTGATACCTACATTGAAAATAGCACAAGAGCACGAATGGACAGGTCATGAGCTCTCCTCTAGGATCTTTGACCTTGAACGATTAGGAGAAACAAGACTGAGAGCAGCTGCAGGAATCTATGCAGCTAAGAAGAGGCAGAAGGCATACTTTGATGCCCATGTGAAGGATAAAGGCTTGAAAGCAGGAGATCTAGTTTTAGTCTACACCCTGAAACAACACGCAAGGAAACTAGAAAAGAGAGGCTATGGACCTATGATCATCAATAGGATCTCGACAAGTGGTGCTGTGCAACTAGCCACATTAGAAGGCGATGTTCTCCCAAACTATATTAGCGGATGCAGAGTTAAGTTGTATCAGGAACCTCTCACGGAGGAAATGCTAAGCCGACTCAACACTGCTAAGAAATGCAAAGAGGAGGAAAAGCGAATTCGAGAAGAAGCTCAAGCGGAAGCCTTAGAGCGCATAAGGAGAATGAAATTAAGAAGACAAGGTAGAGAGCTCCCTAGGCAAGATGCATTTGCAGATCAAGGATATGACGTAGCTATGTGTGAAGTTTCAGGTGTTAGCTCACATAGGATAACTGATCGACGTCCTTTCATAACCTTAGATATAGGACAAGGAAAGAGTGCAAGGACTGTAAGAGCCTTGATTGACTCAGGTGCAGCCACTAGTGCTGTTAAATCGCCTTACTGTCAAGAGTTGCAGTTAACTGTCAATCCTGTGGAAGCATATCTCATAGGATTGGGAGGCGTGGAAACCCCTTGCATGGGCGAGGTGGAACTTCCCCTCTACATTCATGATGAGGCAATGACAGTTAAAGTACTAGTGTGTCAAGACGAGGATCTCACTGAACCTCTTGTCTTGGGTCAAGACTGGATCTATGACCAAGCAGTCAACTTAAACCTAAGAAGTGGGTTTCTTCAGGTTTGGGTCAATCATAGTCGAATTACAGTAGAGTTGGATAATGGAGCACCCAAGGAACTAGGAAAGGCACAGACTCCTGGTCCTTCCAGGAATGCACATGAAGCTGACCATGCTGTTCTTGTCCAAGGCTATGTGATGCAGAAGAATGAAGATCTCAAAGAGGGAGACAGAACCACAACGGAACTCCCTTCTTTTCCAAAGGCCAGAGGGAGGCAGTAACCCAAGGTGGATCAAAGGCAGAAGAAGCAGAGTACTACCTATGTCGGAGATCAAAAGTACCTGCGCAACAAAATGTCCCAGCAAGTGAAACAAGTGTGGGTGCGGAAAGGCGAACACCCGGTTGCACTCAAGCCAACCACACGGGCAAAGCCTCTTATTAGTAACCAACAACACGACACTAATAAGAAGTCTTTCAGAAGTTCTTCTGCTAATGTGAAGTCTATTTGGGTGCCCAAGAGGTCGATGAAGGCTAGCCCACAATCAAGACAAATTTGGGTGCCTAAGGCTTGTTTGCGGGCTCAAATAGCTACACCAAGACCACACCCTATACAGTATGATCCATTCACTCGCACAGCTGGCATCCACTCGTTTTCAACAATTAGGAACACACTAAGGCCCATGAGCACGAACATAATCACTTGTAAATGGGTCCCTAAAAGGCCTCATTTTCAAGCCGACACACCTATAAAGCTCTCGAGAGTCTCTACGAAACCTAGAGCAAAACCCATCCACTGCATTTGGCAGCCCAAGACTTGTAACAAACCCCCAGACCCCATTTTGTAAATCCATGATAACTTACTAACCACATCACTATCACTTTACATCATTCCACTTAACTCTTAGGTCTACCGAACGACTAACCACACACACACTTGCACCGAGCACTTACTAACCCATTATTCGCTCCCGACCCTCATGTTAATATTGTAATGGGAACAACAACGATCCTCCCTTGTCCTGTACAATATTAACACGTGTTGGTATATTCTCACAGAGACAGGTAGCAAGAAGTAACATGGAAGATACGGTTGGAACTAGCTCCCAGGCAGGCACCAGCCCCCAAGTGGTGGACATCGAAAGCCTTCCGGTCGAGGAGGAATTAAAGGAAAGACCAGTAGGATTACGGGCATTACATGCCATACCAATTCAGAATCCTCCACAGGGTCATACAATGCCGGTTCAGTGACGTTGCTGGACCTCTGGGTGAAGGCACATATATGTGGGAGTCCGAGGTAGAATTCAATGGACGTTGGGGCAGATACCATTTCTTTACCAGGGAATTTGAAAAGCTACAGAACGATGAAGGACTGAAGTCGATATGGAAGAAGGCGGGGCTTTATGATTACTTCAAGTTCCAACTACCAAAGCCAGATTTTCTAAGGTGCTCATACTTAATTAGTACCCTCACTCCCAGCAAAGACAAGAAAGGATACAGCTCCTTTGTGCTCCCATCACTCACAAGGGGCAATGAGCTGAAGCGTTTCCGCTTGACTATCAACTTGGTAAGAGAAGCACTCGACATGAAAGGTATGCACATCCCAACAGAGAAAGAGACTATGGTTCCAGACAATATGAAGAACAGGAATCTGACGAAGTTGAAGGACATGGTTGCGATGACACCTACAATTGCCATTCACTTACGCATGGTCATGCAACATTTCGCATTCCCCGCGCAGGAGAGATTCACAATGCCTCCCAAAAAGATCTGGTTTAGCCTCTACCTGGCGGATGCTTTTGAATTGTCCATCAATATGCCTCACTGGATTATCGACCAGATTCATATGGCTCATCAGAGATGGTATAAGAAGCAAAAGTCTGTGTTGTATGGTTGCTGTGCACTTACAAGAATTGTATACAGATGTCTCGCATATGATGTACCGGTGCAGAGGGCTCTCATTTGGTCCAGAGCACAGGAGTTTCAACGCAGATTGTTAGCTGTGGGGCCTCCCTCAAAGAAGATGAGAGGCGCTGTCCAGATGCCTTGTGCACAAGCTCGCGGTGCAACCCTAACGCCTGAAACAACCCCAAGACTTCCCCAACGAGTGCAACCATTTACTATCAGGTTACCCAGGCACAGCACAGATGGCCCTAACCTTGTGTTTCCACCAGTACCGACTGATCTGGAATTCCCACATGGATTCACTCTGGAGGATCTAACGGACGAAGAAGTTGCTAGAATCATTGACGCTGTAAATGCGGAAGTTGAAGCAGAGCAAGCTGGTGGACAACAAACTGCCCCAGACCAAGCCCAGCCCGGCCAACCGGACGTAGTCAATGTGGACGATGAAGAAGAAGCACATGAGGAGGCACAGGGTGGACAATCAGAAGCAGAAGAACAAGAGTATGATCAGGAAGCCCTACAAGTACTGGAAGGTGCCCCCGCCTATACTAACGCATTAAAGAAGCTCTACGATACGATGAACCGAGTCCAAGAGCAACACAGGCTATCATTAGCTGCAGGTAAAGCCCTCATGAACCAGATTCTGGAGGAGGAAGGCGTCGACGAGCAATACCGTGCCACCTTGGAAATGATATCAGATGCTTTGGGAGTACCTGAAACGGTGCATACTGCACTAGCGCAATCACGAAGGACAGAGAAAAGATATGGAAGACGCCCCCCACGAACGGGAAAACGAATGAATGTATTAGGATCAGGACCACAAGGCACCCCCACAACCACTGGCACAGCACACACTGTTCACGACACCGAGGAAGACCACACATCGAGTGCACCTCCATCACCTCCCTTGCCACCCTCTCCCCCACATCAGCCCCCTTCACCTCCCCCTGCCACTGTAACCTCTACTGTCACCACCTCCGAACCCACTACACACACTGACGCACAAACCATCAGTCAACCCACATACTCTATTTCCACGGGAAACATAAGTCTAACCACAACCACGGTAAGCCCCACTCCTCCGATCACACTTCCTGGGAGTTCACAATTACACACCCCTCTATACACGTTCACAACTCTCACCGCAACCACAATCCCCATGTTCACAGTCACTCCCACCATGGCCTCCACTTTTGAATCCATGGAGGTGTCACCCACCTCTGCACCTCTCCCACCCCCCATTTACCCACAATCCCCCATTCCCCCATCTCCCCCCTCACCCTTCTCTAGTACTGCATCCACACTTCCCTTTCCCTTCCCCTTCCCCTCTGCATTCAACACCATTTCTCCCACCATTCCTCTTAATAATGTATTTAATAATATGTATCAATGCATGTCCCAACTTCAGCAACATTACCAACACCTTGACAACCAACATACAAGGCTTTTCCGAAGCCACGAAGATCTCCAAGCACGATGTAGGGATCTTGAAGAGCAGAAGCAGCTACTACAACAGCAGCACATGACCTTACAGGAACAATATGCACAATTAGTAGCCAACCCACCCCAAGCAGATGATGAAGAGCGACGACACATGGACGAGTTGCTACATTCTCAGATCACGGACAACATGAAGCTTCGACGGAACTTGGGCCTCCTACGCAAGCATATGTCTACAACGCTAGAGGAGAATAAACGATTACAGAAACAGAATGAAGAAAATCTGGAGGCGGCCATGGAGGGTTCCCCACAGGAGATTGACCCAGAACGATTCAAGGCAATTCCCTCTGAGAATATGAAAGTGGTGTTAGAAACTCATGCAGATCTAATGGAGGCGCATGCCACCTTAGAAAAAGAGAGAGATGATTTGCTAAGGCAGTTGGCCACCCGACAGACATCACCCAGCAAACGCACAACCGCAGAAGATACATCAGAAGAGATCACTAAACTCCGGGCCGAACTTGAGGAATTACGTAGCAAGGTCATGGAATATGAGCGTCAGCCCTCCCCTCTGGTAGAGCCCGAGCCTGACGATCTTGTGCCAATTGAAGTAGAAGAAACATTCGAGGATCCCTATGTTCCGATGCCAACACCCGGGGGTAAGCGAACAGAACAGGGCATGGACACAATTGAAATTGAGGCACCTGAATGGATGCAAAAATTAGAGAAAGTAGCCACGACGCATGATGACAGGGTGGCAGTCCAAATCGCATTGATGTCAAAATTGGAAGAGGTTGTAATAAAATCCGATTATTTTCAGAATCTCTCACACCATAGGTGGATCGGCCCATCGGATGACCTGTATGTTCCTTTTTGCGTGCTAATGGCGGATTATAATGCAGAGATCAAGCACCACACATCAAGGGAACCCACCTCTGCCACCCAATTTGCACCTGACGACATCCCAGAAAGTGCCAAGCAGGGACATATTCGCCAACCGATGTGGAGAATTCGGCTGCTTGAAACATACCCGGAAATGGTAAGAACATGGAACAACATGCCCTTGTACATCAAATATAACCCATGTTATTGCCCTGTATTTCGAAGGAGATCATGGCCGGAGTACATGCAAACAGTGCTGACGATTAAAGGATGTGAGAAGTGGCTCAATTATGTGTACTTCGCACCCCCAAAGGGCCCACCTACGATTGGATATATGATTTCGACGATTCGACATTGGGGGGTCCGGTTCAAGAATGTACCTGATGTCATGACTCAGATGTGCCTGAAGATTTTTGAACTTATGTTGGTCACCTTCAGGACCTTCAAAAATGTCAAGGAACCGCATCTCTCAGCATTAGGATTTAATGAAGGTAATCAGGACCTTGTATACGACATGAGCACAACCCCATCGATTAATGTTGTGTATGCATGGCACGCTCGCATCAAATATCTACCGGCCTGCTTCAAACAAACGTTTGAAGAGATGTTTGTCACGGGATTCTGGGAATATCACTCCGAGATATTCCTTCCCAGACCATCCCATCTCTTGCAGTTGTTTGCAGTGGAACAAGCTCTCCATTCCGAAAAGCTACGTATACCACATCCAGAGGTTCCCGGGCCGGTAGATTGGGATGCGCTACTCACAGATTTGGCCAAAGGATTGCGGATTGCCGAACATCACTTAGCGCAGGATGTTGTCGAGTACTACATCCAAAAACCCACACAACAAGGGTCTGTCAGGGACGACAGACGCGAGAGAGGGGGGGGTGTTAGCAGCGGACAAGGGATTGAAGGACTAACGAGGCATGGCAGTCAGAGAAGAGAGTCAGAAGGGAGAGAAGGCACAAGCAGACAAGGGAGTCAACGAAGATCTGGCAAATAGGCCAATAATTTTCTTCAGGAAGAAGTACGTATGAGCATTCACGCAGATTTAGCACTAAGGCAACCCTAATTTTTCAAAACCTCTACACCAATTAAAAGTGATTCTCATCACTAAACACCATCGTAAATACCATTTCATCTTTTTGTAGCTCCATTTTGTGCAAGCCAAGGAGTCCTTGAGCTTGATGAGCTTTAGAAGTATCTACCTGCCAATTTTCGTATTTTTTAGATCTCGTTTGAGCCCTCAAATAAGCCCTGGAACCTAATTTTTAACTAGGCCGGACACTAGGTCTGAACAGGGCCAAAGCTAGTCACAAACTATAAAAGGAGCTAGAGAGCTCATTTTTGGGGGCTAGATTCTAATTGAAACAAACTTGTAAGAGCTTTTTTTTAAAGTAATCTAAGAACTCCATTGATTCTCCCTCTTTGTCTTGCCGTGTGTGCGCGTGTGTGTGTATGTGTGTGCATGTTTGTGTGCTTCTCACTCACGCACTTGTGCCGCCACTTGCTCGAGGTCTTCATACCATCCTCACGTCTTCCCGGATTGACATTAAAGGAGGTGCTACTCATCACTGAGCTACACAAGTACTTGTAACCTATAATGGATAATGGGTAAGTGTTTTAGTGCATGGGTTGAAGAAAATATGTGCCTTGTGCGTGGCCTTGTAATGTAGCCCTATGCATGCTTCCTCGGGGAATGCATTGAAAAAGTATGGTGCAAAAAATTGGTTCTTGAGCTAAGTGCTCAAGGGTATGCTAACGAAGAGGTTTCCTAGTTATATTGTTGCTGAAGTAGGCAATTCTTACCCTGGTGAAAGGTTCATCGATGTTCTTCTCTTCGTGTTGTACTCGCATCATGGTGATTGGCGATTGGCTTGTCTTTTGTTATTGATCAATCCTTTTTTTGGAACAATGTCACAAAACAAGAAGAAAGAGGTTAGTAGCAATAAAATATTTTACATATGTTAGATGTGTCTCATGTGCCTGGGATTCTTGATTGTGTCTATGCATGACCGTGTAAGGTGGCCCTATATTAATGCATACTTTGGAGATGCATGACCTGAATGGTGCAAAAGGCAAGGTTATGCAAAAGGCACATGATTGTTGCACGTCGAGGCTTTCAATGTGCTTGTAGATGGTGACGTAGCCTTGGTTGGAGGTATCCATTGGATTTCAAAATGACAACTAATCATTCCTCCTTATAGGGATTCATTTTAGAACAGTGTTCGGTTGTGTACTGATAATTTTTGGCCCCTTCATCTTTGGATGGATTCTTAAATTTTGTGTTATTCATGGTTGGATCTTTGGTTCTGTGAGGGCTACTGGTGCTTTTGGCTTCCAAACCCATACCCATGATGATTGTCTTCTTGTTATTGCCAAAGAGGTGAGTCAATTTCTTTTGGTTCTTTGTGCTTGGTTCTGACCCTTGGCTTTCCTTGACTTCTTTGTTGAGACTTTCTTGTGTGAGAGAGCATAGTGTTTTGTGCATGTAAGAGTTTCTTGGGAACCCACATGTGTAATTGTCTTTGTTGAGCTATAACTAATTTCTTAGGCACCCAAATTTGTCGGATACTTTTTGCTTGAGCTTGTCCTAGTTGTTTTGTTCTTCTTTTATTGTGGTTGGCCTGATTAGATGGGAACTTTTGTGGTAAGGCTGGTGGTTTCTCTCCTTTTTGTACCCAGATCTGCTTCATGCCTGGAACTTCTTTCTTCTTGAATGCTCTTTGTCTATTTGATATGGCTGTTGTCTTGTACTGTTTCGCTTGCCTCTTTGGTTGATTTGTTGTGGCTGCATTAGTCTTTGAAAAAGGAGAGGGGTCCGCTCGCCTTTGAGATTGTTCTTCCATAATTGATTCCTTCTAGATCATAGAGCTTTTGACACATACAACATCTTCTTTGCTAAGATTGGGCCTATAGGGACTAAGAGAATGTGTGCGACTTGGATTTGTGCTCATGCAATTCTCTAATTCTAATGTAATGCATTGTTCATGCGCCAAAACTTGAACAAGTTGACTTCTTAGGTTTAAGTTGATTGCATGGTCATAGATCCAGTATTGACCCAAGACAAGTGGTTTCGTAAGGTCCTCATCTTCACACACTAGCATTTTGACTATCATTGGGACATCTTGAAGGTAGATGGGAAGCTGTACCTCGCCCAAACAGGGGGTTTCCAAACCTCTGAATCCCACTAAATAAGCTTCTAATGGCTTAACTTCCATGCCCAATCCTTCATAGCATGAGTACCTAATTGCACTAGTGGAAGCTCCAAAATAAATTAGAGCTTTGATTGTCTTAGTTATAGTGTCTTGCCCTAGGTCAACTGTGATGAATGGTCTTCTATCTATAATGCTAGGATGTGTGCTCTTTTTGGTGCACATAGCCATGTGATATCTTTGGGATTTTGGATTGACATCTACGCCTAGTCGCCTTAACTTATTTTGTCTAATGCGCTCTCTAGCCTATGCTTCTTTTCAAACCCTTAACTCTTCTTCTTTTCACTTCTTAGCAGTGTTGAGTCTCATTAACATGTCCCTTGTAAGAGGTTCTTGATATAGCTTGGCTCGACATCCACTAATATATCTTGGCAAGATGTCACTCTCTAGAGTGGCCAATTGAACCGCACCACTAGTGGAAATTCTATGAATGATCATGGGTCCATATCCTCTTTTTTCCAATTTACGGGCATGTCACTTTATTGTATAAACCAACACGAGGTCTCCCTCTTTCAACCCTTTATCTTTGATGTGTGCATCAAAGTATGCCTTTTGCCTTTTCTTTGTAGCATATATGCGTACTGCTACTCATAGCCTGGTCTCACCTAAGAATTCTAGATCAAAGATCCTAGAGGACAACTCATGTCACTTCCACTCATGCTTTTGTGCTACTTTTAAAGCTGGGATTAGAAAATCCAATGGTAGCACAACATTCTATCTGAAGACCATCTAAAATGGCGTGGCATTGAGTACCGATCTGTTGGAAACTCGATAAGACCAAACAACATGATGAAGTTGTTTATCCAAATCAAAGCATTTATTATTTATGAGTTTTGTCAATACATTACATAAGATATTATTTGTGCTCTCAGCTTGTCCATTAGCTTGTGGATGATAGGGTGCAGACTTTTTATGTATCACCAAGAATTCTTTGAGAAGGTTTTCAATGCCCTCGTTCAAGAAGTGCATGCCTCTATCACTTACTAACTCTATTGGTAAGCCGTATCTGGTGAACACATTCTCGAATAAGAACTTAGCCGTCGTTTGAGCATCGTTCTTTGTTGTGGCTTTTACTTCTACCCACTTTGTAAGGTAATATGTGGCTACTATAATGTATTCTACATGTGCGTTTCTAGCTGGGGGGTTAATAGGACCTACAAAGTCTATACCCCACTTTGAGAATGCACGTCCTCCCATCATTGGCTTCAAAGGCATCTCATCTTCTCTGATCGGATAATGGCCAAGTTGGCATGTGTCACATTTCTTCACATAGGTATGTGCATCCATATGAAGAGTGGACCATCAATTTCCTGAGAATAGAATGGTCTTAATTACTCCATCAGGCTTGAAGTGTCCACCTGCAACACCACTATGTGTAGTTTCTAATACTTTCAAATAATCTGATTCATGAACGCACAATCTTAGGTAACCATCTTTGCCTCTTCAGTATAGATTGTCTCCTACTAAGGTGTAGTCCTAAGCCTCTTGCTCCATGCTTCATTTTCTTGCTAGACTGGCCTCACTAGGTAGTGTTCCCGATCTCATAAATTCTACCAATGGAGCACCCCATTTTGGAATCAATGACACGTGATAAAGGTTTGCATGCTCCATTGGTGGTCTCTCCTAACACACTGGACAATTCTTGATCCACTCATGTATTTCTTCATACTAGGCCAATACACTCCAAAACATTTTAGATTTTGCAATTTTTGTTGTTTGGAATAGTGATTTCATAGCAATCCTTCATGGGCTTGTTGCAACCAACTACTATGTTCATCGTCCTCGACACAACAAGCTAATACACCTTTGCATCTTGTTTGTGCATACTTCCTGCCAATATTTGATATTTTTGTGATCTCACAATTTCTTCTTTGTTTGTTTTCACATTCTTATTTGAGGGTCCGAAGGTTAGGACTGGTGCCAACTTATTTTCCAATTTAGGAACAACTTCCAAATCGAACAGATAAGCATCAGATAGTTCGTTAGACATGCCTTGCAGTGATTCTCCTGAAGTGATGTGAGAAAGGTGATTTGCCTTGAGATGGCTCCTACCTTTCCTAACAACCACTTCAAAGTCATATTCCATTACTAAGAGAAACCATCTTACTAAGCGTCTTGTATTGCAAGTTTTATTGACCAAATATAATAAAGCTTGATGATCAGTGAAAAACTTGAACTTGTCCAATAGGTAGTGTTGAAGCTTCTTCACAACATATACCATGCCTAAGTCTTCTCTTTTGGTTGTTCTATAGTTTTGTTCAGCTGCGTTCAACTGTCTGCTAGCATATGCTATAGGCAAATCTAGATTTCCTTCACCTATGGGTTGTGCTAGCACACATCCTATTGTGTGATTGGATGCATCCAAGTGGACATGGAATGGTTTATTCCGACCAGGAGTGGTCAATATTGGTGCTATATAGAAACGTCTCTTCAGCTCATTGAAGGAATTTTCACACTCGTCATTCCACTCAAAATTTGTCAATAGAGCATAAAGAGGCTTAGCTATGATCACATACATGTGGATAAACCTACGATAATATCCACAAATGGCCCATAAATGCTTCTACCTCTTTAACATTCCTTGGCTTCGACAACTCTGCTATAGCTTTGACTTTGTCCTCATCTGTTGATATTCCATTCTTAGAAACAATGTGACGTAAGATCTTACCTTGAGGTACCATGAACACACACTTTTCTAGGTTCAAACAAACTCGATATTCTCTACACTTATTGAAGATTTGTCTGAGCTCAGGGATGTGGAGTGTTCTTTCTTGGGAATAAGCACACAAATCATCCACATATACTTCTAAGATCTTTTGCAAGAACTCCTTGAAGACATGACACATGAGCCTTTGGAATGTTGTAGGTGCACTGGTGAGACCAAATGGCATCACACAAAATGCAAAGATTCCCCACCCTGTGCCAAAAGTCGTTTTGTGTTGATCTTCTGGGGATATGGCTACTTGATTGTAACATGAAAATCCATCAAGGAAGCTATAAACATCCTTGCGTGCAACATGCTCCAATAAATGTTCAGTGATTGGAAGTGGATAGCTATCTCTTATTGTAGGAGCATTAACTTTTTTAAGGTTAATACACACTCCCAACTTTCCATTCTTCTTTGGCACTACTACAATGGGGGACACCCATTCAGTATGCTCATTATCATAGATAAATCCATCCTCAATCAACTTATCAATTTCTTCTTTTATTTTTGCAACATAACTGTCATTATATGTGTAGGGCTTTTGTTTGGTGGGCTTGGCATCAGCTATCATGGGGATCGTATGAGAACATATTTCCAGATCTACCCCCTTCAGGTCTCTATAGGTCCACACAAACACGTCCCTGCTACAAGCTCTATTTCCTCTTCTACACTTAGGTCTTCTCCTATGTAAGTACATCTCTCTTCATTCTCTTCAATGGTGACCACAATTTTTTTTGTCTTTTCTTTATTATCATATGCTTCTCCCGTGATGGCCTCTCTCTTAGGCATTTGTACCTAATTTTTTTGGTCTTCAACTTCATATTTCTTGAAATTCTCTGGTACTTCAAACAATGATTCCTCCTCTTCTTGTTTCACTACTTTTCATTTCTTTTTCTTTTGACTACCCTCACTTTCCTCCCTTGAATTTACCGTTTTGATGCTTGCCAGAGGTTCTTCTTCTTTTTGGGTAAATACTATAAAGAGATGGTGGATGCAATTTGAAGATGAGTTGGTGCTGCTACAACCAACTTCACACCAGCCAACTGAGACTTCAGATTTGGTTAGTAGAGCCATTGAGCTTCCTAAATCCACAAAAAAATCACCCGAGTGTTTTGGATCTCAAAAGTTTGAGTCAAGACAGACTAGTTGCAAAATGAGTAGCTCCCAAAACTTGTTATTTTTGTACATACACGTGCTGGACAAAATGAATAGTGCTCTCAACTTGGTGGGGATTAGAAAAATTACTTTTGAAAATAGCAAATAAACTTATATATCTTGCTAATCCAAGTTAAAACACTTCAAGTGATCAATTGAGCACTCAGAACAAGATTTAGCAAAAATTGGAACACTCCTGTAGAGATTCAACTAGTGAGCAGAAAAACAGATTTCTCAAAAGTAGTAAAATAAATGACCATGAAAGTTTTAAGCATAAACTAGACTTAGAGAGAAATCCAATGCACTTTAAAAAATTGAAAAAGGTTACGTATAGGCCGAGATATGAGCTTTTGAAGTTACTGTTTTGAGTGAGTATAGCAGAGAATAAAATAAAGAAGAAGTAAATGATGAATGTATAGATTCACATATAATTACAACCACATTGGCAATGAATATTTTCACAATAGGAGTAGATTGATAGAGCTATGGGGTAAGCTCTTCAATCTCTACAAATGAACATGAAGTGGGCATGAATCGGCTCTCTAATGGCGACCTCCTTCTTGCTCTTTTTATAGTTACTTTTGGAGGTACTTTTGAATTTGAATTCAAATAACTTCACTTAAAAGTGATGCTAAGAATAAGGAGATATTCTCTCAATTGATGGATTCATGGTTTTAGGTAGTTAGATCCATGAATTTCCTTTTTACGTCATGGATGACTTAAGCCATTCTTTCTTTCACAATTAAAAGAGATAAAATATACTCTCTTACAAGAGGTGTTCGTATGTCTACATATATGACCACAAATGAACATAAAGCAAATCATATCAAGCATGCCGCACCTTGTGGACAGGGTTCCATTGTAGGGGTGGTATATCTCTAAATGTATAATATTTTAGGTTGACCTTGGTTGTGACCCATCGAATTTTCAGATCTCAAAATGGTATTCACCCTACAAGTTATAGCTCCTCCTCAGAACAGTGGCACCCTGATCCACCTGATGTGCCTGAGTCCTCTGACGCCATGATCATAGACAACTCAATAGAATGATAATGGAGCTAGAAGAGTCCAAACACGAATGAATAGGTGTATCAAGGAGTAAATCGACCCCTATATAGTTGACTAAACCAAAAATCTAGAAACATTTTGCTAGAGTATCCTCTACAAAATGAGCATATGGCTAGTGTCAAAATATCATAAAATTGCAAGTACTGACATGTTTACCTGCATAGTGAATCACTAACTCCACTGCATATAATCAATTACCCAATAGAAGCCAACTAGGCTTATCGAGCACCTATGAACAACTATCATACATCTCCTATGGCGAGGCTGGGTAAGTCTTCCACTTGCATCATCGAAGAGACCTCGACATCTAGGTGTCTTCCAGTTAAGAAAACCTCACCACAACCCTCTTTATCAAATGTAAAAGGCTTTCTGCAAAAACATAATCGCTATATCAACGACCACATGGATGTACATAAGCGGTATCAATAGAAGCATACATAGTGTGTATGTGCTCAATATATGCAATAAAATGACACTAAAAGGCTGAATGCACAGCTCAAAAACTAGCCAACAACACGTGCAAGTGTTTGTCAACTATAAATTTGCAGTGGCTGCTCCCACCAAAACTAAAAAACCTTTCGAGAAACCTATAGTATTATGAGTGTGGATAAAAACACAGCCCCAAAGGTTGATATTTATTGTCGAAGAAGTACAAAGAACACTCTTCTTGATGTTCTTGGACTGTGTGAGGAGAACTCTGTGCAGAAGTACTCCAAAATGGCTCCAAAAGACACCTCAAAAATGCTTCAAAAACAGGCTTTGAAAGCAAAGAATGAAGATTTGAGGGACCAAAACATGTTCAAGTAATGTTAACCTTAGTCTTTCCCCTTCTTTAGACACCACAAGAGTGTAGCTTAGTGGTAAGATATTTCCATGGTTAAGTGAGCTTTGGGAGGAACAATACTGGGATGGGTGACCTCCTGGGAAGTATCATGAACCTCTATCTTCCTTGATCATTGAGGTCCTCCCTCGCATGCAGCCAATGGTGCGAACGGTGAATCGATGACTTCAAGGGGAGGGGAGATGCTCGCTTCACTCGCACAAAAGGAACAAAGCTTTTGCATCGAACTGCTCTGATACCAGTGAAGTAATTCGATGGTGATGCACCATGGTGCACTCTCCTTCTTGTGAGCTCCACGACAATATCATCAGAGTAGAAAAGCCAAGTTCCTAAGTCCGCACACAGTACTCCGCATAGAGACTGCAAAATACACAAAAAAACACAGTACATAGGGAACATGAAGACGAACTTCTTAGGTCTTACAAATGCAATCGAACTTAGAGTCTGTGACTGACCATGCCACTATATGTTTTATTAAAGAACATATATAAAGAAGTGTCCGGTGGCCATTTGGCCTTTCACATGGACACTAACGGTAACAAATACAAGCTAAGCAAATGATCCTTGAAAATAGGTGAGGACCATCTAAGATTTTGCTACAGTGTGGATCTGAAATAGTATCTACTCTGCCACAGTGACCACCTCTTTCTCTTCACTTCAAATTCTTCACATTGGTTATTTTTTTGAAAATTCATTGGAAATTTCAAATGAACATTCATCCTTAATTTATAGGTTTTAGAAAGATTCCCCTTTCTAGAAGGATATAGAAAACTTACAAATTTTAGATGATTGTTAGGTTTTTCTTGGATCCTTCTTTTATTTCCCTTTCCAATTTTTTTCTTCATTTCTATTTTTGGTTTTCTTTTAATTTTTCTCTTTTTGTTTTTCTATTTTTATTTTTCATATTTAGTAATTCACTTCTTTTTCTTTTGATTAAGTTTCATTCCTTTTCCTACCTATGTACAAAGAATTAAATTAAATTAAGGGTTAGAGTTAGAAAAGATGTCTCTAAAGTTCCTAATTAGGGTTTTTTATTTGGAACAACTTAGGGTTTCTTGTTGCACAATTTGGCAACTCATAATAGATGCACAAAGGGTTTGAAATCGTGGGTTTCTAAGGGTTCAAACATTAGTTTCTAGGGGTCAAAAGTTAGTTTTGAGGGGTTTCAAGCTAGGGTTTCAAGGATTTTTGAGGTTTCCAAGGTTTAAAACTATCATGGTTTTTCAAGGGTTATATACATACATGCATTTCTAGATTTCTTTTGAGCATACAAATAGGGTTTTTGATGGTTCTTAGTTAAAATATGACTAGGGCTTTATACATGTAATATACAAGTCTAATGTACAAATGAAAATGTTTTCTCACCACACAAGCAATCAAATCAATCTGATACTTGAACAATTTACAAGTCTATTCATCTTCCTGCAGACAAAACATCAATTCATGGTAAAAAAAAAGAGAAGAAATAATGTTTGAAAAATATTGGTACACAATCCTCGAGGGATGTCATCCTCACACCGCTAACTTATTATCCATTCCTTCAATGTCTAGAATGCCCAAAAAACCTTGATCCTTTTGGCTAATGCAAGTAGTTCATTTAATTTTGGGATACCCCTTCTGTTAGGGTCACATGCCCAGAGGAAGTTCCTGCAAATTCTCTCCAGTTTGAAGATCTTTGGTCTTTTGGTCTCCAACAAGAGAGAAAGTAAAGCATGGAAGAGAGAAGGAATATGTATAGCACATCTAGCCACATTAATTTGCATAGATTTCGAGTACGTCAGCTCTCTCTCAAAGCTTAGAGAGAGCTGAGTTCCATTGTTGCCCCATCGAAACATCAAATCCCATCAGATTACCTAAGAAACAGAAGATTTGACTACTAGGGATCAACTCACAACCATTGTCAATAAGCAATTGGGGAGCTTGCCCAATAATCACCCTAAAAGTAGTTTTAGTATGATTTATTTTGGGTCCGGATGCCTCATAAAAATTATTCAGACAACTCCATAAGTGTCAATTATGCACAAAGACATTAGTATCATTGGCAAAAAGTCTCATGGTCATTTGATCTTGATTGAGACATAGATTGATGCCCTCATGTTGGTAGTAGCCAGGGCAGTCAAGGTGGCCTTACAAGACAAGGAAGTTGTCAAAGAGAATCAAAACATAGGGAGAGTCATGCAGGACCAAGCAAATAGAGCAGTCTATGAAGATCCGACAACTAGGCCTATGCAAATTTTCAAAGGATTTTTCAAAGGATAAATCTTTTTTAACAGTTATTTTAATCACTACACCCCATTGTAAATACCATTTTTGATGATTCTTAATCCATTTTGTGCAAGCCAAGGAGTCCTCAAGCTTGAGGAGTATTAGATCTAATCACATACCAATTTTCATATTTTAAGAGCTCATTTGAGCCTCCAAATTAGCATAGGAACCTATCTTTCAATAAGGCTAGACACTGGTTCTGGATAGGACCAAAAGCTAGTCAAGAACTATAAAAGGAGCTAGGGAGCTCATTTTTGGGGTTAGCAAATGGGGAATGGAAGTGGACAAAAGAGCTTGTAATCTTGTTTTTGGATAATTAAAGTTTCCATTGCTCCATCTCTTTGTCTTGTCTTGTGTGTATGTGTGTGCATGCTTGTGTGCTTCTCACTCACTCAGTTGTGCATATCTCTTGCCCACGATCATCATATCCTCCTCACCTCTTCCCGGATTGAAAGTTACGAGGTGGATCTCCTCATGTTGGTACTTGCCATTGTGCTAGAGTGACACCAAACTTGACATCGTTGTCAGGGATCAAGCTTTGAGGATGAGCGTGTGATGGTAAAACGTAGAGACGTGATGTTGGAATCATAGGTAATCTCTTACTTTTTACTCTTCTACCTACATCATCATCACCATCATCTCTACTCTCCAACTCCTTCCATCATCATCTTCACCATTTTGGTCATATCCCCACATTCCATCTTCATTTCCTCATTTCACTAGTGAGCATGAGAGAAAGAGAGAGAGCAAATTTGTGTGTTTTGTTTTTGCATGTTTCTTGAGCATTCTTGCAAGTATGAGCATCCATACCACCTGCAAGAACTCCAACAAGTACATAAAATGTCTGCACAGGTCCTGGGGCATCGATCTCTATCAATCCTAAAAGACAAAAAATCAGTCCTTTGGTAAAACTAAGTGCACTATTATAGAGTAGAAAATTTTCACATAAAAAATCCACAAAAATTTAAAAAAATTTGCATTTTTTTTCCCATCATGATTGACACCATCCATTGCAATTGACATTGTCCATCGCAACGGATAGCCTATCCATCGCGATTGATAGACCATGATGGACACCTCTATCCATCATGATAAACAACATCCATCGCGATGGACACTCTTGTCCATCATGATTGATACATCCATTGTGATCAACGTCGTGCATTGGGATCGACACCATCCTTGGCGATTAACACCATCCATGGTGATTGACACCTCCATCGTTATTAACACCATCCATCATGATTGACAGGCGACGATGGATTGTTCTGTCCATCACAATTGACAGCCTAGTCCATCACGATTGACAGGCAATTTTAGCCAACTTTTAGGGATTTTTAATTTTAAAATTTTTGCTAATTTTGGTGAAGAATTTCAAGTGAGTGGAGCATTGTGAGGCCCCCAGGTAGATAATTCAAGAAGTCCTATTTGATTGTTTACCAGTTTTAACCCCCAGAATCGTGATCAGACATAACTTTCTTATTTGAAATCCGTTTTTAGTGATCTTGAGCTTGTTGGAAAGCTCAAGATGAATTCTACACAAAGCTTGACTGGTTTTTGTACAAATCATAATTGAGTTTTAGATATAGTATTTCTAATTTGACCTTCCCACAAGGGTGAGGAAGCTAAGGGATCTTAAAGGAATTCTTTAATAAAGACAAAGGAAAATTTGGCCTTTGAATTACATAAATGAAAATGGTTTGTTAATTCAATTAAATTTAACTCTTGATCTAACTTTGGGGCTTTTATAGGTCCATTAGGAGCATCAAAGGGCATCGAGATCAAGAGGGTGTGGCAAGCTTGAGAAAGAGTGTCATGGCCACTCAAATGTGAGCAAAGGAGAAGCGACTTGAGGTTGGAGCTTTCTCAACCCCCTCAATCAATTCCTAGCTATTTTTTAAATAAAAGGAAGTTCAGCCTTAGTCTACTCTCCCACATTTGTATTAAATAAAGGAAAAGAATAGTACAAGTGAAGGGGACTAGTGCCCATGGGACCTCCCAAGTCCCACAAAGCGGGGTTAGAACTTACACAGTTTAGATGGCATTAGAAAGAAGGTTAATCACCCTCTCATCACCCTAATGTGGGGCCCACTTGAGTTTAAGATTATTATTGATTAGGAGAAGAACTTTATGATGCCTAAAAGGGGGGGGGTTTCTTACAGTTGGTGATTCTTTTATCGAGGAGGAACAATGATTTCTCGATCGACCACTCTTCAATTCCTAGCTTAGGCTAAGTGCAGTTAGTGGTATTGATTGATTAGGGCTATGTTAAATGTGATACAAGTACAAGAACCCTAATTACTCAAGTGCAAGCATGAAATAGGTTAGTTTTGCGATGAACTCTAAAGTAAAATGACATAAATCAAGCGCTCAAACTTCAAGTGCATCTCTCAAGTATTCCTCGCGATGGAAACTATTGGACAAGAAGTGATATCCTAAGTAAAATAAAAAGAACAAGTAACTCATATGAAAGAACTTTGCAATAAGGTTGTACTTGGAAAAATTGGGATAACTGTCAAGGCATATGAACCTTAGGTCAAGAAGACATCTAGGGAGGGATAGAAAAAGCATCAGATTCTCTAAAGCTAGTGTCAATCCTATAGCCAAGTCCTAGGCCCAGTAATTGAATGATTACCCATACATTCTAAGTTTAGAAACGAGTGACTTTGAGATGTCATATAGCATGGATAGACCAATAGGTATCTCAAAAGTGGCATACTTAGAAAAACCAGAAGGACCTTACAAGGCTCAACTGGAATATATCAAGACCAACCGATTAGGTGCTTGCATCTATGAGGACGGTGTCAAGGGGTCTGAATGGAGACCAACGGGTAGATCAGAAATGAATTTTCTATGGCCTCACTGTGTGACTACACGCAGGGTGTTTTTTAGCGTACTTTAGGATGTAAGACATGATTCAGTGTTGTGGAAGTGTTTATCTATGGGATAATGGCCTAAGATATAGAATATCTAAGATCAACCTATGTAAATATTGACCATATGGTTGTGCAACTTGATACCTAGACAGACCGTACTCATATGATTGAGAGACTAAGGTTTCACTAGCAATGCGATCTTTAATGAATTCCTCTTCTTCTAATTCTATATTAGCTACCTTTTGCTTAGATTGAGTGGTAGTATTTATAGGTGGAGGTAATAAAAACTCAAAATGAAAGATGTAGAAATGTTTTATTCATTCCTAGACTCATTACTCATAGACATCAGAAACAAATATAGAACAATATAAAGTGCCAATTCATCAATGAAAAATCCTAAAACTGTTTTCTTGATAATGTACGAATGCTAGGATAAATCGCCAAAATCCTATACAAGATTAAGCTAAAAGGAATAGATATAAGTAAAGTGGAAGAAGTGGAACGTATGCAACTACAATCTCTCGATCTCAATTGCTTGTAAATGCTCTTCAATGTGGTCAATACTCTTTGCCAAAAAAACATTAGGAAAAACTCACATTTCACACACACACACACACACAAATATATATAGTCACTCACAAATACATATGCTCACATCTTTTCATGCATACCACACATACACATACCACACTTTATTCAATCAACACACACACACACACGAATCTTTAACAAATAACTCACACACACCATTCTTTAACACATTCACTTTAATTACAGAATATACTCACACCACTCTTTCACACACTTTATTCACATAACTCACTCACACCGCTCTTTTAACCCACTTTTCACACACACCTCACATATTTAGATTGATTTTATTTCTTTTGTTTTTATTTTATTTTTTAGAATTCTTTAATACTTTTAATTTAGGCTCACACTAAGGAATAATATACTTAAATAATTTAGTAGTTACATACACACACACACACTATTATGATAGATAATTAAAGCATAATATAAGATATATTAACTAAATGTATAAGATATAAGATATATAACTAATTGTAATCATATATTTGTTAAATCAAACATTCATACAGATCACATATATGTAAATGCTCACACACATACGCACCTATACATACATATACACACTTAACCCCTCAAATACATTCACATAGCACAAACATACATACTTAAATACTCATATATATAGATAGACATAAGTTTATACCCATACCCCCATGTACAAATCGGTACCATGCACACAATCACACAACTACATAGACATTTAGGGTAAATCCTAATACACGTATGCACATGTAGGGTATATAGGTGGTCTCATGTAATCATACCCATGATACCCATGCTCACACATACACTTAGAAACTTAGGGTAAAACCTAATACACGTATGCACAGGTAGGGTATATAGAAGATCATATGTTAATTAAGTAGTCATGCCCTTTCACACACAAAAGTATTCCATATTTAAAAACATACGACTTCATAAGTGTAGCAGTAGGACAATCACTAATTGATGATTACAATGAAGAAGGAAGAGTGAAGGATAAAGAGAAGAACAAAGGATGAAGCTTGAAGTAAAGAGAAGAATCAAGGGAAAGTGGTTTGTATACACATGTACATTAAGTTTTTAATTAGTTCCTAAATACTTTTGTGATACTGACAAGTATGTATATATATGCCTATATATACTTGTATATGAACGGGGAATATATCTGAGAAGAGATATAGAAGAAGAAAAGAAGATTAGAAGAGAAGAAAGTGATGAATGTATGAGATTGGTCCATCAGATGTTTTCATGAGTGAATAGAAGAAAACTTTTGAGAAGTGTGTCACAATCTTTTCTCCATTTCTCCTTCTATGCTTGATCATTTTAGAAATCATTTTCTACCTGTATAAGTCCATAGTTAATGCATCTATGGTCAGGTTTTGAGAGTCTAGTTGTAATCTGGCTAAGAGAATTGTGAGTAGGAACATTTGTATGTGTGAGTGTATTAAGTGACTTCTGAAACAGGCGCAATCTTGATGATCAAAGATTTGATCAGAGCATTTAATTAAACAGGCTATAGATTGAGAGAACCAAGTAGTTAAAGTTGCATATGTAAACGTCGCCTGCAAAGAAAGCGTGTTTCAGACATAGGTTTACTTATTGAAGTAAATCTAAAGTTTTACTTCAATAAGTAAATCTTTAAAAGGACTCTCACTTGTAGTAGTTGTGTAAACACTAGATGAGTGTTGTGTCAAAGTTTCATAGAAAAGTTTAATCATTTCATCAACCAATGAATGAGTTTTGTGAAGGAGACTTTTCTGAGTGAAGCCATAACTCACAAAAGGTTTTGAGTTATGCTTGATATAGAGGTGTTCTAAATTCAAGTATAGCTTGTCTTTTGGAGATCAATCACCTCCATCAGTGGTATCAAATCAAATTTGATCAAAGTTGAAGGAAAGGAAGACCCCGACTGTTATAGACATACAAAATTCAACATTTGAAGATTCAAAAGGACAAAGTTTGAAGAAAAGTGTTGGCAGTAGCCACACACATAGAAGACGCGGAAGCATGTAAAGACAGAGCAGGGAGTCAGTCAAATCAATTTTTCAAAGATTATGTTTTACAAATATTCTTCAAAACCTCCAACAGTGATTTTCATCACTTTTGTACCATATGTAACATAGAAAAACCCTTTCTATAATTCATAGCTCCATTTTGTGCAAGCCGAGGAGTCCTCGAGCTTGAGGAGCTTAGGTAGAATGAGTGTATCAATTTTGGTTATTTTTAGACAACGTTTACCCTCTCAAATAGCACATAGGACCTATTTTTTAACTATGCCGGTCACTAGATGTGAAACCGGTCAAAACTAGTCTAGAATCTATAAAAAGAGCTAGAGAGCTCATTTTTGAGGTTAGCTTGTTGGAGTAGAGAAGAGCTTAGAGCTATTTTGAGCTTGTAAGAGTGTTCTTGAGTGATAGAGTTGATTTCTCACCTTCCATTGTGTCTTGCTTGTCTCTTTGTAGTGTGTGTGTATGTGTGTGTGCATCTCTATGCTTCTCACCTTCACTCTCACTTCATCTCACACTCACGATCTTCATATCACTCCTATCTCTTCCGCGGATTGACATTAAGGACGTGGAGCTTCTTAACGTGGTTCTCACCATTGTGCTAGAGCAACACCAAATTTGGCGCCGTTGTCGGGGTTCAATTCTAGGACGAATGTGTGATGGTAAGAGTATAGCAAGAAGTGGCGTTGGAAGGTAAAAATTTCAGTTTTTGTTGTTGTTTTTACTTAGTTTTTAGTGTTTTTCACCTCCCCCACACTCCATCTTCATCACCACATCATCATCTTCAACTCCAAAAAAATCAGAAAACTCACCATATCCACCCATTCTCCTCATTTCCCCTCATTTGTGCATGCGCGAGAGAGAGAGAGAGAGAGAGCTTTTGTGCTTGTGTGTACTTGTGTGTTTTTGAGTTTTCCTACAGGTACAGAGCTCGAGTGCATCAGGAAAGCTTGGAAAAGGTAAAATTTCACTTTCTGTCAGAGATCTGCCGAATGTGTCAGACCATCACGATGGTCTGCCAACTTTGGTATTTTTGGTAAGCGAGTTCATAAGCGTGTAGGCGACCCTTGCGCATATAGGAATCTAAACTTGCATTTGCAAAATTCATACTTTGGTGGACCATCGCGATTGGCTCAGACCATCGCGATTGGCTCACACCATCGCGACGGCTCGGCCGGACCATCACGACGGTCTCACGCCATCGCAACGGTTCACTTGAACCATCGCAATGGTCCTAGACCATCGCGACGATACCCTCAGACCATCGCGACAACTTAAAATTTGGACCATCGCGATTGGCTCACGCCATCGCATCTGTGACCATCGCGATGGTTCACTTTGGACCATCGTGACGGTTCATGTTGACCGTTGACTGACGCCATCGCGACGGTTCATTTTTGGACCATCGCGATCATTCATTCCAAACCATCGCGACAGTTCGCACTCACGCCATCACGATCATCCACTTTCAGACCATCGCGACAGTTCGCACTTTCGGACCGTCGCGATTGTGCCACGCCATCGCGACGGTTCACCTGGACCATCGCGACGGTCCTAGACCATCGTGATTATCTCAGACCATCGCGATTGTCCACCCCAAACACATTTTTTGGAATTGATTTTTTGGTCAATTTTGGGGCTAATTTTGGGAACTTTTTGGGTGATTAGACTCATAGGAGACCCCTTAGCTCATATTTGGAGAAAAACCTATTTGTCAGTTTTTCCCCCCGAGAGCCTGAACGCTCATATCTTTTTCATCCGAAGTCTGTTTTTTGAGCTTTCATAAAGAATACGTTGATTTTTAGACAAGATAATTTGAGGTTGACCTAGTGTGGGACTTGAAAAGCTAGGGGGCAGCACAAAAATTCGGGCAAAAGGGAAAGGACCTGTAGGGGTGTATATACTCAAGTGCTTGATCATCCATTTGTGAAATTGGTCTAATATTGGATTTTTCCAGGTCTAGCAAGGGCAATCAAGGAAAAACAAATCAAGGCAGTGAAGAACGCAAAGCTTGGGAAGCACGACTTCTTGGGCATCAGGGCAACCAAAGCAACTGACTCGAGGTTGGAAGATTACTCAACCCCCTCAGTCAATTATTAGCTTAGGCTAAAACGGTAGCATTGTGGATTGGATTAACGACGATAGGAACTCATCAAGTGCAAGAGACTTAAATTTATCAAGTCTAAGACTAAAGATAAAGGTGTGTGATACGATAACCCTAAGGAAAAGAACCTAAGTTTGACGAAATGAGAACTCAAAAGTACCACAGAAAGTCGAATTCCTGATGCATACATTGAGACAAGAATCTAAAGAAACTTAAAAAGAATCAAGAAAGTAAGAACAAAGAACCATTGACGATCTGAGTGTGTACTGAGTGTGCAAGGAAGAAAATTCATGAACCTTAGATCGGGCAAACACATAGGTAAGTCAGACAGGCAAAGCCTTAGATCATCAGAAGCAAGCGTAGGAACTACTGCACGATCGTGGGCTCAGCAATTAAATAGTAATTACCCCTACAAGAGCTCAGATACGAGTGAATCGGAAATGGCATTTAGCACAGAAAGACCGGAAGGAGGGTCAAACGTAGCATATTTAGAAAAACCAAAAGGACCCTATAGGACTCAGTTAGAATTTCTCCGAACCAACCGCTTAGGTGCTCGCATCTATGAGGATGGTTTGCAAAGACAAGTGGTGCAGATGCACAATCCTGATCAACCCATTGGATTGGAACGTCCACTGGTGAAATTTGAGCGAGATGCCTACATAGACAAGGAAGGAATGATGTACATCTTAAGTACACAACCAAACAATACGAATGAGTTTGGCGTAATTCAGTTAGAGACAAAAGCGAGAGCCCAAGGAAAGGAACCACTAGAAGAACCAAGAACACCTAGAGGGAAATCTGCATTGACACAAGTACTAGTTCCAGATTGGACCCCTCAGGATAACAGAAGCATAGAATTGTTTGTAAACAAAGAAACAGACGAAGCATTTCGGAGATATGGAATGGAACAACCTAGTGAGGTAGGCTCCATCATAATCTACGAATTCAAGGACCCGGATACACCTGGAAAGGTTGTATACCTGGATGAGACTTCAAAAAGAGTCTTTGTGGTGCCAGACCACGCAAGAAATACCTATACATGGAGAGGTGATTTGGTCTTCCCTCCATCTCGAACAAACGTAAACGCAAGCCAACAAGGGGCAGGAACATCCTCCACCCATGCTAATCAAAGAGAGAAAAACAAAGAAAGACCGGAAGTAAACTTCAATCATCCCATAGGAAGAGATAGAACCACCATAAACATGGACAGAGTGGATAGACAAGGAGAACCTAGGATGCCAAGTGGTAGAGATGATTTTCCTCTACCTAGACCACGTGAACACGCAAGAATATTGAGACCCACTCAGTTAGTAAAATCCATGAAAAACTATTTTGATGGGACAGGAGATCCCTACGACTATGTCGTGGAATTCAAGCAAGTACTAAGAGCAGAGCAAGTCGAAGACATGTTCACGCAATATAACGCATTTGGACTAACATTAAAGAACACCACTTTAACTTGGTTCCAACCTTTGCAACAGAGGCAATTTAGAGACATCCATCACTTTTTAGATTCATTCATCACTGAATTCTCTAAAAGTGGGATCAGACATGACACGTCTTCGTTGATTCATAGCTTCAAACAGACCCCTCAGGAAACAGTTAGACTCGCTGGACGTAGGTTTAGACAATATGTTGAGAGGTGTCCTATGCAAGAGCTACCCTCATAGGCCAAGCAAGTGTCGTTGTTTTTAGATGGCCTGTTGAGCTCTAAACTACGCTCCTATGTGTACTTAAAAAAACCTAGAACGGTAGAGCATTGTGTAAGAATATGTATAGACATTGATGACAACTTAGGAGACGCGTTGGAACTCTCAAAGGTCTATAAAGATTCAGATTGTTCTTCTCTAGCATCCACAAAATTGTCTAGCTCAATAGAAGACCTAGCAGAAAAGTGGCCCAGAAACTAGGAGTTTCTAGTAAACAGATGCCTAGGGTAACAACAAACAAGCGTTGTTACACCTGTGGTGGTGATCATATGGCAAATGTGTGTCCCAATGCAACACAACCGCAAGCCAATCCTAGTGGCCAATATTGTACAATTGAGAGAAGATACACAAATCACACGGCTCAAGACTGCCCATATAACAAACAAGCAGTGAGACAGAACTACCCGCAAGCATACCCGCAGCCAGGTAGGTATCAAGGCCAATACAATACTCAGCCTCATTACTATAGGCCTCCACAGAACTATCCTTATCAGGATCAACAAAGACCTCAACCTGTTTTAGCTCAACAGCCATCCCCACCAGCGAATGTCATCTCAGTCAAATATGCTGCTGCAGAAGAGAACCTAAGTGGGGCCTTAGTGCCTTCTTCACCTTTGATCACAGAAAGTGACCGGAACTCAAACAATTTTGACTCTACTCATGTAGATAGTCCACCCGCTTATTACACGGAGTCACCAGAACATGTGGAGACATATCATTATGATAGTCCACCAGTGGAACCTAGTTGGGAGCCCGACTACGCTCATGTGATGTACACAAACCCAAATCCACGGCCCCAATTGAGACAGCAAAGACCACAGGGCCCTAGAGGACCATGCTTTAGGTGCCAAGGAGATCACTTCATAAAGGATTGTCCACATCCTCCGTTGGCAGGACAGTCTCAATATTACAACATACAAGGCTTTTGTGCCGACTGTGGTAAAGAGCACATAATCAAAGATTGTCCTAAGAACCCAGTTAACGCTTCAAATGTGACACCAATCAACGTGATAGGTATTGTAAACAATGCAGATGGATCCAACCCTACATACATGCCTATCCAAGCTATAACCAGAGCCCAGGCGCTCTTACAAAATTAGCAACACAATTAGGAGAAAACAGCTGGAACTAGTGAAGTTGCAGAATCTAGCAGTAAAAAAACGAAATCTTGGAAAGATTATAGAGAAAGGATCAAGAGAAAGTGGAGTAAAAGGATAATTGAGTTGGAAGGAAGTTTGAAAGAATTTAGAGCTAAAAATCCTAGAGTTGACTTCACAGGAATTGAATCAAGAAAACCTAGCTCAAAAATCAGGATCAGTTCTAGCGGAACCCATACCTGAAAACCTAGACATGATGTTTCGTGCATATCAAGCACGAATAAAAGAAGGACCTCAAATAGCTGAAATGAGTAAGAACTACCCTCGAGCAGACCTAGAAATTGAGAGGACTAAACTTTGCATGAAGATGGTAGAATTAGCACAAGCAATGTTCGAAGCCTCTAGATATCTAAATTGGAATAACATGGCAAAACCTGAATTGCACTTTCAAGGACTGATGGAGAGGCTAGAATACTTGATAGAAAGCAAAGAGAAAAAGAATCGGCGTAGGAATCCTATTGCCTTAGAGACACAGAAAAGGAATGCACCATCCCTGTCTCAAGTACCCAACACGAAAGGTGAAGACAACCTATCTTCCATACATAGGTATTCACATGAATTTTTGAGAGAAATCCAAGAAGAAAAATGGAGAAAAGAACAAGGAACCCATCCTCCTATTCAAGAAATAGACGACTTGCAGGAGCAATTCCCCCAAGACATTCCCTCTATTTACGACGATGTAGAGGAAGAGCAACTGAGTGAACACACAGGTTTTGAATCTAATTCTTTACAAGAATTACCTCAGTTCACATGAGCTTGGGAAGCAAAGTCTATTAGCATGAGAGCACCCACGATAACAGTGAGGAATGAAGAATCAATAATCCCTAGAAACATGGAAGTGATCAGGAATACTAAAGTACAATGTAATCTCACTCTAGAGGAGTTGTTAAAGGTTACACCAAAACTGTGGAAACATGTAGCAAATCAATTCCCTGAGCTTGCTACTACTCCCTCTCAGACAGGAACACACAAGAAAGTACCAGAGATACCCGTAGAAAAGATTGGAGATGTAAGTGAAGGAGAGGAAGGTAACACTTATCTTCCAATAACCCATGAGGGCTACACCACAAAAGCCATCTTAGATTCAGGAGCTGGAGTAGCCATTGCTACCACCGCTTTATGGAAACGTTGGGGTAGGCTAGCATTGAAACCCACCAGGATGAAGCTACAAATGGCTGACAGACACATAGAAAAACCATTAGGCTTACTAGAAGACATATCTCTCACCACTGGTGGTGTGGAGTTTGAGCATACCTTTGCCATTTGTGATTTTAGTAAAAATCATGCTTATGAGATGATATTGGGACGACCATTCATGCATCAGTTGCAAATTGTACAAGATTGGGGAACTAATTCTTTGTACTTGCAACATTTAGGAGTGACTACCAAAGTCAATCTTAAAGATTATTCACATCGAGATGTACCCCCAATACAATGGAATACCATCCATAAGACACAGGTAGAAACGGAATCGGTACACTCATTGGAGTCAGACCCCTCATGGTTGCATGAGGATACTCATTTATGGATGTGTAAGGTAGCCAAACAAGAGGAAGAACGGTTAGAAGCTAGGACCTTAGGTGCAGAACAACACCCAAGAACCCTTCAAGACCCAGCATATGCACCTATAGTATTTCCAGACGAGGAGTTCGAACCCCATGGTTGGGCAGAAATCTTAGCAACCATGGATGTAGCCATCAATGAAGAACAATGGACACCCCACTGTCACGAGGATGGCTATGACATTTCAGTCTTCACGATAGAGCCAATCATGTGTGATTCAGTTCTGGAAGAATGTGAACCTAACACTGATGCATTGAGGATGCGAGTGACTTTGATTTAGAGTCAATTATTATGGACCCACCCTTTGCATCAGAAGAAGAATATTTCTACGAAGTAGAAACTCACCCTCAGAGACCTGAAGAACTAATGAATGAGGTGAGGTTAGCCTCACAAGTGACCACCAAGAGTGAAGGAAAGAAAAGAAAGAAAAAAGAAACCATGTCAGAAACAGAAGAATCTTTGTTTGAGGTTCCCGAGAACTTCAAGAAGTATGAAATAGAAGATAGACGAATCATGGTATGAATGACTAATAGAAAGGCTGATGATGAAGAAGTATATGATAATCGAGAGAAAACAAAAAAAATCATAGTAGCCATAGAAGGAGAAGAAGAAAAATGTACCTACATAGGGCATGATTTGACGAATGAAAAAGAAGAAGAATTAGTTGCTCTATTGCGTGAATATAGAGATGTGTTTGCTTGGAGTTACAAAGATTTGAAAGGAGTAGATCCGGATATATGTTCTCATAGCATCCCTATGACTCCAGATGCAAAACCTACGAAACAAAAACCATACACGTACAATGATAATTACGCTGCAAAGATTAAAGAGGAAATAGATCGTTTGATAGAAGCAGAATTCATTTACGAAATCAAGCATACTGAATGGGTATCCCCCATTGTGGTTGTGCCCAAGAAGAATGGAAAATTGTGTGTGTGTATTAACCTTAAAAAAGTTAATGCCGCCACGATTAGAGACAGTTATCCTCTACCTATCACGAAACATTTATTGGAAAGAGTCGCGGGCAAGGAAGTTTACAACTTTCTTGATGGATTCTCAGGCTATAATCAAGTAGCCATTGCTCCAGAAGATCAACACAAGACGGCTTTTGCCACAGAATGGGGCATATTTGCATTTCGTGTAATGCCTTTTGGCTTAACAAATGCACCCGCCACTTTCCAACGACTCATGTGTCATGTTCTTAAGGAATTTTTATGCAAGAATTTGGAAGTTTATGTCGATGACCTATGTGCTCATTCAAATATCAGGTAGACGCATATCCCAGAATTAAGACAAATATTTGACAAATGTCGAGAATATCAGGTTTGTTTGAACCCAGAAAAGTGTGTTTTCATGGTCAGAAAAGGCAAAATTCTAGGACACATTGTGTCAAAGAATGGAATTTCGACTGATGAAGAAAAAGTGAAGGTGATTGCAGATCTACCTAGGTCAAACAACGTAAAAGAGGTACAAGCATTTATGGGACATTGTGGTTATTATAGACGATTCATACACATGTATGCAATCATAGCCAAGCCTCTGTACTCTCTTTTGACCAATTTTGAATGGACAGATGAGTGTGAGAATTCATTCAATGAACTTAAATGACGTTTGTGCTCAGCACCTATATTAACAACCCCGGATTAGAGTAAGCCATTCCATGTACATGTGGATGCATCCAAATATGCCATAAGATGTGTGTTAGCACAACCCACGAATGAAGGCAATATAGATCTTCCCATAGCTTACGCGAGCAGACAGTTGAACGCAGCAGAAAGAAATTACACCACTACGGAACGAGAAGGATTAGGAATGATCTACGCAGTAAAGAAATTCAGGCATTATTTGTTGGCAAAAAAGTTCAAGTTCTTTACAGATCATCAAGCATTACTGTATTTAGTCAATAAACCATGTAATACGGGAATATTAATACGTTGGTTTCTATTACTCATGGAGTATGATTTTGAAGTAGTAGTCATGAAAGGAAAAACACATCTTAGAGTTGACCACCTCTCAAGATTAACCTCAGGAGAAGCTCCTCAAGGGATAGCGGATGAGTTACCCGATGCATATTTGTTTAACCTTGAGATAGCACCAGAATGGGCTAAGCCGATAGTCCCTATTCTCACATATGGACCCAAGAATCCTAGGATAAGGATCAAGGAAGGAGAGATTACCAAGTCACACAGATATCAAATCATAGCAGGAAGTATATATAAACAAGATAATCAAAAGATTCTTGCTTGTTGTGTGGATGAATCAGAACATGAAAATTGGTTGCAAGTAGCACATGTGGGTGCATTAACGCAACATCATTCGAAACATCGTACATTGCAGACTTTGCATAGACTAGGAGTCTATTGGCCTTCTATGGAAGCAGATGTCCACAAGTTGTGTAAAGAATGCCCTGTTTGTTGTGAAAGACCACCAGTAGAACATGCTACATTATATCATGTGTCTCTCACACCAGACTGGAGTGAACCTTTAGTGACATACTTGAGGACGAACACATTCCCTCAAGGAATGACCTTAGCATGACAACGCACTCTAGAGCAGGAAGCTCAAGACTATTCACTTATTGGCGATAATCTATACAAAAGAGGAAGAGACGGATACCTAAGACAATGTGTTCATGAAAGCGATTATCTGAGCATACTAGAGACTGCACACCAGGGTGTTGCAGGAGGTCATTTTGGACCCGATAGGATAATCAAAGCCATCCTCTTTGCAGGATTATGGTGGCCCACTCTTCACATGGATGCACATACCTATGTCAAGAGATGTGATGTGTGCCAAAGAACTCGATTTCCTACTCGCAGAGATGAAATGCCATTGAAACCCATGATGGGAGGACGTGCATTTTCTAAGTGGGGTATAGACTTTGTAGGACCCATTAACCCCCCTGCAAAGGGTACACATGCTGAATACATTATTGTTGTGACAGATTATCTTAACAAATGGGTAGAGGCAAAAGCCACAAAAAAGAATGATGCACACACGACTGCAAAATTCTTATTTGAAAATGTCTTTACAAGATATGGATTGCCTATAGAGTTAGTGAGCGATCGAGGAACTCACTTTCTAAACCAAGTCATTGAATATTTGTTACAGGATTTTATGGTGATTCAAAAGAAATCTGCACCATATCATCCTCAGGCCAATGGTCAAGCTGAAAGCACTAACAAGATCCTTTGTAATGTATTGACGAAACTCGTGAACAACAAACGTTCAGATTGGCACAAATAGTTACACCACGCTGTTTGGGCATATCGAGTGGCCTACAAGACCGTACTCAATGCAACTCCCTTTCAGATGGTTTTTGGTCAGAATGTTGTGCTTCCTTTGGACTTCTTGATACCGACCCTTAAGGTTGCACAAGAACATCAGTGGACCGGCCATGAACTATCAGCAAGAATAATGGACTTGGAACGATTAGGAGAAACCAGGCTGAGAGCAGCAGTAGGGATATATGCGGCAAAGAAACGACAAAAAGCCTATTTTGATGCACATGTGAAAGATAACGGCTTAAAAGAAGGAGATTTAGTTCTAGTATATACGCTGAAGCAACACGCACGGAAGTTAGAAAAGCGAGGTTATGGACCTATGATCATTAACAGACTCTCAACAAGTGGAGCAGTACAATTAGCCACCTTAGAAGGAGACATAATGCCTAATTACATTAGTGGCTGTAGAGTCAAGTTATATCAGGAACCTCTTACTGAGGATATGCTCAGACGACTCACGTTGGTAAAGAAGCCTAAGGAGGAAGAAAATAAGAAGCTCAGGCAGAAGCCATAGAACGCATTAAGCGCATGAAGCTAAGAAGACAAGGACTAGGGAGAGACCAGTATAACCATCTGGAAACATCACCCAGATATCCCATGGCCATGTGTCAAGTAAAGTCAACCACTCATCTTAGCATAGTGGACCGGAGACCATTCATTACAGTCAGGCTAGAGCACGGCAGCCCTTGCCAAGAGCTCAGGGCTTTAATTGACTCAGGTGTTGCGACTAGTGCAATTAGATGGTCCCACTATAAGGATTCAGGAATAGAAATGCGGCCAATTGAGGCATACCTCATAGGGCTAGGAGGCATGGAAACCCCTTGCATGGGTGAGGTGGACCTTCCTATCCTCATACATGATGTGACCTTGACAGTAAAGCTACTAGTGTGCCATGATGATGACCTGATAGAACTCCTAATCCTTGGCCAAGATTGGCTATACGATCACTCAGTGGACCTAAATCTTAGACAATGCTCCTTATAGAGTGGAACCTTAGATCAGAAGCGAGTGATACCGCTTGAATTCCGTAATGGCAATCCGCCTCAGGTATGTAACCCTAGACCCTATGAAATGCATGCGACGGAAGACCGGAAGATCTTTGGTCAGATAAGTCACGTTACGTCTACACCAACTGTTGAAGCTCAAGGTCAAGCACAGGCATAAAAGCGCATCAAGGAAGTGGAGATACAAGAAGAAGGAGCAAGTAGGGAGCTCCAAGAAGCACCTGTTAAATTTTCAGAAGAAATCCCTATAAAAATAGTGATTTTTATCATTAAAAATCATTGTAAATACCATTTTCTATTTTTAAAACTCCATTTTGTTCAAGCCAAGGAGTCCTTGAGCTTGAGGAGTATTAGATGTATCATACTACCAATTTTCATAATTTTTAGATTCCGTTTGAGCCCCCAAATAAGCCCGAGAACCTAATTTTTAACTAGGTCGGACACTAGGTCTGGACAGGGCCAAAACCACTCAAAAACTATAAAAAGGCTGGAGAGCTCATTTTTGGGGCTAGCTTGTTGTAGATTTCAGCTTTGTAAGAGATTTCTTTTGCAATCGAAGATCTTCCATTGTTCCACTCTTTGCTCTTACCTTGTGCGCATGTGTGTGTATGTGTGTGCATACTTGTGTGCTTTCACTCACGCACTTGTGCCATCACTTGCTCATAGTCTCCATACTAGTCCTCATGTCTCCACGGATTGACATTTATGAGGTATATCTCCTCACGTTGGTACTTGCCATTGTGCTAGAGTGACACCAAATTTGGCCCGTTGCCGGGGAGAGAGCTTGGAGGACGAGCGTGTGATGGTAAGACGTAGAGTAGTGACATTGGAAGGTAAAAAAACTCACCATTTTTAGTTCAGTTTCTGAGTTTTTCTTCTCCTTCATCTTCATCATCATCACCATCTCCACCCACCTTCATCTTCTCACTTTTTTCCATTTTCTAGAGTACATTCACCTCATTTTTTACTTGTGGTTGTGAGAAACAGCTTTAGAGAGGGTGGAGAACTGAAACGCAGAGGAAAGACACCTCAATATACCCAAAAATTGAGTGAACAGCCCCGGACGTGACATGACCTGCGCCAAGTATCGTGAGTGCAATATCGTGGGTTTGAATAGAGATTTTTCATCTACAGGCACATAGGAGTGACAAGGAGGACACAAGGTACTCATATTTAGAAAAATTTTTGAACTTGGACTCCAAAAAATCCAAGTATCGTGTTCTCCCGCAGTTGAAGTATCGCGATACCTGAGTTTCGTGATCTCTTGTGGTCGAGTATCGCGATACCTGGCTTTGCTGAATATCGTGTACCGTGTATCGCGAAAGTCCGGTAGCAATACTTGTCAAATATCGTGTATCGAGAAATTCAGATCGCGATACTCCTCAAATATCGTGTATCGTGAGTCTCTGATCGCGATTCTTGTTGGATGTCGTGTATCGCGGATACTAGTTTCCCGATACGTGGTAAATATCGAGTATCGTCTTGAATTTCCTCGTGATACTTGTCGTGTATCGTGTATCGTGTATCGTGTGATCCTGGTCGTGATACCTACCAAGTATCGAGTATCGTGTTCTCTGAGTATCGAGTATCGTGAACATCAAGTATCGCGATATTTCCCAAATATCGTGTATCGCGACATTCCAAGTATCGTGTATCGTGGTTTTTCCAAGTATCGTGTATCGTGGTTTTTCCAAGTATCATGTATTGTTTGCCTCCAAGTATCGCGATACTTACTAAGTGTCGTGTATCGCCTATTTTGAAGCATTTCCTGAGAGGTCCTGTTTCCCTGTTTTAACCCCGAGAACCCTGAACTGGCCTAACTTTCTCATACAAAATCCGTTCGGAGTGATCTTTGGTTTGTTGGAAAGCTCGTGGGGAGTACAAAAAAAACATCGACTGGTTACGGTAAAATTAATACCAAGATTATTAGATAGGGTATTTTTAAGTTGACCCTCAGGTTGGACTAGGAAGCAAGGGGTTCCACAAGATTTTGAGCAATTCAAAGGACAATCGTGGACTTGCAGACAAGGCTTAGGAACCTAAGATCAAGTAGACACTTAGGAAGATAAAGTACCAAATCACTTGAAACTAAGTTCAACTACACAACCAAGTCAACTCAGGGGTTAACACTACGTGCTGAGTTCATAGACAAGTGAGTCAAAAATGTCACTTAACTAGGAGGGACTCTTGGCTTCTGAAGACATGCATAGATCCATACCTAGGGAAGGTCTTATGTCTACAGTGGAAGGGGAATATAGGATGTCTCTTCAATACGTATCCACTAACATGCACGGAATACCCATCTACCTTGATGGTCTATACAGGTCAGTAGCAAGAATGAGAAACACTACTGAATTAGAAATAGTTCCAAGACCAACTGTCAAGTACGAAGATAGAGTTTATAGGGACAAGATGGGCCAGATATATGTAGTAATCGAAAACCCTGATCAGATTAATGAAAGAGGAGAGTTAGCTCGAGATCAGGCAACTACCTCACAAAACCCATTTGAGACACAGCAAAGAATAGAAAATGTGATGTTAGGACAAACGAGCCAAGGTAGTCTACCCAATGGACCACATGAGCAATTCACCATGCCAGGAATTAAACCCCACGGTCACACCGGCCAAGGAATGGGAAATTTGAATAGAACTAGATTTAGGGGAGAACCACCCCAAGATGTAGGAGCTGGAATACACCTAGTAAAATCCGCTTATCCCATCATAAGTCAAACCCCAGAACCCGGCAAAATATTGAGACCAATCCAATTGGCCAAATGTATGCGAAATCGTTATGATGGCACAAGAGAGCCGTATGACCACATTGCAGAATTCAAGCAGGTATTGCGAGCGGAGCAAGTAAACGACTTTTTCATGCAATATGAATCCTTTGGGCTAACCCTCACAGGAATAGCCTTGACCTGGTTTCAATCCTTGGATCCAAGTTGCTTTGAACATATTGAACAATTCTTCCAAGAACTTGTTTGGGAATTCACTAAGCGAGGGATCAAGCACAATTCATCATCCTTAATACATAGTTTCAAACAAGCTCCCAATGAGACAGTAAAAAATGCAGCACGAAGATTTAAGCAATACATAGCCCGATGCCCTGTGACAGAGAGACCTTCTCAGCAAAAAATGATATCTTTATTTTTAGAAGGTCTAACCAATGGAACATTGAGAATCTTAGTATATGTAAAACGAATACAAACCCTAAGTGAGTGTCTTCAAGAGTGCATAGATTTGGAAGAAAACATAGATGAGGATCTCAGAACCACACAAGATCCTACCAAGTCAGAGGACACAAGGAGCAATGAAACTTTTAGTTCGAGTTATGTGGAGGAAGTGACAGAGTTAGTGGTCAAAAAATTAGGGATACAAGGACAAAGGAACTACGAGAACTCTTCCTTGAGAGTGCCAATGTTAGGAAGTTGCACACTTTGCGGTGGGGATCATCCATCTCATGTCTACTCCAGTGAAGCATTTGGGTTATTACAACCTTACCCTTACAGTAGACAACCAACTCAATCGCCTAACATGTACTCTTATAGTGAGCAGAAGTACATCAACTACAACACCGAAAACTATCCAATGAATAGACAGCCACGACCGTTTGTACCACCCCACTGTAGACCATACGAGTACCCTCCGACAGAACAAGGCAGAGAAGTTCCTAGGTATAACCCATGTCCAGTACCACAAAGAGTCCCTAGACTGTATGAACATGAAGGATATAGCCAACCTCAACCTATGTCAAGACAACAATCACCCCACCCACTAGCTCCAACACAAGGGCAGAACATCACAATACAAGTTGTTTGTCTTGAGTGTGGCAAAGAACAACTCCTAAGAGATTGTCCCGGACATCCCTCTAGTGCACCAAAGGTTACACCGGTTAATGTGGTAGGCTTAGTGGGGGATTCAAGTTCCAGTAGTGATAATGTGGCTCCTATACATGCAATTACCAGGGCACAAGCCTTTCAAAAAGCTAAACTAGCTGAGCAATCAGAGCCAAGTGAATCAGGTGAGCCTAGTAAGAGAAAAACAAGAAAATGGAAGGATACTAGAGAGAAAGCCAATCGTAAGTGGACCAAAAAGTTATCCGAACTAGAAGAAAGCCTGAAAGATGCAAAAACAAAAATAGAAGATATTGCCTCTCAAAGCCCCTCGCAGATCAAGATTCCATCCACACCACCTCATCCCCACCCACCAACCACTGTAGGTAAACCACAACCAGGATCTATTCTTGCAGATCCCACCCCATAGGACTTGGACATGTTGTTCAAGGCATACCAGGCTCGACTTCAAGAAGGGCCAACACCTGCAAACCTAGACAAGAGCTACCCTAGAGCAGATTTAGAGATTGAACGGACAAAAATGTGCATTAAAATGGTGGAACGAGCTCAAGCTATGTTCGAGGCCAATCAATCATTCAATCAGACGAATGCTATTACACCGGGTTTGCACTTCCAGGGCTTACTAGAAAGATTAGAGCAATTGGTAAATAAACCGCAAGTTTCCTTACCTCCATAGGCTCAACTAACTATTGAAAGAGAAAGCTCATCACCAAAGAAATTCTATGTTCGTGACTCCATAGATGATGGAGTACCTCTTTCAATTCAACAACACACTCAAAAGTTCTTGCGGGAAATACAAGAAGCAAAATGGGCCAAGGAGAAGGATGTTCCCTGTTACAAGGAGTCAATTAATGAGGGGGTGTGAACCATCTCCTAACTCATTTAGAGGTATCACACATGAGTGCCAAGTGGCACTCATGTGTAGATCAATGGACTCAAGCCATGTGAAGGTTAATCAAGAGAAGGGTACGCGGCTGGACGGCAATTGAAAGGCATTGATCTCCGTGCTCGCGCGCATCTGAGAAAGCTTCCTCGAGACACCAGAGATAGGACCCAACATTGGTATCCGAGCCAGAGGTATGGCGTCCAGCAGCCGCACGCGTGCTCGTGAAGAGAGAGAGAGCAACAGCAGTCGCCGTCCGACGCGCAGTCAACAGGTCAACAAGGACCGACGATCGGAACCCAACACAGAGCGCAGTGACTGAGAGCTCATGCCTCTCATCCCCCCCTCTTGGATGAAGATTATACTTACCTGCTCCTCCTTATATAGAGAATTCCTCCGGCTGCAGCGCCCAAATGTGGGATAAAGGCCTCTGCCATAGCTCTTCGACAGTTGCTCCAAGTTTTTCGAGTGGACAGTGACATCAACACATAACAAGAAGTAAAATTCGAGAATTTTGAGGACTTGGGATTATGAAGATGATGGCTTGGATCAAGATATTGGCTAAAGTGAGGATGCACATATGTATTACGGGCTGTGGAGAAGGGTTTAGGGTTTTGGGTTTTCATTGAAAAGCTTCAATCCTTCAGTTTGGAGCTCTTCAAAGTCTCTACTTCAAGAGGGTTATCTTTTTACCTCCCACCGGTGACACACCTCACTTCTCCGGACCATATCTTCTTCATACCATATCGGATTTTAAAAATCTTGGTCACATTTCGAAGCTACGTTTCCAAGCTTCGCTCAGAGACCATCCGTGTTGGATTTGGACAAGATTTGCCCCATCAAAATCTCTCTGCAGAACTTCAGCAGGAACTAGGCGGCCACTCCCGGGCCTAGTCTTTCATCGTCTGGACTCCAAATCCAATTTTTTCACTTGGGATAGTTTCAAATTCTTGAAGTGCAGGTGCTGGGCAACAATTTGTGGACTGGCAAGGATTGGAAAATATCTGAAATTGTTCAGTTACACTCAGTTTGCCCGTTTGAGGCTTTTCCTACGCACTTTTGGTGTTATTTTGGATGGTTTATGGTGTCTAGAACCTCCCCGGACCAAGCGGACATTTCCAATTTTCTTTTGGGACTGGCGAGGAATCAAAATCAGTGGCTTGAAGCATCAAGGACCACCTGGATTTCGCTTCCGCAACTCTACTTTGTATCAGGGAAGTGCTCTTGTGTTATATTTCTTTTCTTCTTGCATATTTAAACTCTACTTCCATTCATTTTCATACTCTCTAGTTAGCAAACGGGGGAAGGGTACTTAAACATGGAAATTAAAGGCAAACAAGTAGTTGAGACCATTTCTCCACCTAGAGAGCAACTAGAGGATCCGGATGCTAGGATGGAAGAAGTAGAGTTAGGGCAAGAAATAGAAGAGAATTTAGAGGAAAAAGAGCCTTCACAGCAAGAGTATACTTATGAAGAGCTTATAGATGAATTTGTCACTCATGACCAATTCATTGATTTGAAAGAACAAACCCTTAAGTTAGAGAAATATTTGGGTAGCATTACATCTCTTATACAGCAGCGTAAGTCTCAAATGATCTCCCTTGAGACTAGTGTCACCTCTTTCCTAGCTAGGAAGGAAAGAGAGACTCCTACCATTCCTCTAGAGATTACTAGGAAAGAAACTTCTCTTCCTAGTAAACATAAAGGAGAGAGCTCTAGGGAAGCTCCCCTCCTGAAAGACTTGAAGCCACCTACCTTCACGGGGGATGACCGAGACAGGAATAAGGATGCAATCTACACTTTTTTACAAAAGTGGCATGATTTGCATCAATTGAAGGGCACCCCACCTGAGTATCGTGTGCTAGAGGCGAGTCTTTCCCTCGGCCCACGTGCTTATAAGTGGTGGATGAGTCTTAAGGAGGCGAACTCTATTCCTAGTGACTGGACTCAGTTTGAGACTCTTTTTCTAAAAGAGTTTCTTCCTGAAAATGAAGAGGAAAGGAATTGGGATGAGTGGGATAGGATTACTCAAAGAGGCAGGCCTCTTTCAGTCTATCTATCCCACTATAGAGAGATCACTTTAAAGCTTAAGGGTCTAGATGATTTTCAAAAGACCAGAGGGTTTGTTAGGGGCTTGGATAAAGCCATAAAGAGGGAAGTCAGGAGGAATGCGCCTAAGACATTTGAGGAGGCGATCAAATATGCACAGATATATGAGGACCATAACCGTCCTCAGTATACTCCTATGGAGACGGATCAGCCCCTTAAACCTCTTAGCACCACTAAATTTAAGAAAAAGTTGCCTTTTGGGAAAAAAAAGGTTTTTATTAAAAAACAAAGATCACAAGGGCCTAAGCTATCCACAGACCAGTTTGAGAAGGCCAAAAGAGAGAACCTGTGTTTTAGGTGCCTATCCCCTAGTCATTCGCAGTGGAACTGTCCACTCAAGAAGGGGGAAGAAAAGAAGAAAGGACCAGAGTCTAGTACGGCTCCTGAAAGGGGCAAAAAGGCGGTCCACCTAGTGCAGACCCTTCCCATTCATGGCAGCTCTAGCTGCAAGGGAGTGGAGGTGATGCACGAGGATATAGAGCACACGTGTTGTTTGACTCAGTCATTGTGGTCACCGCAGTTTGGACCACATGACTTGGTCAAGCTACATAGTAGTGTATACGGGACCAGGGTGCGAGTCATGATAGATGACTCTGCCACTCATAACTTTATAAACTATGCTTTGGTCAAGAAATTGAAGATTCCCCAGCAGCCTAGTGCACATAAATACATTGTATCTATGATGCAAGGGCAAGATAAAAGAATATGGGATACTATGGTATCCAATTTGGAAGTCAAGATGCAGGATTATACAGATCATATGGACTTCCAAATTATGAACATGGAGAGGACAGATCTAGTCTTAGGAAGAGAGTGGCTATGGGGGTTGGGAGATACACTTAAACGCAGCTATCAAAATAACACACTCGAGTTTGAAAAGAATGGAAGTAAAGTTTATATTCAGGGAGAGAGAGATGTACCTAGTGCACCTCTCATTTCATCATTAGAGTTGTATAGTCTCTGTTGTTCACAGCATGTACAGGATATGTTTTTATTGTATAGTCATGATATGGAGCATTGTATAGACAGCTCATCTGATGTATATTTTCATGCTTTGAATGTAAATATGAACAGGACTTTCTACTATTCTTTTTTGCAAGAGTGTGTAGTTAAAAGTTTTAAGGATCTTATGTTTGAGTACATAGATGTTTTTCCCACTGACTTACCTAGAGGGCTACCACCTGAGAGAGGGGACATTGACCATGCCATAGAGGTTGTTATTAACACTAATCCTATTTGTAGACCACCTTATAGGCTTAGTGTTTCTCAGCATGAGGAGGTTGAGAAGCAATTGCAGGATTATTTAGATAAAGGCTTCATCAAACCTAGTAACTCACCATGGGCATCGCCAATGCTCCTAGTTAAAAAGAAAGATGGCTCTATGAGACTATGTATAGATTATAGAGCACTTAATAAGGTAACTATTAAAAATAGATTTCCAATGCCTAGGTTGGAAGATCTATTTGATCAGTTACATCAAGCTAGGTATTTTACCAAGCTTGACCTTAGATCAGGATATCATCAGATTAGGATTAGGGCAGAGGATGTCCCTAAGACGGCATTTAGGACTAGATATGGGCACTATGAGTTTTTGGTGATGCCTTTTGGTCTCACCAATGCTCCTGCCACTTTCATGAAACTCATGAATAGTGTTTTACGGCCTTATCTAGGACACTTTGTAGTAGACTTTTTAGATGACATTCTGATCTATAGTGCATCAGAACAGGAACACTTGGAACACTTGACAAAAGTATTTCAAGTGCTAAGGGAAAATTCGCTCTTTGCTAAAGAGTCAAAGTGTGAATTTTTCAAGAAAGAGGTTAGATATCTTGGGCATATAGTCTCCCAGGATGGAATCCAGATGGATCCTGAAAAAGTAAGGGCTATTATGGAATGGCCACATCCACGGAACCTAGATGAGCTGCAGATCTTCCTAGGTTTATCAGGTTTCTATCGAAAATTCATTAAGAACTATGCCAAAATTGCTGTCCCGATGACGGAACAGCTTAAAGGGAAAGGGAAAGCCTTTCATTGGGGAGACGAACAGAAGCAAAGTATGGAAAAGTTGAAGGTAGCAATTGCTACAGCTCCACTTTTACATATAGCAGATTCCAATAAACCATTTGTGGTTGAGACTGACGCGAGTGATTTTGCTATAGGAGCGGTTTTAGTACAGGATGGTCGACCAGTAGCTTTTGAGAGCAAGAAACTAGAACCGGCTCAAAAGAATTACTCCGTCTATGAGAAGGAGTTGTATGCAATGGTCCATGCTTTGAAAAAGTGGCGTCATTATTTATATGGTGCCAAAGTTACGATAGTGTTTGATCAAGAGAGCATTAAATGGCTCTCTAATCAAACAGACCTTAAAGGTCGTAAGGCCCGATGGGAAGAGACCCTTCAAGAGTTTGATTATGAGATTAGGTATAGGAAGGGAAAGTTTAATGTGGTGGCTGATTCACTTAGCCGCATGCCTATGCTCAATGGACTGAGTTTTACTCAGATCACTAGTGAGCTACTTGAGTCTCTTAGAGGGAAATGTAGGCTTGATCCTGCATATTCCGAGATTTGGGAAGCCATAGAGAATGGGGATCGTGATATACCGGTTTCCAGTGAGGATGGAGTATCGACGGGTACTCAAGAAGAATTCAAGTGGAAGAATTACAGTATCCAAGATGGATATCTGTTATATAAAGATAAGGTGTGTGTCCCTAGAGATACTGAGATGAGACGGCATATTTTATATGAGTGTCATGACACACCTAGTGCGGGACACCTAGGAGTTAACAAGACTTATGATCTTGTTAAGAGGCAGTTTTATTGGCCTGGACTTCATAAGGACGTCCTAGAGTATGTGCTTAAGTGCAATAAATGCCAGGTCAACAAAGCTGAGAGGTTGAGAATTGGAGGGCTACTCCACCCATTGGATATTCCCAATGGGAAGTGGGAGAGTATCTCCATGGACTTTATAGTCGGATTACCTAAGACACAGAGAGGGCACGACTCGGTCTGGGTAATTGTGGATAGGTTAACCAAAATGGCTAGGTTTATTCCGACACGTACTACACTGAAGACACCAGAGTTGGCTAGACTCTTTGTTGAGAACCTATACCGGTTATATGGTCTTCCTTTAGACATAGTTTCTGATCGGGATAGGAAGTTTACTAGCCACTTTTGGAGAGCGGTCTTCAAAAGGCTGGATACAAAGCTTAGCATGAGTACGGCCGAGCATCCACAGTCGGATGGGCAAACAGAAAGGGTTAATCAAATCCTAGAGGATATGCTTCGAGCATATGTGAATGAAATGCAAACTAATTGGGAAGAGTATTTACCTATAGTAGAGTTTGCATATAACAGTGCCAAACACTCTTCCACTGGGCATAGTCCATTTATGCTTATGTATGGGTTTTAGCCAAGGGCTCCTTATGCAGTAGGCTTGCAGAATGAAAAAGTTCAAGCTGCAAAGGACTTCTTGGAAGAGATGAACGATATGCTTAAACTTGCTAAGGACAGCATTAGGAAAGCTCAGGATAGGGCTAGAGCCTATGCTGACCCTCAAAGAAGAGATATCAACTTTGAGGTAGGAGAGCAAGTCTATCTTAGAGTTCCATCTAGGTCTGAAACCATGAAGACGGGACCTTGTCCAAAATTATCTCCTAGGTATTGTGGACCTTTCCAAATACTTAAGAAAATAGGAAAGATGGCTTACCAGCTCCAACTTCCAGAGAATAGTCAAATCCATCTAGTTTTTCATGTTAGCCGGCTTAAGAAAAGGCTGGGTGAATCTGACAACCTCATTCCAGATAGTGAGGTAGTAGAGCCTATTTCTGTTCAATCTATTCCACATGAGCCAGAGAGCATACTACGCACTCGAGAGAAAAGGACGAGGAGTCACTTGTATAAAGAGTGTCTAGTAAAGTGGAAAGATAGTTCAGAAGATAGTGCCACTTGGGAGCGGGTTAGCACCTTACAGAGACGGTTTCCCAGTTTCAGTTTACCTTCCCAAGAGTTTTCTTAAGGGGAAGGATATGGGGAAACAACACGGAGACAGGACCATGAATTTCTATTCATGGGGATTTAGTGGGAGTACTTTTCTCTTGATTATCTTTTTTCCTAAGCCTTCCAATACCATTTTTGAGGACAAAAATGGAGTTAAGGGGAAGGAAATGTTACAAGGAGTCAATTAATGAGGGGGTGTGAACCATCTCCTAACTCATTTAGAGGTATCACACATGAGTTCCAAGTGGCACTCATGTGTAGATCAATGGACTCAAGCCATGTGAAGGTTAATCAAGAGAAGGGTACGCGGCTGGGCGGCAATTGAAAGGCATCGATCTCCGTGCTCGCGCGCATCTGAGAAAGCTTCCTCGAGACACCAGAGATAGGACCCAACATTCCCCCTCCTATTCTTGAGATTGATGATCTTCATGACCAGTTTCCCCAAGACATCCCGTCTGTCTATGGAGACCAAACAGAGCAACAAGAAGATGAACGATTAGATTTTGAATCTAATTCCTTACAAGAGTTGCCACAGTTCACAGGCCCATGGGAATCTGAATCTCTCCAGATCAGAGCTCCCAAAATAGTGATAAGAAACGAAGACTCGGTGGTTCCAAGAAACACTGACATAGTGAAGAACACCAAGGTTCAGTGTCATCTCACGGTAGAGGAGCTGCTCAAAGCGAAACTTGAGCTATGGAATCACGTGAAGGATCAGGTTCCCGAACTTGATTCCAAAATGCCAAAAGTAGGCTCTAAAGAGAAAGTTCCAGAGATACCTCTTGATAAAATAGGGGACATGAGTGAAGGTGAAGAAGGTAATATTTATCTTCCAATCATCTACCAAGGTTATACAACCAAAGCGATCATAGATTCAGGTGTTGGTGCTGCTATTGCAACCACCTCCTTGTGGAGGCGATGGGGCAAGCCCACATTAAGACCAACTAGAATGACTCTTCAAATGGCCAACGGTCATTATGAAAGACCTTTAGGATTGCTCGAAGGGATAACTCTAACCACCTGTGGTGTAGAGTTTGAACACACATTTGCTATATGTGACTTTGAGAAAAATAATGTCTACGAGATGATCTTAGGGAGGCCCTTCCTATGACAACTGCAAATAGTACAAGATTGGGGAACCAACTCCTTGTACTTGCAGCGCTTAGGAGTCACAACCAAGGTCAATTTGAAGGATTACACCTTCAGAGATGTACCACCCCTACAGTGGAATCCTATCCACAAGGATCAAGAAGATTCAATCTCTGTGCATTCTAAGAGTTCATATGATACATCTTGGATGCATGAAGATACCCATTTGTGGATGTGTAAGGTCGCAAAGGAAGAGGAAAAACGCTTAAAGGCAAGAGAAAAAGGAACTTCTCAAGGAGATAGACCAGTTAGAGACCGAGCCTATACACCGATGATATTTCCAGATGAGGAATTTGAGCCTCATGGTTGGGCAGAAATCCTAGCCACCATGGACATTGCTGTCAATGAAGAACAATGGACACCTCATTGTGATGAGGAGGGATATGATATTTCAGTGTTCATGTGTCAGCCCTTGCTCGAAGAATGTGACTCTAGTGACGTCATAAAAGAAGAAGAGAACGATGATGATCTAGAGTCCATTGTGATGGATAGTTGCTTTATTTCAGAGGAGCACTATCTAGAAGACATAGGAGTATTTACACAAAAAGAAGAAGAACCTCTCACAAGCATAAAAACGGTAAATTCAAAGGATGGGAGTGAAGGTAGTCAAAAGCAAATGAAAAGAAAAGTAGTGAAACAAGGAGAGGAAGAGCAATTGTTTGAAGTACCAGAAAATTTCAACAAATATGAAGTTGAGGACCAAAAAATTTTGGTACGAATGCCTAAGAGAGAGGCCACAATAGGAGAAGCATATGATAACAAAGAAAAGACCAAAAAAATCGTAGTCACCATCGAAGAGAACGAAGAGAGATGTACATACATAGGAGATGACCTGAGTAAAGAAGAGGAAGTAGAGTTGGTAGCGTTATTAAGGGAATACAGGGACGTGTTTGCATGGCACTATAGAGACTTGAAGGGAGTAGATCCAAAAATTTGCTCTCATACGATCCCCATGATAGCAGATGCCAAGCCCACCAAACATAAGCCCTACACATATAATGACACTTATGCAGCCAAAATAAAAGAAGAAATTGACAGATTGATTGAAGCTGGATTCATCTATGAGATTGAGCATACTGAATGGGTGTCCCCCATTGTAGTGGTGGCCAAGAAGAATGGAAAGCTACGTGTGTGTATTAACCTTAAAAAAGTTAATGCCGCCACGATAAGAGATAGTTATCCGCTTCCAATCACTGGACATTTATTGGAGCGTGTTGTAGGCAAGGAAGTTTATAGCTTCCTTGATGGATTTTCAGGTTACAATCAAGTAGCCATTGCCCTATAAGATCAACATAAAACAGCTTTTGCCACAGAGTGGGGGATCTTTGCATTTCGTGTGATGCCATTTGGGCTCACCAATGCACCTGCAACATTCCAAAGGCTTATGTGTCATGTCTTCAAAGAGTTCTTGCAAAAGAGCTTAGAAGTATATGTGGATGATTTATGTGCTCATTCCCAAGAGCGAAGATATCACATTCCTGAGCTCAGATAGATCTTCAACAAGTGTAGAGAATATCAAGTGTGTCTGAACCCAAAAAAGTGTGTGTTCATGGTACGTCAAGGAAAAATCTTAGGTCACATTGTCTCTAAGAACGGAATATCAACAGATTAAGACAAGGTAAAAGCCATAGCGGAGTTGCCGAGGCCAAGGAATGTTAAAGAGGTACAAGCCTTCATGGGCCATTGTGGATATTACCGTAGGTTCATTCACATGTATGCAATCATAGCTAAACCTCTTTATGCCTTGTTGACAAATTTTGAGTGGAACGATGAATGCGAAAAGTCCTTCAATGAGCTGAAGAGATGCTTGTGCACAACACCAATACTCACCACTCCTGATTGGAATAAGCCATTCCATGTACACGTGGATGCATCCAATTATGCAATAGGATGTGTGCTGTCACAACCAACTAGTGAAGGAAATTTAGATTTGCCTATAGCATATGCTAGCAGGCAATTGAATGCTGCTGAACGAAACTACACAACCGAAAGAGAAGGTTTAGGCATGGTATATGCCATAAAGAAGTTTAGACACTATCTGTTGGCCAACAAGTTCAAATTTTTCATTGATCATCAAGCTTTATTATACTTGGTCAATAAACCTTGCAACACAGGACACTTAGTAAGATGGTTCCTCTTACTAATGGAATATGACTTTGAAGTGGTTGTTAGGCAAGGTAAGACCCACCTCAGAGCGGATCACCTTTCTCGCATCACTTCAGGAGAGCCACCACAAGGAGTGTTTGATGAATTGCCCGATGCTTATCTCTTCAATCTAGAAGTTGTTCCTAAATGGGAAAATAAGTTGGTACCAGTCCTAACCTTTGGACCCGCAAATAAGAATGTAAAAACAAAATAAAATGAAATTGTAAAATCACAAAGCTATCAAATATTGGCAGGAAGCATGTATAAACAAGATACGGAAGGTGTTCTAGCTTGTTGCATCGAGGACGATGAACATAGCAGTTGGTTGCAACAAGCCCATGAAGGATTGCTAGGAAATCACTATTCTAAACAACGAACACTGCAGAATCTTAAACGTTTAGGAGTGTATTAGCCTAGTGTGGACAAAGAAATTCATGAGTGGATTAAGAATTGTCCAATGTGCAAAGAGAGACCCCCCGTGGAGCATGCCACCCTTTATCACGTGTCATTAATTCCAAACTAGAGTGCTCCATTGGTAGAATTCATGAGATCAAGAACCTTACCCAAGGAGGCTAGTCTAGCAAGGAAACGAAGCATGGAGCAAGAGGCTAAAGACTACACCTTCGTAGGAGACAACCTATATAGGAGAGGAAAAGATGGTTACTTAAGATTGTGCATTCACGAATCAGACTACTTGAAAGTCTTAGAAACTGCCCATAGTAGTGTCGCAGGCGGACATTTCGGTCCTGATCGAGTAATTAAGACTATTATATTCTCAGGACTTTGGTGGCCCACTCTTCATATGGATGCACATACCTATGTGAAGAAATGTGACACATGCCAACGTGCCTAGTACCCAATTAGAAAAGATGAGATGCCTTTGAGGCCAATGATGGGAGGACGTGCATTCTCGAAGTGGGGCATAGACTTTGTAGGTCCTATTAACCCCCCAGCTAGAAACTCCCATGCAGAATACATTATTGTAGCCACGGACTACCTTACAAAGTGGGTAGAAGTCAAAGCCACAACGAAGAATGATGCTCAAACAACGACAAAGTTCTTATTTGAGAATGTGTTCACGAGATACGGATTACCAATAGAGTTAGTAAGTGATAGAGGCACACACTTCTTAAATGAAGTAATGGAAAATCTTCTCCAAGAATTCTTGGTGATACATAAGAAGTCTGCCCCCTATCATCCACAAGCTAACGGACAAGCTGAGAGCACAAACAAGATCCTATGTAATGTATTGACTAAACTAGTAAATAACGAACACTCTGATTGGGACAAACAACTTCATCATGCTGTTTGGGCCTATCGAGTTGCCTATAAAACAGTACTCAATGCCACCCCATTTCAGATGGTCTTCGGACAAAATGTTGTGCTACCGTTGGACTTCCTAAGCCCAAATTTAAAACTAGCACAAGAGCATGACTCGAATGGACACGAGTTATCCTCGAGGATCTTTGATTTAGAACGCTTAGGTGAGACAAGGCTATGAGCAGCGGCCGGCATCTATGCTGCAAAGAAATGGCAAAAGGCATACTTTGATGCACACATCAAAGATAAAGGCTTGAAAGAGGGAGACCTAGTGTTGGTTTATATATTAAAGCAACATGCCCGTAAATTGGAAAAAAGAGGATATGGACCCATGATCATTAATAGAATTTCCACTAGCGGTGCAATTCAATTGGCCACACTAGAAGGCGATGTCTTACCAAACTATATCAGTGGTTGTCGAGTCAAGCTATATCAAGAACCTCTTACACAGGATATGCTAAAGAGACTCAACACTGCTAAGAAGCAAAAAGAAGAAGAATTAAGGGTTAGAGAAGAAGCACAGGCAGAGGCTAGAGAACGCATTAGGAGAAATAAGTTAAGACGCCTAGGCCTAGAATTCAATCGAGAGGCCCCAAGATACCACATGGCCATGTGTCAAACATCAAGTGCAATTGCTTCTCAAATAATTGATCGACGTCCTTTTGTGACCATAGCGGTAGGACAAGGGAAGAATGCAAGGACTGTGAGAGCATTGATTGACTCAGGTGCAACAACTAGTGCAGTTAGACTATCCTACTGCCAAGACTTGCAATTGAACATAAAGCCCATAGAAGCCTATCTCATAGGTTTGGGAGGTGTGGAAACCCCTTGTTTGGGCAAGGTGGAATTTCCCATCTACCTTCAAGATGTTCCAATGAAAGTCAAAATGCTAGTATGTCATGATGAGGACATTATAGAGCCACTTGTCCTGGGTCAAGATTGGATTTACGACCATGCAGTGAACTTGAACCTAAGAAGTCAAATCCTTCAAGTTTGGGCACATGAACAATTTATTACATTAGAATTAGACAATTGCATGCTCACAAATCCAAACGTCACACATTCTCTTAGTTCTTCCGAAACTAATCTTCGTAAAGAAAATGTTGTGTGTGTCAAAAACCCTACGAAGCAAAAGGACTCAATCATGGAAGCACAAGCTCAAAGGCCAGCAAACCTCTCTTCTTCTTCACATAGTAATGCAAGTGTAACTCGACCAAAGAGGCAAGCAAAAAAGACATCTGCTATATCAACTCGACAGATAGAATTCAAGAAGAAAGAAGCTCAGGGCATGAAGCAGATTTGGGTACGGAAAGGAGAACAAGCACCAGCTTTGCCACAACCCTTCCCAGTGAGGCAAGCCAACCATGCTACAAGAAGCACCAAGAAACGAGGACCAACTCAATCCCATGGTCTTCGACAAATTTGGGTACCAAAGCAATCGATGAAGGCCAACCAGACTAACGTACAAATTTGGGTGCCAAAGAAATTAGCGGCAACTCAACAAGAGCGATTACAAATGTGGGTACCCAAGGCACTCTTACATGCACAAAACCATCTGATCTCCCTCATGAGGAAAATCTCAACAAAAACACCACGAAGAAGCAAGAGTCGAAACCACGGGCAGAGAGCAAAAGAAGATGAATTCATCTCCTGGCCGATAATAAAAAGACAATCACAAAGGATATGGGTTTGGAATCCAAAAGTACCACTGGCTTCCACAGAGCCAAAAAGCCAACCACGATGGATACAAAAATTCAAACACCACCCAAAGATAAAGAGGACATAACTTACGTCTATGGGGCCAAATACTATCCTTAAATGGATCCCTATAAGAAGGATTACATCATTTCAAGATCCACTCGCTACCTCCAACAAAGAGTGCATCATCATCCACCAGCAACATTGAAAGCCTCGACGTGCAACAACCATGTGCCTTTGGCATAACCTTGTCTTTTGCACCATTCAGGTCATGCATTTCCAAAGTATGCATTAATATAGGGCCACATTACACGGCCGTGCATAGACACAATTGAGAATCCCAGGCACATGAGACACAATTTTCACATGTAAAATATTTTATTGATACTAACCTCTTTCTTCTTGTTTGATGCCATCGTGTGCACCAACCTAAAAAAAAAAAGAGAGAACAAAAAGAAAAGAAGAGGACTATGTGCTTGAAAATCAGCAAACTATCAGCAAGAACATCCATCAACAAAAAAGACAAGCCGATGGTCAAACACCATGATGGAACTCCAACACGAAGAGATGAAGATCAACGGACCTTTCACCATGGTAAGACGTGTATGCTTCAACAACACTATAACCATGATAGATTAGGAAACGTCTTCGTCAGCATACCCTTGAGCACTTAGCTCAAGACCCAATCTCTTGCACCATACTTCTTGACACGCATTTTCCAAGTACGCATACGTAGGGCCACATTACAAGGCCATGCACAAGGCACATATCTCGTCCAACCCATGCACTAATGCACTGACCCATCATCCATTATGGATTACAAGTACTTGGCATGAAAACTATGAAATCCATCTTTGGAAGAATCAGAGGACATCAGGGTGACCAATACAAGAGCAAGGAAGCCATCCACCACCGAGAGGTGCTCATAATCAACATTGACCACCTCCTTTGAGCAACTAGCAGTTTTGGAAAGCTCACAAATGCACCATCAAGATGGAATACAAGGAAGAAGTACATACAAAGGGACTACAAACTACAAGAGCTAGCAGACAAATGATCAGGCTACATTGGGCAGATGGATCGCTCCTGTTGACGTAAAGGACACTACCTCTCAACATACTACATGGAACAACCACTACAACAAGGGTCTGTCAGGGATGACAGACTCAAGAGGGGGGGGAGTGTTGAAGCTCAAGGTCAAGCACAGGCATAATGCGCATCAAGGAAGTGGAGACACAAGAAGAAGGAGCAAGTAGGGAGCTCCAAGAGGCACGTGTCAAATTTTCAGAAGAAATCCCTATAAAAATAGTGATTTTTATCACTAAAAATCATTGTAATTACCATTTTCTATTTTTACAACTCCATTTTGTTCAAGCCAAGGAGTCCTTGAGCTTGAGGAGTATTAGATGTATCATACTACCAATTTTCATAATTTTTAGATTCCGTTTGAGCCCCCAAATAAGCCCGAGAACCTAATTTTTAACTAGGCCAGACACTAGGTCTAGACAGGGCCAAAACTACTCAAAAACTATAATAAGGCTGGAGAGCTCATTTTTGGGGCTAGCTTGTTGTAGATTTCAGCTTTGTAAGAGATTTCTTTTGCAATCGAAGATCTTCCATTGTTCCACTATTTGCTCTTACCTTGTGCGCGTGTGTGTATGTGTGTGCATACTTGTGTGCTTTCACTCACGCACTTGTGCCATCACTTGCTCATAGTCTTCATACTAGTCCTCATGTCTCCACGGATTGACATTTATGAGGTATATCTCCTCACGTTGGTACTTGCCATTGTGCTAGAGTGACACCAACCCATGCGGGCTTGGCGATGGACAATTGTCAATCAGAAGGACGTAGGGAGATTTTCCCTTGGGCTTCCTGCAAATTAGAAGGGGCAACCGCCCAACCGCTTGGTCAAATGGACACCATCAGTGGTCAAATGGACACAATCAACAGTCAGGTGGGTTACATCAGCGGACAAATGGGGACGATTGCAGGTCAGGTGGACTTCATCAGCGTCCACATGGGCAAAACACCCTGCGGTGCCCATCCTTCCACACTTACTACGGGCTGGCCTAGATCTGTGGTACAGAATGCCTCACTTCCTAATGGACAGGTTTCACAAGTGTTGGACCTCCCTTCTTTTCCAAACAGAGTGTCCCTCCGACCTCTCAATTTCAACCACAAAGGAGTCAACCACGACGAAGGAACCCAGACCGACGACAACATCAGACGACACAAAGAGGAAAGCAGTGTCAGCATCACAAAGCAAGTGGCACAAGACAAATATGGGTGCCGAAGGGACAAAAAGCACCAACTGGTTTCAACAATGCAGACAATGCTAAGAAGAAGTCAAGGCAGAAGGAGAGTCAATATTCAACACCTTCTCGACCTTCTTCTACGAATACGAACATTCGGCAAATTTGGATCGCCAAGAAGTACCTAACGAATTAACCCACACCCACGCAGATTTGGGTACCCAAATAGTGTTTTATAGCTCAACCCTCAAGCCATGTAACATATACCCCTCAGAAATCTCTTCAACCCTCCATACCACCAAATCCGACATCATCTTTTATCCCTCCGCAGAGACCTATCACTCAATCACAAACTCTTAGGAAGTGGGTACCGAAATGTATCCAGAAGTCTTCTCCTAACCCCTTATCTAACATAAATCCCACCCCGACTAATCTACAACCATGTAATAACTCATTCACGACTGAACCTTGTATGAATCCACACACTATAACCCAACGTCATCTGTAATAACACCTCATCAAGAAATGTATGTATCATCTGAAGCATGTAGGTGTCTAGAGACCTGCATTAGCTCTGTAGAAATCATTGCATCAATCACTTCACAACACTTGGCTACACAGGTTATACATCGGTTATGGAAAGGGATTACGGTCTCACTTTAATGGGATCATAATTAATTTCCATACTAATGTGCTAATCTTTTGTAGCAGATCTTTTCCATTAGCACGTCAATCATCATGCAAACCGGAGAAGGACCATCTAAAGCTGGAACCAGTATACCCAGGGCTACTATTGGTGATTTACTTGTTGAGCCCCATCCGACGGCTCCACTGCCAGAATTCCAAGGTTTCCCAGGACCCATGCCTATTGACGATCCTCCTAGAGGGTATACTGAGAAGATTCATCGCAATTCTCACTAGTTTCAAGGGCTAGCAGGACCGTTGGCGGATGTTGATTTTATATTTGAGGCTAATTTGACTTTCGATGACCGTATCTGGGGCAAATATCAGTTTTTCTCAAGAGAGTTCGAAGGACTACAGAACACACAAGACTTAATGCATGTTTGGGCAAGAGCCGGCTTCACAGAGTATTTTAGTGACCCTTTGCCTAAACCAGACTTCTATAGATGCTATTACTTGGTCACCACTTTGACAGCTTCTGAGAACAAGGATCTGCCCGGCACTTTTATTTTGCCATCCTTAGTGAACGATCCACCATATAAAAGATTTTATCTTTCTAAAGATTTGATTCGAGCTGCCATCAAGATTCATGGAACCCACACGCCCACAGAGCAAGAGAGGTTAGTTCCTGACCCTATGAAATGTGGGGACATTACTAAATGGGAAGAGATTTCGGCGATCACACCTGAGCTTTCAAAACCACTGCGGATATGTCCGCTCAGGACATATTCACAATGCCTCACAAACGAATATTGTTTGGTTTGTATTTATCATGTATTTGACCCCAGACCGTTGATCTAGCTAGCTGGATCATTGATCAGTTGTATTTAGCACAACACAGATGGGAAAGAAAGAAGGTTATCAATGGATGTTGCGCCCTCACGCGCATTGTATATATGTGTTTGGCCTACGATTTACCTATCGAGCGAGCAATGACAAGCGAGGAGCTGAAAACATTCAAAGGGACAACAAAGAAAGCTAGGAAGCCTAGCAAAGGACGAGCAGGAAAGCGCATGAGAGGTACTATCCCATGCCTACAGGTTCCAGAATCACCGTCACCGCAACCCTCACCAGAACAGTCTCCTACTGAACCCCCTATACAACCCATTTGCATAAGGTTATCGAGACCAGTTACAACGGAGGGCACTACCAGCACAGTCGCTACTCAAGCAGCCACAGTCCTAAGACCCCCCACCACTAGAGTAGAAGCTCCCACCACTATTGGTGCGGAAGCGTTTTCTTTTCTGATACCAAACATGGAAGCAGAGCCACTAGATACAACATTTGATTTTGAAATGCCAGATGCCTTCTCCAATGAATTTCAGTATTCCGAAGGTCAGATTTTCTCTCAGGAATACAAACGGCCAAGCTACCCTACCACACCCCGAGACCAACCACAAGGACAAGTCGTGTCTAGCTCTAAAGAGGAAAGAACAGAGACAGATGAAGATGACGGCGATGACGAAGCCAGTCAGGGCACACATGAATCCCAAGAACATGTACACACAGATGAACAAGGACGACAAACCGACACCCAAGGTGACACGAGCACACACGAAGATGAAACCTATGAAGCAACAGCCTATACGCTGGCCATCAAGAAATTGTATCATACTATGGAGAAAGTTTGGGCGCGCAAGAAATTGACTGAGGAAGAGAGTCAAGCACTTATAGAACAGGAACTTGTCTCAGGCGGATTCGAAGAAGTGTACATCAGAGGCTTCAGAGAACTTGTCAAATCAGTGGGATCCACAAAAGCCTTACAATATTTGCAGAGGAAACCATTACCGCAGTATGACCATCGTAGAGTCCGTCTACTAACCAAACCTGGTGAATACATTCGGGTACCCACCGGCGGCCAATCTTCAAAACAGGCCAGGGAAGCACGTCTCGTCCCTGAAGGCTCCTTGGCAGAAGACACCATTATCGTCCACTCCCCACCCCGTACTATTGCTATACATACCACCACAGTTGTCGAAGTACCTACCACCCCAACCGCTCCTCCTTCACCTCCCATCTATCCAGTCTCCCCCATACACCCTCCTTCTCCCAGAACATCCACATCCTTCCACGGCAAAGTAGCAGAAGCCCTTGTAACATCCATTCCTCTCACCATGTCCACACCCACCCAACCTAGTTTTCCCCCTCGGACAACCACTCTTCTATCTAGTCCATTTCTCCATCCATCTTTTCCATCCTTCCCTACACCCCCGAGACCACTATTTCCATTTCTAACCCCGATGACTTTTTCCCCTGTATCACCCCCCCGACCCACCGTCATTCCTCTTCCCCCTTTCCACCAAGCAGCATTAGAAAACCCCTCTGTAAATTACTCTTCAACCTTTGTAAACCCTGTATTTACACCCATGCAAGCACCCACGATCACGCCCTTATTCACGGTCACCACACTGGACACCACATCCAGCAACATGGATATATCACCACCCACTGCACCACCACTCACTTCATTCACGGCACAACCATATATAGGCACACCACAATTTTCCACAATCACCACAACACCCACTTTCCCACCCCCATTCCCCATTCCCTTCGCATCTACACCTACTGCATCTTCACTTAGCACACCATTAATATTATCACCCACTGTAGATAATGCATTTCGACAAATGCTCACCTGTATGACTCAAGTAAGAGATGAGTTCACATCTCTGGGAAATAATTATCAGAAGCTGCAGAGGACAACCAATGATTTACAGTCGCAGCTAAATTCACTGACCATCAAGAATGCCTCCCTAAACACCAGATACCAAGAGCTCTGAGAGGCATACCACAAACTAGAACTAGAAAGTGAAGAGAAAACCAAAGCGGCCACTGCTGATCTTGATAATTTGTTAAGGGCACAGACCATTCACAATGCAACGTTAACACGAAATATGGGATTACTTAGACGACACTTGGCAATCGCGAAAGAAGAAAACCAACGCTTACAAGAACAAAATAGAGAGAATTTAGAAGCTTCCCTGGATCAACCAGACCAACCATTGAGCCCCATCCGCTTCAAGGCCGTGCCCTCAGAATCGAAGAAAATGTTACTAGAAGATCACGTCAGATTGCTAGATGAATACGACAGCATGAATGAGGAGTTTCAGAAGCTCAAAGATGAACACAAGATATCACAGCTAAGAGCACCAGTACAACAAGGACTACCAGCTCCTGCGGACCCATCTCCTGACATCCTAGAGGAACTCAGCGCTTTACGGGCCCAGGTATCAACGCTCTAATCACAGATAGCGGTATATGAAGCACCACCAAGGCCAGATTCCCCACTAGAGCTACCAGCTGATAAAGAAACTATAACCATTCCAGTGGAGGAAACCTTTGAAGAAGCCTATGAGCCCCAACCCATCCCAGGCGGACGTGTCACGGCCGAAGGCCAGACGACTTATGAACTTCCTACCCCCGCATGGATGAAGACAATTGAAGAATTAGGAAAAACCCACTCAGCACGAGTAGAAGCACAGCTTCACGCCATGGCAATGATTGAAGAACGCATTTTACAGTCCCCATACTTTGCTCATTTGTCCCCTCGTAGATACATATCAGGGCATGAGCTACAGTATAAACCATATTTTATGTTAATGGCAGAATATCAGTTGGACATAGAGAAAGAAACAAGCAAGAAACCATCCCACGCTACTCAGTTTGAGCTTGACGATTTGCCAACAGAAGCGCAGAAAGGAGAAATCTATCAACCAGAATGGCGCAAGGATCTCTTACAGAAATATCCTAAGATGATGAGTACATGGGCCAAGGCACCACTACACTTAAAGTACAACCCATGTTGGGGACCAGTGCCACGTCGCCGCTCCTGGAAGGCATTTGCGATTAAGATACAAAACAACAAGCAATGCCAGGATTGGCTAAACTACCCATACTTCACTCCACCCACAGGACCACCTACAGTCGGATACATGATGGCAACGATTCTTCACTGGCTCCCTTGCTTGAAACACATGGACGATATAGCAGCGCACATGACTGTCAAGATATTTGACATGATGCAGATGGTTGTTAAAGTCTTCAGACGCGTCAAGGCACCTCATGTAAACACCCCGGGCTTCGAGCATGGCAATCTAGATCTTGCATATGATATGAGTACAACGCCATCGCTTTGGGTGTGTTATGCCTAGCATTGCAGAATCAAATATTTACCGACGTGCTACAAGCAGACCTTCGAAGAAATGTTCACAACCGGTTTCTGGGAATACCATTCAGAAGTGCTCATCAGCAGGCCCACACATTTGCTTCAGTTATTCGCCTGTGAACAGATGGTATATTCCTCACATTATTGACTCCCACCATCCGATGAACCGCAACCAATTGATTGGGAGAAACTCGAGGTAGATTTGGCCCTAGGCATTCAAATATCAGAACACACCCTCGCTCAGGAACTCCTACAGAATTACATCCGACGGGCCTCACAACAAGGTTCTGTCGAGGACAACAGAAGCAAGAGAGAGGGGGGTGTTGGCAGTAGCCAGAGGCATAGAAGACACGGAAGCATGTAAAGACAGAGCAGGGAGTCAGTCGAATCAATTTTTCAAAGATTATGTTTTACAAATATTCTTCAAAACCTCCAACAGTGATTTTCATCACTTTTGTACCATATGTAACATAGAAAAACCCTTTCTCTAATTCATAGCTCCATTTTGTGCAAGCCGAGGAGTCCTCAAGCTTGAGGAGCTTAGGTAGAATGAGCGTACCAATTTTGGTTATTTTTAGACACCGTTTACCCTCTCAAATAGCGCATAGGACCTATTTTTTAACTATGCTGATCACTAGATGTGAAACCGGTCAAAACTAGTCTAGAATCTATAAAAAGAGCTAGAGAGCTCATTTTTGAGGTTAGCTTGTTGGAGTAGAGAAGAGCTTAGAGCTATTTTGAGCTTGTAAGAGTGTTCTTGAGTAATAGAGTTGATTTCTCACCTTCAATTGTGTCTTGCTTGTCTCTTCGTAGTGTGTGTGTATGTGTGTGTGCATCTCTATGCTTCTCACCTTCACTCTCACTTCATCTCACATTCACGATCTTCATATCACTCCCATCTCTTCCGCGGATTGACATTAAGGAGGTGGAGCTTCTTAACGTGGTTCTCACCATTGTGCTAGAGCAACAAAAAGGCTAAAGGAAGAAACACGACAATAATCAAAAGGATCAGAAGGAGTAAATTTCGAAGCAAAGGTACATATATTACTCATAAGGATTGAATATTTGATAATACAGGTAAAGAAAGAATGGGAGACAATCTCCAAATTGAGAAGTTGGATAGAGAGAACTATCCAGCTTGGTCCATGAGGATGGAAGCTCATCTTATGAGCAAAGATGTGATGGGATACATTACAAGAGAAGAATAGAAGCCAAAATTCAAAGATCCTAGTGTTCCTACTAGGGAGGAACTTGCAGACTTAAAAGTTTGGGTGAAGAAGGATGTTCAAACAAGGAGCATTATCCACATGGCTGTAAATAATTACTTGCTTCCTCATATTAGAGGACTTGAGAGTGCAAGTGATATATGGAGTGCTTTGGAGGAGCATTTCTAGAATACAACCAAGTCAAGGAAAGCATCACTATGGGCATAGTTTACCACATTCAAGAAGAAGGCTTCACAATCACTATTTGATTATGTGACAAAGATGAAAGAAATTTTTGATTCTTTAGGTGTAGTTGATGAAGACATTGAAGAAGATAAATTAGTAAGACAAATTCTTATAGGTTTAAGAGGAGATGAGAAGTGGGAGCCCTTCATATTATCAACAGAACTTTCATTGGAATGTATTCTAAGGATAAGAAGAAAGCTATCAAAGGAAAGCAACAATTAGTTGAAGATGAAGGTACTTCAAGCCAAGCAAATTTCCTAAGAGGAAGAGGAAGTGGCAGAAGTGGAGGAAGAGGTAGAAGCAACAAGGATAATGTCAAAGCTTGTTGGATATGTGATAAGATTTCATGAATTTTGGCATAAAAATCAAAGCGCTAGTAGCTTTAATCAGAATTATAATCAAAGAGGCAGACGTGGATGAAATTAGAGAGGAAGTTTTAGAGGTAGAGGTAGTAGAGGCTTCTTTGGAAGAAATGGTGGAAGAAACTTTCAAGGTCATTCTTACAACAATACCTACTACAATTATGCTTCACATCAGAAGGAGGACTCAACCCTAATCATGAATGCAACATGTGAAATTCTGAGTGAAGATCAAAGAGTGTTTTACATTGATTCAGGATGCAGTAGTGTTTTACATTGATTCAGGATGCAGTAATCATCTGAGTTGTAACATTGCTTTAATGACTGATTTGGAGAATAAAGTGGTTAATCATATAGTTCAAACAGGTGACAATACAAAGCACAAGGTGAAGTCTATTGGATCAGTAAATGCCAAAGATGGAAGTACTCTTTTGAGTAAGGTTTTGTATGTTCCTACACTTCCAAATAATTTTATTAGTGTAGGACAAATTTTGGAAAAAGGATATGAGGTGAGGTTCACTAATGATGGAGTTTATGTTGAAGAACCTAGCCAAGGGTATAAGAAAATTGTTACAAGAAAGAAAGAAGGAAGGCTCTTTATGTTGAAGGTGCAAGGTAATGTTGGACATGCCTTGTTCACATATGGAGAGCAAAAGATTTTTGAGTTGGATCTTTGGCACAAAAGGTTTGGACACTTCAAAGGAAGAGGTATTAAAGAGATGATTAACAATGGTTCAATACTTGGATCACCTAATGTTGCAGGTCAACACATGACATACAGATGTGAAGCATGTCAATTAGGTAAGGCTCATAAGCAATCATATAACAAACATGGTTTCATGTATTCAGAAAGACTTGAGTTGGTGTATACAGGTGTATGGGGTCCTTCAAAGGACTTTATCATAGATGGTTTGTGATATTATGTCATTTATTTTGATGATGCGACCAGGTGGATCACTATTTATGTGACCAAAGATAAGTCAGAAGTGTTTAGCACATTTGAACACTATCATGTATACGCAAAAAGGGTTACAAGACAAAAATTGAAGAGATTGAGGTCAGATGGAAGCAGAGAGCATTTCTCAAATGAATTCAGTGATTATTTGTGGAATGCATGTATAAAGAGAGAAGTTACTTGCAGGTGCTCTCCTCAACAAAATGTTGTAGCAGAAAGGAGAAATAGAACTCTTGCTGAGTTTGCAAGATCAATGATAAAAGAGAAGAATTTCCCTAATTATTTGTGGGTTGAGGCTGTAAATACAACCACATACTTGGTTAATAGGCTACCATGTAAAGCTTTGCAGGGTGTGGCACCATATGAAGCTTGGTGGGGTAAGAGACCTACATTAGACCATTGCAAAGTATTTGGTTGTTTAGCTTATGCCTATGTTCCTTCTCATTTAAGGCATAAATTGGAACCAAAGGCTAAAAAATATGTGTTCATTGGTTATGATGATAAGCAAATGGGATACAGGTTGTGGAGTCCATCCACAAAGCTATTTCTTGTGTCAAAGGATGTACATTTGATGAGCAAGGTACTTGGTATACAGGTACAAATAGGGCTTATGCAGGTCTTGAAGAAGTACTGAGTCAAAACAAGAGTAAATCAAAGCTTCAAATAGTTGATGAAGAAGAGAATGTTGAAGCTCAAATTGATGATGAAGAAATGCCAAGGTTTGATCTAGAATATCATGAACCAAAAACTTCAAGGAGTGGAGAACTCAAAAGATCATCAAGAAACAAAAAGCAACCCATAAGGTATAGCTATGATACTTCATTCTTGACTACTAAAGATTATGCTTACATGATAAAGACAGATGAAGATCCTTCTACATATGATGAGGCAAAAGGAGAGGAGAATCGGGAGAAAGCTATGAAGGAAGAATATGATGCACTCATTGAGAATGAGACTTGGTAATTAGTGCCAAAACTAGGTAATCAAAAAGTGATAGGATGCAAATGAGTCTACAAAATAAAAAGGTATGCAGATGGAAGTGTGTCTAGGTAGAAAGCTAGACTTGTTGTAAATGGGTATGCACAGACATATGGTGTGGACTATGATGAAACCTATAGTCTTGTTGCAAAGATGACAACCATAAGAACTCTTATAGCCATTGTTGCTTGCAAAGGTTGGAAATTATCTCAATTAGACATGAAGAATGCATTTTTAAATGGTTATATTTTAGATGAAGTCTACATGGAACAACGAGATGGTTTCAAATTTCAACATAATCCACATTATGTGTGTAAGCTCAAGAGAGCCTTGTATGACTTGAAGCAAGCCCCAAGGGCATGGAATTATAGGCTTGTGAAGTTCTTGAGGGAACTTGGTTTTCAAGCATCAAAGGCAGATAGTAGCTTGCTAGTCAAAGCAAGTGAAGATGGGTTTATCTATGTTTGTATTTATGTTGATTACATAATACTTACAGGTACAGATGACAAAGGCATACAAATGCTTAAGAAGAGAAGATGGAGAAAGAATTCAAGATCAGTGACTTGGGAAATTTATCATATTTCTTGGGAATGGAGATTTCATATACTCAACATGGAGTATATGTAACTCAAGAAAGGTATTTGAAGAATTTGCTAATCAAATTTAAAATGGAAGATTGCAGGATAGCACTAACTCCAATGGAAGTGAATCAAAAATTGATTAGATATGGAGGAGAAGAATTCAAAGACATGAAGCTTTATCAGAGTTTGGTGGGTAGCTTGATCTATGCTACATTAACAAGGCCTAATTTGTTATATGAAGTTGGAGTTTTATCTCAATTCATGCATTGTCCTAGAATGGAACATTGGATTGCAGGTCAAAGGACACTTAGATATATCAAGGGTACACTTAAAGAAGGTTTGTAATATGGGTTTACCTCAGATACAAGGATCAAGATATATACTGATGCAGATTGGGCAGTTAACTCTGATGATAGAAGATCAACACATGGGTATTTGTGTTATGTGGGAGATAAGTTAATTTCATGGTGTTCTAAGAAGCAACATATAGTTGGTTTATCATCTACAAAAGCAGAATACAAAGGTATGGTAGAAGCTGCAAAGGAAGTCATATGACTAAGAACTCTCATGAAGAGTTTTAATATTATTCAGAGTACTCCTATCATTTGTGGAGATAACATGAGTTCTTTGTATTTGGCACCTATCCCTGTGTTTCATGCTAGGACCAAACATATTGAGATTCAATATCATTTTTTGAGGGAGAAGGTTTTTGATAAAGAAATAGAAATCATGCACACTCCTACAAAGGATCAACTTGCAGATCTGTTGACAAAGAGTTTGGATGGACCCAAATTGCAGAGGTTTAAAGATATGGCAGGAATAAAGAAGATGCAGGTAATCACAATTATAGATTGAGGGGGAGTTGTTGAAGCAAGACAATCATTAATTGATGATTACAATGAAGAATGAAGAGTGCAGGATAAAGAAAATAACAAAGGATGAAGCATGAAGTAATGAGAAGAATCAGAGGAAAGTGATTTGTATACACATGTACATTAAGTTTGTAATTAGTTCCTAAATACTTTTGTAATAATAACGAGTATGTATATATATGCCTATATATACTTGTATATGAACGAGACATATATGTGAGAAGAGATATAGAAGAAGAAAAGAATATTAAAAGAGAAAAAAGTGATGAATATGAGATTCATCCATCAGATGCTTTCATGAGTGAATAGAAGAAAATTTTCTGAAACGTGTCATGATCTTTTCTCCATTTATCCTTTTGTGCTTGATCATTTTAGTTCAATCTTTTTGTACCTGTCTAAGTCCATAGTTAATGCATCTATGGTCAAGTTTTTAGAGTCCAATTGTAATTAGGCTAAGAGAATTGTGAGTAGGAACATTTGTATGTGTGAATGTATTAAGTAACTTTTGAAACAGGTGCAATCTCGATGATCAAAGATTTGATCAGATCTCAGTGTAGAATGTAAAGTTTTACACAAATGAGAACTCAAAATCAAAGTTGAAAGGTAAATCATCTATTTCTAAAAGCATTTGATTAAACAGGTTGTAGATTGAGAGAACCAAGTAATTAAAGTTGCATATGTAAAAGTCGCCTATAGAGAAAGCGTGTTTCAAACATAGGTTTACTTATTGAAGTAAATATGAAGTTTTATAAGTTCTTTTAAAGAACTTTCACTTGTACTAGCTGTGCAAATACTAGATGAGTGTTGTATCAGAGTTTCATAGAAAACTTTAATCATTTCATCAACCAATGAATGTGTTTTGTGAAGTAGACTTTTTTGAGTGAGGCTATAACTCACAAAAGTGATGGAGATTCATAATTTGGCAAAAAATCTCCAAAATTGAAGAAGGTTTTGAGTTATGCTGGTGTTCTAAATTCAAGTATAGCTTTCCTTTTGGAGATTAATCATCTCCATCAATAAGAGGAGGTATGATTAGATTACGTCTTCATAGATTTGCTGCCTGCAGGTACTAGAGAGAAGTATTAGTCAAAAAAATCTTATAAAAAAATGTTTGAGAGAGTTTTAGAGATGACCACCCTAGTCGTAAAAATTTTTTAATTTTCTTGTTTGTCAATTTGAAGGATTAAATCTTTCTGACATCTGCCCCCACCAAATCTACACATCGTCCTAATGGGCCAACCTGTAGATCATGGGAAGGAGCATCAAATTCTTTTGGAAAAACTGATTAACTGACTTTTAATAAGATAATAAAAAATGCTTCTAAATTCAAGGTAAGTTTTTGATAACAAAGAAAATCTTTAAAATTATGCAACTTTGAATTGGAAACCATTGCGTTCAATGCATGAAGTTTAAAGACAAGTTTAGAAAATCTTATAACAGTCATTCAGATAGTGGTGGTACTTACCATTCTATCAACCCTGTTCAGAGTAATTTTTATTTTATATAAGTGTTCCCTCTTGAATCTCTTAGCCATCTCCCACAAGATACATCTAACTAATTCTTCTATAGTAGACCTCTGCATCATATAGCCCGTTAATACATTTCAAGAGTGGTTTCGAGACCACAACTGAATCATGATAACTTTTCCTTATTTTTTCTTTGTTTTTGTTTTTTTTTTCTTTTTCTTTCTTTTTCTCATTTTTCGTTTTTGTATCATGTCACAACAACCATAAATGTACTACTTTATGTATTGATCTTTTCTCTTTTTCTTCACAAATTTTTTGTTGAAGGAAAAAGGCTTAACCCCTATTCAGAGTTGAGGTTCTATAGGCATTCTATAGTCACAACTAGGATCTCGTTAGCTAAATGTTTTGAAAATTAAGGAAACCTACTTGAATAAAATGAATTGTACCCAACAAAAATATGTTTTATTGCTTTATCATCTAATTTCCTACGATGTTGTTCATGCACTAATGCATATGCCAGACAACCAAAAACACACAGATGAGCAACAGATGGCTTGTGACCATGCCAAGCCTCATATGGAGTGATAGACTATAGTGCTTTAGTGGGACACCTGTTAAGTACATATGCTACACACATGATAGCCTCCAACCAAAAACTATGCGGTCAAGCCTGACTCTTGACCATACACCTCGCCATCTCCATGAGTGACATGTTCTTCTATTTAGCAACTCCATTCTATTGAGGTGTATATGGCACTATACACTGATGTTTTATCCCACATTCAGCCAAAAATGCATTGAAGTCAGAAGACAAATATTCCCCTTGTCGATCAGAATGGAGGGTGCCCATTTTACATGCTAATAGATTTTCAGCCAAAAGCAAAACGTATTTGAAGCACATGAACACTTCAGACTTTGCTTTCAATGGATATACCCATGCACGCCTAGAAAAATCATCAATGAAAGTCATGAAGTAAAGATAGTTTCCAAAAGAGGGTATCTGGACCACAAACATCACTATGAACAAGCTGTAATTTCTAAGTAGCTCAAATTGAACCATCTTTTGGAAAGGAGGAATGCTTCATTTTGCCCAAAATACAGCCCTCATAGACATGTTTTTTGGATGCCTCAAGTTTGGGCAAAGAGGACACCATTTCAGATTTCAGGAGGTGTAGCAAAATTGCAAAATTCAGATGACCAAAGCATGCATGCCAAAGCTTTGCATCTGACATAGCCTGATAATCATGTACTACACATGCTAAATCATTCATAGATTTTTCAGAGTCTATGAGCTTATACAGCCCACGACATAAAATTCCAGAAGCAATAATCATGTCTCCATTTGATAGATCATGAACTGTACATCTATCATCAACAAATTTCACAACCAAGCCAATCTTGGCTAATGTAGAAACTGATAAGAGATTTTTCTTGATCCTTGGCACAAATAAACCATCTGACAAAGTGAAAGAACTACCATGAGCAATATTCACAATGATCTTACCAACTCCCATGATAGGATAATAGGAGTTGTTGGCACATGTGACAATATTCCCTGTAGAGGCAGGCTCGAGTGAAGTGAAGAAACTACACTGCAAGGTAATATGTTTGGTTGCCCCTCTATCAAAGTACCAAACATCTGAGTCTACTACAGACATAGACTGTTTAGGAGAAGATGGGCCAAAACTAAAAACAATGGTGAATGCCCATTTTCTCAACAAGATTAGCAGACTTTGTTTTTGGTGTAGAGGCCTCTACAACAACCATTCTAGCCTCTTTTTTCTTTGCCTCTTTTGCAGCTAGTTTTGGACAGCTGTTTATGACATGATCATTTCCTGTACAATACTTACAAAGAATTTCAGTTTTTTTTATTTCTTCTCATCTTTTTCTTCCTTCTTCGAATGTGCAGCATTTGAAGATTTCTTCTTACTAGTAGATGAGCTCCAATTACCTTTGCCCTTTTGACTAGCTAGGAAAGCTTGATCTACAACATGCATAATGGACCTCTTCTGCCTATACTGATCTTCTTGCAATAGAATAGAGACTAACTCCTCAAATGACAAGGCATTTTGATTGCCTTTCATTATCAAACAAAGAGTAGAAGCAAAACTCTGAAATGAATCAGGAAGACCATTCAAAGCGGTCTACACAAGTGAGCTGTTTGGTATAACTTCATCAACAGAAATCAACTGTTCCTTCAAGACTTTGATCTTTGTTAGAAAATTGTCGATAGAATCACCTTCATTCATATGCTCGCTCTCCAACTATTTTTGGAAGTAAGCAACACGAGCCTCAGTCCTAGCTTGGTACAATGTGGTAAGTGTATCCCAAGCATCCTTAGCTATTTTGCAAGAGTGGACGTGAGGAATAATGGCACATTTGATAGACAAAGATATCAATGCATGTGCTTGAGCATCTTTGCTATCCCAACAAATTTTCTCTATAGTAGGTGCAACAAAAACTACAACACGAATAGGAATCTGAAGAATATCAGCATCTTCACCACCATCTACATCAGCTTCAATACCTATATTTGCAAGTGTAATATGACATTTTTCAACACCTTGCACAATGTTCCATAATCCTTTTGCAACCAATACATGTCATATCATATAAGCCCACAATGGGTAATTGGTACCATCCAACTTATCCTCAACAACCAACATATGGAATACATCACTACTTTCAGCCATGGCCACTCACATAAATACCCCTGATGCAGAGAAATGATTATATCTAAAAAAGTTGAATAGAACTACTGTGATGAGTTCTACTAAACTTGTAGCAGACTTTGAGAAACTTATATTGGCAAACCAAAACCTGTATATATCCTTGTCACGAACAAACAAAATAACCTACACAAGCACTACGATAGTGTGTTTGGAGGTTGAAATGAGCTCAGATCGCAATTTCGGCACCACATTGCAAAGATGTTTTGATCTGCTAATCACCCTGAGTATGCTCACAAAATTTAATGCAATTCTGAGATTGTGACTGGATGGGTGTCGATGAAACCCTAGATGAAGCGGTGACCTACTCTGATACCAATTCTTGGAGTTAGATGTCTGTGGAAGCACGTGAACAACACAAGAAAGAAGAATCTTGGAGCACAACACACAATATTAAATGTATTACCACTAGAATGTACAAAAGATAAGTAAACCATTGGGGCTATAGGCATATATACAAGCTGAGGGAAAAAGACCTCCTAAAGAGGGAAAAAAGTGCCTTGTCGGTCCTAGTGTGTTCAAACACATCACTACCTAAATATATCAACAAGAAGAGTGAGGTGTTTACTTGCTTTTAGAGTTTCAAGGCTATGGTGGAAAATCAGATAGAGAAGTATATTCATACATTAAGATATGATGGAGGAGGTGAATACATATAAAATGAATTCAATAGTTTTCTAAAAATTCATGGAATTTGAAGGCAGATTTCATTGAGATATAGCCCATAAGAAAATGGAATTTCTAAACACATAAATAGACATATTGCAGAATAGAAAGAGCCTTGATGGATGAGAAAAATATGCCTCATTGTTATTGGGTAGAAGCTATGCACACTACTATATATATCATAGATAGAACTCCGATTGTTGTTGCATATCAAGTTACATTAGGGGAACTGGTAAGATGGAAAACTTATCACATATGAAAGGTTTTGGTTGTATTGCATATGTACATGTTCCAGATGACTTGAGGATTAAAATTGATCCAAAAGTAGAAAATGTATCTTCATTGGGAACCCCCTTGAGCGAAAGGGATATAAATGCTACAATCCAATAACACACAAGGTGAAGGTAAGCATAGATCTGCTATTTGAGGAAATGATAAGCTATCACGCTGGTGTAAAATAAGGAATTAATGTCAACTCAAATGACAAAGGAAATGATAAAAAATCAAGTGTAGGATTGAGCGGGCCAGATGTCTCACTTAGCAATAGTTCCAACTCAACCCATGGAGTGGAAGATTATGTGGAAATTTCAATCTAGCAAATTCATTGACTACATCCAAGAAACGTAAAGAAAATATTTTTGTTGATAGTAAAAGCATGCACAAGTTTTGAAGACATTGATGAAAATCAAGAGATTCAAAAAATAACCCTGATGAGGAACTCGGATTGCCCTCTATGAAGACTCTAGGAGTAAGAAAGGCATATGCAGATGATACAATAAGAAGAAGTGACCCAAGACTAAGAAGATATGAAAACATGCAGAATTTAGCGCAATGATTTACATATGGTAGCTACATGGCTTGTCATTGTGGCTACATGACCAAGGTAATACAAGATGCTGCATCTTCTTGTTTTGAAGATGAAATTGGAAATGCAGTTGGGGAGAATTTTGTGGATGAGGATATGGCTAAACTATATGGAAATGAAACATCGAAGGTGGTTCCATTGTCAAAAGGAAAGAAAACCCATAGGCTAGAAGTGGGTGTACAAGGTAAAGCACAATATTGATGGTCGCATTAGCAGGTATAAAGCATGATTGGTAGCAAAAGGATATGCCCAAAAATATGGGATTGATTATGAGGAAACTTTTTGTCTCATAACTAACATGTGAGTTTCAAGAAAAGGTATACATGGATCAACCACAAGGACATGAGGGTTAAAAGCATATAGAATACCTTTGTAGGTTGAAAAAAGCTATGTATGGGCTTAAAAAAAACCCCTTGTGCTTGGCATGCATGGATTGTCGATTATTTAGCCTCCACTAGATTTTCTATGTGCGATACAAATCACTCATAATATGCAAGGAAGGGTGATGATGGCATCACAATTATGGTGATTTATGTTGATGACTTGATTGTGGTGATAATGAAGAAAGTAAAGCAAGTCCTTATGGAGGAGTTCAACATGAAAGGCCTTGATGTGTTGTGCTATGTTTTGGGCATTGAGTTTATACATACAAAAATAGGTATATGGCTTTCCCAAAGGCAATATGCATTGAGTATGCTTATAAAGTATGGTGTGGCTAATTGTAAGCTGATTTCTATGCCACTAGATCAGAATTTGAAGCTGGATATTGTTGGTGCATTTAGCAAGCCTAAGTGCATTGCTAAAAACCTTAGGAGTACACATTCATTTAGCACTTCACAAGAGAGAACTACATGTGAACACATGCTTGTCATTTTGAGCATACTTACTTTGGATAATTATGAAAGCTAAAAGAATAAGGAATCTTGTGAAGTTAGGGAGCTAAAGCCATGGCTCATGTGGTAGGAAGAATTCAAATTCGAATTCAAACTCAAACTATGAGTATAAATAGACATGCTTTTAGTCACGAGATATTTGAGATACATTGAGCTACTTCAGTGAGCATACATTGAGCTCACATCAATCATGAATAGTCCATTACAATTCCCTTGTATCATATGTTTGTTAGCATATACATTTTGATACATTTCTTTGTATACATTTCTGACTACTGTCTACTGTTGTATCTTCTTCATTATAGTGATCTTGTGGAATCAATTTCTATGCATGCACTCACTCATTTGCTATAATTCAACTTTGGATAGTTAGAGTAGATTTTCTAGTGTTCACATATCAATTTTCAGCAAGTTTGATTTAGAAAATCTAGAGATATGAAGCTAGAAACATGACTATATCTACACACCTTGTAGATCGTGAAAAGTCAGGATGACCCCCGTGACTTGTTGGATTCATTTCTCAGTGTATGGTATAGCTAAACTGATGAGATAACTTGCTTCAGTTAGCTGTACACTTTAATTAGATATATGCATAAGATCTTTAGTCAATGCATACCAAGTTGTGAGGTGTAAGCATAATAATAAACACTTCTATTCCCTATATAGAAGGTTTTTCACATTTCTTCCATATGCAAGTTATTTGTTTTGTTGCAAACAATTGAGAGTGATGCTTTGAAGGAGTTTCTAACTGCATCCTTTTGAAGCTAAAGGAGTCTTTTATGTATCCCTAAAGTTGGATTGGCAGGTGTAGAACAGGTTTTGTGCAATACCATCTCATCGATGGAACCTACCTCACCATCTCATCACAGTGGTACCGGAGCAACAACAAATCAACATGGGAGATGGATTTCCTTCATCCATAGACAAATGGGATCAAGGTAACAACTCATCTTGATCACTTAGAATGGAAGATTAGCTTAAAGGGAGAAATCTCTATGGTTACATATCTATAGGTGAGATGATGCCAATCCTCAAAAGCAAGGGTTAACCAACTCAAGAAGAACAAGAGAGGCTAATCACATGGTGCTCAAAGGATGCTTTGGCAAGCTCATATATTCATAACTCAATCTCTCATTTTTTTCTTCCACACACCAGGAATTGAAAGACTTCACAAGAGACTTGGAATGCTCTTGAAGCATTCTTGTCATCAAGTACAAAGGCAAGGAAGAATCAACTATGGATTGTGTTCACCACACTCAAGAAGATGCCCAAGCAAAGTGTGACTTATTTTGTCACCAAAATGGACATAGTAGGCTAACTTGGAAGCATAGGGAAAATCATTGATGAAGAGCATATAGTAAGGCAAATGATCAATGGAATAAAGACATATGACAAATGGGAAGCTTTCACCAAAATCATGGACCTCTACATGTATATGCAGGTTCCTGACTTCAACACCCTCATGGGACATTTTTTCACACATGATGCAAAGCTCAGAAGAATGGAGACAACTCAAAAGGTAATCAATCCTCTACTCTCTATACAGATAAGAACAAGAATAAGGTTGGCAAAGGCAAAGGTAAAAATTCTGATGATGAAGGTAGCACCTCTCAAGAAAACTTTGTAGATAGAGGGAGAGGCTCAAGAGGAAGAGGTAGAGGAGGAGGACAAGGTAGGGGGAGAAGTCAAAATTACTCTCCATGTGTAATATGTGGCCTAACTAGTCACATTATTGAGCATTGTTTCAAGAATCCTAGAAACCAAAGAGTAATAGGTTACAACATAGGAGGCTATGGAAGCTCAAGAGGTAGATTCAATACCATAACAACAACTATCAAGGAGGATATATAGGAAGGAGAAACTATAACAATTATGCAGGTGATCAAACTCAAGAAGGTTCACTTCTTTTGATGAACATGACCATGAAGCAAGGTAAAGCAGATGAACATGTATTCTATATAGACTTAGGTTGCTCAAATCATGTAGTCTCTACTCTCAGACTTGGAGGCTCCAAGGAATAGACATGCAGCCCAAATAGGAGGTGACACAAGGCATCCAGTGGAGAAGATAGGCAACATGAAGTCTTCGAATGGTAATATGAACTTATTGAGCAAGGTATTGTATGCGGCAACCATCACCAAAAACATCATAAGAGTAGGTGAGATTATTGAAAAAGGATTATAGATCAAATTCACAAAGAATGGAGCATTTGTTCTGGATACACATCAAGGATTAAAGAGGATAGCAAAAGGAGGAAAATCAAGTAGATTATTCACATTTGAACTTCAAAATACTAGAAATATTGCATTGTTCAATTATGGAATCCAAACTCTATCAGAGTTGGAAATTTGGCACAAGAAACTATCTCACATAAGTGAAAGGGCTTTGAAGCAAATCAATAGGGATTAGAGTGTGCTTGGTTTACCAAATATCTCCGAAAAACACATGATCTAAAAATGTAGTGCGTGTCAATCTGGCAAGTCACACAGAGAACCATTTACAAAGAAAGGATACGTTCATGGAGACCTATTGAAGATAGTTCATGTAGATGTATGGGGGCCAAGCAAGGAGCCTTCAATCTCTGGATCAAGGTATTATGTGTCATTCATTGATGATTGTAGTAGATGGGCAGAATTATACTTTATGAAGCATAAAGATGAAGTATTCTCATGTTTCAAGAAATATTTAGCAATTGTAGAAAATCAAATAGGTAAAATTTCAAAGAGACTAAGGTGAGATGAAGTGGGATAATATTTCTCTGAGTCTTACATCCAAAAGGGAGGAATCAAAAGAGAGATTACTACCAAGTATACTCCAGAGAAAAATGGAGTGGAAAAGAGGAGAAATAGAACCATAGTGGTAGCTGCAAGGCCAATTCTAAATGAGAAGAAGTTCCCCAATCACTTGTGGGTAGAGTCTATATCCACAACGACATATTTGATCAATAGACTCTCATCAAAAGCATTCGATGGGATGACACCATATGAAGCATGGAATGGAGGAAGACCTAGCCGTGATCATTGCAGGATTTTTGGGTGCATAGCATATGCACAGATACCTTCACAAATCAGGGGCAAATTAGATCCAATGGTAGAGAAATGCATCTTTATTGGCTATGACCTTAATCAAAACGTTATAGGCAATAAAATCCAAGAAACAAAGGGTTCATTGTAAGTAGAGATGTTGTGTTTGATGAAAACAAATCTTGGTTTGAAGAAATATATTGATTGAAGTTCTTCGAAAATACACAATTACAAGATAGATAATCGAGAAACTTCTCTAGATTCATGATATTGGAAGGCCTTGACTGTGTTCTAGCCTGCTCACTTATGTGAACTGACTCCTTTCCACTTTCTCTAAGTTCTTCTTCTTCTCTCTTCTCTTGATCTTCTTGAAAGACGCTTCTTCTTCCCTTTAGATACTCATGCAACCCAAAAAACAACGACCAAAAATCATGCAACATGAAGGACTAACTAGTTTGCAACTATTTATTAAAATTTTTGAGTAAGCAAAATACAGACTCAACAACATTCCGAGTCAGCACATTCCGACTCAGCAACAACATCCGACTGAGCACTTATTCCTACATTTTCTCTCCTATCAACACCTGGCACTACCCGGTGGAGGATTTCTCCTAAAAACTAGACCAAATTCATGATCCCTTGATCATGGACAATAAGACTAAGCTCTCTATTGTCATCGTTATGTTGAACTTCCTCTGCCACCTCAGTACATTCATGAACTTGATCTTCAACCTGCATATCTTCTTGGTCTTCCATCTTCTTTAAAGCAACCGTTTCCTACTTTTGAACCAACACATTGAGTTATTTATCCAAATTATGATGAACAATCTACTCTTTTAGTTCTGCAACCTGTTGTAATAATACTTGCTTCTCAGCTTCATGCTGTTCAATCATTTTCATCAACTGACTCTCTTGTACCGATATAAAGCTATCTTTCATCTGATCACAAGGATAACAAATCAGTGCTTGTAATGTCTCTTTCAACCCTGTCCACTAGTCTTGCATAAACTTCTGCATCTGCTGCTTTATGATCATCATGTCCATCTATTTCATTAACATTGCATCCATATCTAGTTCCTCATTTTTTTAACATTTACTTCTCTAAGACCAATAAAGGTTTAATTGTCGATCTCAATACTTCATTATCTACCTATGTGTACCTAAGTCACAAAGTCTTAGGGACTTGTGTCAAAGAGACTAAATCTCATTTGCCACACAAGTGCGTATAGTGGTGGATTGACACACACTTAATTATCAATCCGACGAGCTGACCTAACCAAACGTATGATGATGTGTGCACATGTGATGGGAAGTGAAGTGGTTCAGCTATCATGCATGAGAAAAGATTAACCTACCTCTCCAACTCACTTAACTGTTGAAAGTGCTTGCCGCGATACCGCTTACAACAATTTTCACTAAATCGAGGATATCTCCTAGGTCCGAACGCTGAATATGGCCAATAGCGGGTTCGTTTCAAAGCTCTCAATGAGACGCTCCTATTGGACGTGGCTTCACTTGATTCAACTGTGCTCCAAGTTATGATAGAAATAGTGAATGGCGGGAAACACACACACTCACTCCACAACTCGTGCTTGCTCACACACACACACTACAACAACTCAAAAGTGATGGGGAGGGGTAGACAATAGTCCTAAGTTGTTCTTTTTCTTGATAATCTTCATTCCTTATTGAGCAACTTTATTCTTTGATTTTCTTCTTCTTCTCTATTTGCTTGATTCCTCTTCCACATGTCCCTCCTCCTGAACTATGTCGTTCTCGATAGGCTTTTTGTGGCGACGTGAGTACGTTTGTATTGTGTTTTGCTCTCGTTTATTAAACAGATTGGCGTGACATATCATAAACTCTTTCCATTGACTGGACTTCACCCCGTCCTCTAGTGCCTATCGGTGATCAGCAAAGAAGCTTGTTTCATAGGCCACCAGTCTTGCATTAAGATTGGAAGTCATTTTCACAAAAAAATCAGAATCAATTTCAAAGAAGCCTATGAAAAATGCTTCTTCAAAAGTCCGCATATATGTGCTTGGCAAAAACATAAGCCGTGAGTAGAACGCCATAATCGTTAACCGGCTCGGGATAGTGGAGAGATAAAAAATGAGTGCTTCAGATCCCTGAGTAATGCCGATGAAGTTCAAAAAGTATATTTTGCATGTTGGAAGACCTTGATGACTGTAAGTAACATGCTTAGAATCTTATTAGTCATTTTTATGGCTAAATGAGGTAGAGTGGCGTAGCGAGCAATCCAAAATTCCATGGTTTTAACTATGTACTCTTCACTCGGTAGATAGTTATGTGTTGAACTTGGCAATAGTGGATAGTTGAGCCACTGGTTATTTATGCTACCCTGGCGCTGTCCTTCCCAAAAATGCGTCCAGGAGTGTCTACTGGGTACTGGGCAAAAAGATGGATTTACTTGAAGTACATATTGCAATGATTCCCAATTTACCCGCAACATAGGGTTTTTCTCCAGAAGTTTTCTCCCCCATACAGGGTCAACTCTTTCGAATTCCTCTTGAGTGTAGTTGAATGTATTCCTACTGAACTAGAGGTTGTTGTCGGGCTCTTTATTTGTCGTGGTCTTTATATATTGGTGTGTTTGCTCTTTAAGTAGTCCATATGGTATATTGAATGGTTTTAATATGTGTTCCAAATTTTTGCTTTCAATCTTTGATTCCTTCATGACCTTGATGATTTGATCTTCAAATTCTATAGTAAGCTGGGACACCAGTAGTGCCCTCTTGTTTCGGCTCAGTTCTGCAATATCCCCATGAGTTCTTTTAGAGTGGATCTCCGTTTCCTCCCTTATTGACAAATGATGCAAGGGGGGAGAGAGAGGACGTACCCCAATCTCCTCAGTAGCCACCGTGGAGTGTGGAACTACTGGTGTCCCCTCAGTTATCTTCTGTGCTAGTTGATCTTGTAGTTGCTTGATCATTTCATCTTTGCTTTTGATTTCCTCGGTGGCCTTCAGAATGGTTTCTTTGTTTTTTAAGAGCTCCTCGCCAATGAATGCGAGTTGATTTGCATCTTCATTGCATTGCTCAAAATATTTGTTTTCTGCCACCTTCCACTTCCTTCTCAGTTCTGCTGTGTCATTTATGTACCTTTTCTCCCATTCTGCAATGATGGCCTGCTCCTGCTTGAGCTGATCCAATTCCTTTGTGTCCTCTCCTGGCACTTCAGGAGCTTCTATAGGTTGATTACATAGAAGAGTTGTCATCAGTTCCTTATTTTTGTTTCGTACGTTCTCGGCTTCTTCCATGTATATTTTGATTTGTGATTCCAGTATTTTGCTTCTGGCATTCATGCGTGTTTTCTTGGCCTTGCTAGCATCATATTTCCTTTGTAACTCCTTTAGTTGGTCATTCAATTTCTGATTTTCTATCTCTAGTGTGTTGCATTGCTGCTTGGCTTCTTGGATTTCTTTCTCTTTGTCTGCTATGTTCTTTTGTGCCTGAATCAATTGGGTGAAAATGTTCTTACAACAGCGAGTCGTAACAAATGAGAACTATGTCGTAAAAAGAGAACACTCTCGTCAAAAATTACATGTTTTCACCTCATTTTTGGAATTCCTTTACACCAGTATACATATATTACAAAAATGAGGTGAAAACATGTAATTTTTGACATTTTTTGTCATTTTCTCAAAAAAAAAAAAGCTCAAAATGTAGTCAAAATTTCACTATATTAGGCATTGACGTGTCCCAAAATGTATATGACAAGACATTGACATCTCCAAAATCTATATGATAAAACATTGACATGTCTAAAATATATATAAGAATGTAGAAATCAATAGTTTTTACACAAAAATAACATTTTAGACATATCTTTAATGGGTGGATATCTGATTGTTATTCAAAATTGCTACAAAACATGGTTTCATTAACCAAACTACTTTGAGGCATTTACATAAGCACTAAAAATGTCTGAGAGCTTCAATGCAACTCACAACTTTGTCGATCTATGTCTACACCCTCATCATCTGATGCACTTGATTCAGTCTCATACTGTTGAGAGCTCTCTTCTTCTTCTTCAATATCCACAAGAGCTCTATCTTCATCCACGTACATACCAAATTCTGCAGGATCATGCACAACTCTTCTTGTTTTCCTATGATTTCCTGTACCACATACATCTGGAAGCTTTTGTTTTATCATGTTGATGGTTGCTTTCCTCAAGTGACCAATTTTTGTCAAGGAAAAATCATAAACAAGAATATCTACATCATCCATTTTAAGAGTGGATGTGCTTCGAATATTCTTTTTCCTTTTTGAACCTGTTCGTTTAGTATCACACACCATTTCTAAGTTATATTTACCTGTGAATGCATTACTACTTTTAGTGTAATACCAATGCACCATCATAGCCTCTATTCTTCTCTGATCAATATCTTTAGTTATCTCTAAAACCTTTGCAATCCAAAATGGTCAGGTAGCCTCATCACCATCAGCAAGTACTGCAATAAGCGTTCCAACATTTATCTCTATTAAATTTCCTTGCCATCTTGCTTCTGCCTGTTTTGTCATCCTTGGGCCTACATAAATATTTCTTTCTGGTGGATGTATAAAACTTTGAAGTGCATCTGCATTACATGCTTGGGCCACATTCACGGATCTTTGTGTACAAAAATCCCATGTGAATGGAACATCAACTGGCCAGTGACCTGCAATTGTATACTGTATAATCTCTTCTTGATGATTGAAAAAGTCCTCCCACCAAGATACATCTTGATCTCCAGCATATTTTTTTGCACGCTCAATATGTCTCTTCTTTTCAATGAGTGCATGCATCCAGCTTTTACTTTGATCAACCACACTTCCATATCTTTCTGTATTGTTTTTATCTTCATATGGTGATTGTTCTGCACCATACACTGTTACAGTAGACAAATTAGGCACCTGCAATAACAATCTGCATCCCTCTTTAGGCTCCCACCCAAGAGAAGATGAATACTGCTTTGCAAATAAAAGGGTTATTTCATCAACCCTCCTCATCAAGAATACATGGTTGAAACTAATATTGTGCAATGGAGCCAAAACCTTAGCACTGTTATCAAGGCCCATTGAGCAAAAGTGCTTAAAGTCATAAATCTGTGTGAGGTGTTGAACTTCTGGTTTTGGAGTATATGCTTTTGAAATCAGCTCAGATAAAATCGGAAGAGTAAAAGCATTGTTACGTGCCAACTTCTTAGAGAAAGTACTGAACATTTGATCAATGTGATCATGAGTGTGGCCAACCAGAAGAAAATTTACCTTAACCTTCTGAAATACCTGTTTTTCAACAAGCATGCTTAAATATCCAAAGACTGTAGAATTTTTATTCTCTCTTGCAGTATTATCTAGTTGCAAATATAGAGTTGGTGGCAAAAGACCCTTCCATGATTGCAAAACACGATGAATGACAGTAACTGTAAGGTTTGGATCATTATGCACATTCGGATATGTGAAGAAAACCTTGGACATTACAGTTCCATTGTATACCAAAGCACCAACCAAATGCATTTGCACAAGGACTTCATCTCCAATGTCCTTAGGGATGCGATAAAAATGTGGCAAACAAGTTTTTTTTTGATCCATACCATCGATCAACAAACACATATAACGCTCCGGATTTCTGAGTGCCTTACTTCGATGATGAATTGCTTTCTTTCTCTCTAATGCTTGACTGTCACGATGGTTGTTAAGAAGGTTTTTAAAATTATGCTTTTCCTGTGGTGTTGTAGCCCCTTTTGCCATGTTTTTCAAAGTGGCGCAAACTGAACATTCACCCATTCTAACTTTACGAGGAATAGAAACATTGTTAAACTCTTCCTTCCATAATCGAGTAAAGTGACGATACAACACATACTTCTCATTTCTATTTTCCATGTCTTCTCTATATATTTGAAATACCTCTCGACGAGTAAAGTTATCTGACAAGTGCAACCTTCCAGTTGTAGGCATAACTTCACAATGCAAGCTAAAATAGTTCATCATCCAATTCATTGCATGACGTCCAACAGATCCTTTGGTCCCAACATGGAACGTATCCAAAATGAGATCCCCATTCAAAAACCCTTGTTGAACCCTATGTATTCTAAAATTTCCTACACCCATTGCAATTTTAAATGCAGCCCTACAGCATGGCATCCCTTGAGTAAAGAAATATTCAAAACCAACACGCGTTACTGACATGTTATCCTCAATCATTTGCATGCAAGAAATAAGGTATATATCTTGCCTTTCACTATCTAAATGGAGGAATTTTTCTCTTATGTGCTTTAGTTTCTTCATTCCTAAATTATACAAACATTTCAAACCACAACAATGCTTCACAATATCCAATGCAATCTGTCTATCTGAAGTAAGAAATTTAAATCTTTTTCGACTTACTTCACGAGACCTTCTTTTAAATCGTAGATTGAGCTTGCTTTGCTTTTTCGTTGCTCCACATGCACTTGAGTCAGAAGGGAGATCAATGGTTGGATCAGATGGGAGATCAAGAGGTGCATTTGGTTGAGCAGCATTGCACTGTGAATTGGATAACTTAAATGACTCAACAGAAAACATGGAATCATCAGCACGTTCTAAATCATAGGGATCATCACTTCTCTAGAAAGGCTCAACTGAGAACAATGAATCAATATGAGCAGAGGAAGCTGATGCCCAAGCATCCACTGAAAAGATTGAGCTCATCTTCACTGAGTTCATAGAAGACTGAAGATGAATGACCTTTTTAAATAAGTAGAAATCCGAGATCAAGTGAAGATGTCACATCAAATGTCACATCAAGAAGATATGAAATCAAAAGCTTATTAAAGTACATTAAATAACATTAAACATCAAATTACATCAAATCACTTAATTACTCAAATATACACTAATAAGGGAACCAAAGATTTGATTCACTTTTGATTCAAATGAGAAACACAGTTGATTTCTAACTACATATGAGTCATTGAGTCTAAGCATTGTGAATGAATCAAAATATATCCAAGTTAAGTTCCAACAGGAATATATAATAAAATTGTTTGGAGAAATTTTACAAGAAGAGATTTTACAACTGGAATATATCCAAGTTGAGTTCCAACTGGAATATGCTATACCATTGAACCCTATACAAGAAGAAATTTTACATTCCGTTAAGATTTCAAGGATTAGGTTTTATTGTGGTCTTGGCTAGATATCAAAGAGGTAGATGAAAGTATATTAAAAAAGAATTATGTGTAAAAGAGGTACACAGAATGTTTATCCATACATTGATATTCCATTTCAACATTGTGTTACAAGATAAATGTGAATATGAACTAAAGTGTGTGGAGGATAACACTATAAAGATGTCATTAATCTCACAACTTAGACCTGATTTTCTCCCAAGCAACAGACTCTAAGAAAGAACTTCTACATGAGATTAGAAATCCTCATGTACATACCATACTGTTGCCATTGAAGCTTAATTTCCATGCAAATGTATATAAATAGTTGCAAGGTTCTGTACTTGAATGTTTATTCATACATTGATTTTCCATTTCAACAGTGAGTTACAAGATAAATGTGAATATGAACTAAAGTGAGGAGGGTAATACTATAAAGATGTCATTAGTCTCCCACAGTCAACACAACTTTGACTTGATTTTCTCCCAAGAAAGAGATTCTAAGAAACAAATCTCTACATGAGTTTAGACATCCTCATGGACATACCATACTCTTGCCATTGAAATGTAATTTCTATGCAAATGTATATAAATAGTTGCAAGGGTCTATGAATATTTCATAAAAGTGGCTCTGAAACAGCCTATTACTGTGGGTGATATTCCCTGGTTAGATAAGTTGACAGATTTAGTTAGCAACTCGACTCATTCAGTTAGATCCAGTTAGTCTCTGGTTCAAGTTACCCAATTGCCTATAAATACCAGAGGAGGAGATCATTCGCATTTTCAAAATCCACGAGCAAGAGAGAGCAGCAGAGCACAGACAGCCATGGAGCACAGAGCTCAGCATACCAGCAAGCCAAGTCAGATGGAGAAGAAGAATGTTGGCAAAAGTACCAAGAGGTACACAAAATAATACCATAAATAAAGATTCCAAAAAGATTCCCTCTGTATGTTTGTGTAACAAGTCTGATTTCTAGGTATTTATTTTTTTGACCTCTAGAAATATGGATCCAAAGAATGTACAGCTCGATGCCTGGCATCGACTGTAAGGTGTAAGTTGATGCCAGGCATCGACTTAGGATTGCAAGTCGATGCCAGGCATCGACTTGCAGGTGGAAGTCGATGCCAGGCATCAACTTTTGGGCCCAAGTCGATGCCTCGCATCGACTTTCAGGTGCAAGTCGATGCCTGGCATCGACTTGCAGCCTCAAGTCGATGCCAGGCATCGACTTGGGGCTGCAAGTCGATGCCAGGCATCGACTTGCACCGACAAGTCGATGCCAGGCATCGACTTACACTTGAAAGTCGATGCCAGGCATCGACTTGGGCTCAGAAGTGGATGCCAAGCATCGACTTGCCGGCATCAACATGCACTGAAAAGTCGATGCCAGGCATCGACTTTAGGGTGCAAAGTCGCTGCTTAGCATCGACTTTTGGGCCCAAGTCGATGCTTGGCATCGACTTTTGGGCCCAAGTCGATGCCAGGCATCGACTTTGTGTGCAAGTCGATGCGAGGCATCGACTTGAGGGTAAAAGTCGATGCCAGGCATCGACTTGGCCCAAAAGTCGATGCCAAGCATCGACTTGGGCCCAAAAGTCGATGCCAAGCATCGACCCTTGCACCCCAAGTCGATGCCTGGCATCGACTTTCACCCTCAAGTCGATGCCGCGCATCGACTTGCACACAAAGTCGATGCCTGGCATCGACTTTCACTTAAACATCGATGCCTTGCATCGACCTGAAGCTCAAAATCGATGCCCGGCATGGACTTGGGCCTTTGAAAACCACATCTACGTTTGATCTGATATTTCCAAGTGCCTTCAGGGATGCGGAGTACAAGGATGAAAGGCCCATCAAGAAGCTCAGAGTCACCATGGGCTCTGTTGACCAGCAACGTGACAAAGGAGTTGGTCACCAAGCAAAAGCAAAGAAAGTTATTGCACCATTATCCTCTGAGAAGGCCAGCAACCCACTAGGAATATCCTCAGGTGGACAGAGTAGCATTAAAATTCCTGAGGAGGATCCAAATATGAGGGAAAGGTCTAGGGAGACGGAGGTAATGAGGACAGATCGTCCACTTCGTGACATGACAAATCTAGAGTGGTGCCTCCAGTACGTTGAAGAGAAGAATGCAGTCCTCCTTGTGTTCGCAGGGGCTTATGGCAGAGGAAAGATCACGACAACACAAGGTTTTCAATATGGCCTTGTTTACAAACTAGATTATGAAGATGAAGATTCTGACAACCTGCTTTTCTTGGTGGAGACATCAAAAGGATTAAGAAATGTCATATGCAAGATGGATTTCTTGTGCCCAGAGTGCTGTGTTCCAGAAGGGCTAGCTCAGATATGCAGAGACTCAGTGAATTTCATCAAAGACCTGATGCCATGGATCCAGGGCAATATCATGCCAACACAACAGAAGAAGACGACCCCTGTAAAGGCAAGGGGTAAGCAGAGCGTGCAGAAAAAGCTTCAAAAGAAAAAGAAGAGAATTTCAAAAGAGGAGTCTTCTGACTCAAGCTCTAGCTCTGAGGATATAATTGTTGCACCCGGTGGAGAGCTTGCCTCGGGTGTTCTTGGTACTGAGCAGAACAAGATGAGGGAGGATATAGCTAAAAGAAAAATTGTGAAGAAGGGGCAGTTGTTCCACCTTCCAATCAATATCATCCACAGGCCACCTATAGATCCAGTCACAGGGAGGCGGCCCCTTGAGATCAGGGAGCCACACAATTTGCATGTGCAGAATCTTAAGAAGAAAATGAGAATAAATCCTCATGCTACTGTTGTGCCATTCCTTGTCATGGTGGATCCGAATGAGTGCAGCTCTGTTGAAGAGTTCAATGAGGGTTCATTTGAGGAGTATACTTATTATGTGATTGGAGGTTCACACTCTGCAGAGGCCCGTAGACAGCTCGTGAAGGAGCACCCTACCACATTTTTCTTTAGGTATGCAGAGTGTAAGATATATGCTGGTCTTACAACTCAGGAAGCCAAGCTTCTTGCTTGGGATCACAACAATGACAATGACTACAGGCAAAAAATGTCCTCCATAGAGAGAATTCGGTTCTTCCACCATGAATATGAAGATTGTCTTCTTAAGGAAGCTGGAAGAATACATCCCAATCTACGAAAGCAATGCCTTATTGAGGTTGGAATTGCACTGGATGAGAATACAAAGTCTGATGCCTTGAGGAAATATGATCCATGGTTTCAACTGGCATTCAGAACAGGTGAGATCTGGGATCTACAGGATAGAATTTTCACAATGTGGGAGAACAGGGAAGTCAAGGGCCAGAAGCAACGAAAGTCGAGGCCAGACCCACAGGTTGATCTGAAGGGAAAGGGAAAGAAAGCTGACCTCTCAATTGAAGAGGCTCCCGAGGACATGAAGCTCACACCATGGAGGGCCCTTCAAGGAATCAAGGATGATACATTGATCATATCAACTTTGTCGAAGGTAATCTCCAAGGACTTAAGCCTGGAGGAGATGGTGACTGAGCTCAATAAGTATGTATGTTATTCTCAGATCCTTTTTCCCTCCTCCCATGTTTTTGTTCTCACCTAGTCTCTTTTTAATTTCTGTGACTGTAGTCATAAAGTTTACATGAAGATTCAGGAGGTCATGATGAAGAGGCTGGGTTGCTTTTCTTGGACAGAGGTCCAAAGAGACTATCCAACCACATCATCCTACAAAGCTTTATCAGAATATTTCATCCTTTTCCGTGATTGGGTAGGTTCTCTTTCTGAGGTTGTGCCTGGTTTGCCATTAGGTTAGATGCCTTGATTCACCAAACAAATTTTATGCCAGGCTTTTAGTACGAACTCGATGCCTGGCATCGACTTACGACTAAAGTCGATGCCTGGCATCGACCTGCAGCCAAAAGTCGATGCCTGGCATCGACCTGCAGCCAAAAGTCGATGCCTGGCATTGACTTGGGGGCATAAGTCGATGCCCGGCATCGACCTGCAGCATAAGTCGATGCCCGGCATCGACCTGCAGCATAAGTCGATGCCTGGCATCGACCTCGTGGCATATGTCGATGCCAGGCATCGACTAATGTCCTAAAGTCGATGCCAGGCATCGACTTTCAGTAGAAAGTCGATGCCTGGCATCTACCCCCACATGAAATCGATGCCATTCATCGCTTCCTTATGTTCTGCTTGCTGTATTGAAGAGCTCATTTAGTTGTCTTTCCACTTTTTTATGCAGAAACCAAAGAAAAGTAAGTCTGCGGAGCTACTAGATGATTGCCCCCCTGCATTCCTGGCTCACATTCAAAGAGCAAGGCATGAGAAATCTAGGCTGAAAGCCAAGGAGATGGATTTTGATGAAGAACCTGATCTTAAATGCTTCTCCAATCCCCTAGACCCCCTTAGGCCTGTATATTACAATGTATACTGTAGTGATGTAAATAATATTTGTTCTGTTGTGCCTAGGAAACATTTCTCCCTTCTCATAGCGGACATACCCTATGGATTTAGGATGTTGGGATCAGTTAATGATGATGAACCCTTCAAACACCCTCAGATTCGGAAGATGGTCACTGATTTTGCAGAGTTGACTATGTCTCCTCTTTGGAGGATAGTAATTTTCCATAGCAGAGACCAGTCCTTCTCTGTTTCAACTGCTCTGAAGGCAAGATGTCATGCCGTGGAGTGCCTCACATGGTAAGTAATGCTCTTTCTACCTCCGTGGCTTTAATGATGCTCTCTGTGACTCATAGTTCTTGTTTGCAGGGTGAAGACAAATGTGAATCACACTCCTTTGCATAGGTTTGTGAGCGCCACTGAATGCATTACAGTTGGCTATTATGATGAAGTAAGCAAAAGGAGAGTCAGAGAGCATTGCAATGAGAATGGGATCTCAAATGTGCTCATGTTCCCAGCCGTTACCAAGAAACTTCGTCATGTAGCTGGGGACATGACATTGGTTAACCCCTATCAGAAGCCGCAAAAACTCATAATGAGATTGCTTCAGCTATTCTCCAATGATGATGACTGGGTCCTAGACCTTTTTTCGGGCACAGGTAATTTCAATTTTCACAGTTTTCATTAGTCATAGTTGATTGGCACCTCTAAGTGGTTTTCTGCTGTTTCAGGAACGACTCTGGCTTGCTCTTTAAAGATGTTCAGGCACTGCATAGCTGTGGAGAAGGATGATGCTCAAGTGAGCTTTATTAAAATGAGAATCAATGGGCTGAATGAATGCCCAGATGAAGACCAAGAGGTTGGAAGGAAGCACATTGCAGACACGGAGAGATTCCAACCGGCTTCAAGGGAGCCTGTTCCCCCACTTGCAGATGAACCGGGGGACATGGCTGACCTTGAAGAGCCAATCTTGGAGCAAGAGAGGCAAGTTATGGGTTCTAATGTTCCAGAGGATCCCAATATCCTTGAGCCTGAGGAAAGCTATGATCAGCTTCTATTGTAGATTCACATTACACTTGTACTTACACAGGAAATGTAAAAGATCATTTTAATGGAAATATTATTTGGAGTTCTTCTTCCACTTTGTGTTCAGCTTGATTTATCTTGAGCATTTCTCTGATCATGTGTGAATGTTTCTTAGTATAATTTTGTTGAATATTATCTTCTCATGGGAATGCTTTTGTGAAATGTATTTCATATTCTGTTAATATGGCCAGGCATTCAATGGGGATCTTAATCATACAAAGGGGATGATCTTAATTGCCTTGTTAAAATGCTCTGATTTTTGCAACACATGTACTCTAATTTTCGAGTAACTTTTAAGTAGCTATTATCTGTGCTTGTTGAGGTTATAGATGTAATGAAGGAGCTTCGCGAATTCTTACTTGTACCTTTTCAACTCTAATCTATTGTCCAAGATCATGATGTGGGATTCTTGGTCATGCTCAACAACTAGTTTTCATGGCAGCAAGAATTTTAGTATATCTATCTTGACTACTTGGGATATGAGATCAAGCTTCTAGTGACAATATTTACAAGCAAGAATCGTGATGCTTTCTAGATATTGTAAAATGCCCACTTTTTTGCTTCATATAATGGTCTTTAGGTAAAAAGAAAAAGAGAACATGTCTTTGTTCTCCTTTGTTGTGACTCAGTGTTTTACCCATTTCGTGAAGTTGATGCTTTTCCTGCATTGCTTTGTCATAGTGAGCATCAGCCTCAAGCATTAATTGTTGCGTATCCATGACAGTTTTGATCATATGTTGCACCACTGGCTTGAGATGAGCAACATCCATGTTCAACCAAGTTTTTGGGATGCTTGGAGCTTCCCCTGTTTGGACATCCTTTCCGTGCTCCACATGTATAGTCTCATTATGTGGTTGTCTGATTTGGTGTTGTAATTCCGGTTCTTGGCCTTCTTCTTCTATGTTAACAATCTTCGTGGCACTCCCTTGAAATGTAACATCCATAGGGGAGGGTTCTACTACTACCCTTATTGATGTGAAGGGTTCTGACTCTTCCACCATGTTATCTTCTGGTTCTTCCTTGGGATTTTTGAATAATACCTTTCCTGCAAGCATAGTTTCTTGAATTTGAATCTTAGAAGCTTCGTTTAACTTGATTACATGTACTTGTGCTCGGGAGGCCTCCTTTTCTGCCTTGTCTTGGTTGGAGTTGATGGGCGATTGCTCCACCTTCGTGCCCTCTTCTTCCACATTCTTGTTCACTTCCTTTAACTCCTCCCATAGTCCATCATCCTTGGACTCACTACGAATGTCCACATTCAGCAAGGAGGTGTCTGGTTCTTCTTGTGCATCTGAAGATGAGCTTGAATTTACTAACCCTAATTCTCTATATCTATGCACCTTGGTCAGCCGCTTTTTTTGTTCCATATCTTGGTGGGCCTGCTGGTAATGGTGCCCTTGCACTGATAGATTTACCTGACCTTCGGTATATTGATGTGTGTCTTCCAAGGCTCTCGTCAATTCCTCTTCTGTAATTGGTCGATGGTCTTCCATTCTTGTCCTTGGAAGTACATGTGCCCTCTTTGTGGCTGGCACCTCGGCTTCTGTCTGCATCATTTCCCTTAACCTCTTGGTACCTCTCATTATAGGTTGTGAGCTAGTTTTTGCTTCTTCTACAATTGTTACTCCCTTAGTTTTCCTAGGGTCAGTTGCAACCTTTGCATATTTTGCCATGCCTGTAGATGATGGCATTTCTCTTGAATGTTCTCTAATGCCTAATGCATGATAAATCAATATAGTGAAGGCCACACTTCCATTCAAAAACTTCTTGTGATTCCATTGTTTCTTGGCTTCAAATAGCCGTTCTTGAACATATGGCGTCATGTTGACTTGATTTCCGATTTGCTTAATAGCGTGAGATAGCATTTGTACTACGATCTTTTGCGGAGCCGTGTATCTGTGCAGGTTGGGAAAGCAGAAGTGCTGATGGATGAGTCTCACCTCTTCTTCAATATCAACTCGATTGATGTTAGTAAAGGTTTGGGTCTTGGCTCCTTGACTTTCTTCTTTTAGTACCGTGGTCCCATCCTTCTCCCATCCAAAGGCTTCTTTAATTAAATCATGGGTAAATTGGATAATGACACATTCACCAATGACGTCCATGACTCTAGCCTCTAGTACCAAAGGATCATGTAGGGCAGGCTGCAAAGTGTTCATAACTTGGGCACATCGCTGAAAGTCGGGCTTGTATATCGGTAACTCAAAGTATTTATGAATGCCCGCCTTCTTCATAATGTCCATTGTTGATGGTAGTTCATGCACGACCTTGAAATCTTGGGACATCACAAGAAATTGATGATCTGTATCCATGATCTTGATGGTCACTAAGAATAAATAATCCCCTGCTGGTTGATCTTCCCGAAACCAATGGCCTTTTGCTTTAGTCACACTTTGCAGAGGGAATTCTAGCACTTCCTCCTGAATGGTAGCTTCAGAGTCTTCAGAAGCCATCTACACTCGTAATGCAAGAGCATTAGCTGCTGTAAAATACATGTCGTTTAGTGATGTGTGTTGTCGTGATATTTCATGCCTTGTGTCACTCCGTTCCCCATGTGTGCATCAGTAGAACTTCTTACCGCTTCTCTTTTTTTTCATTTTTACTTCTAAAAGAAAACAAGAATTAGTGTAGCCAAAGCAATTATTTATTTACATAGTAGGTCCATTCCTAAGGAAGTAGAAGCTATGAACTGTCCCCCATTGGAGAATGTGCACCACTAATTCTATTATGTACATTATGTGCCGAATTCCTGGCCTCATAATGTGGCCCTATCATGCATACTTTAGGTGCATTTGAAGCTTCATGTGTGCAAAAGAAATCTTCTTGGTTCAGGTGTTCCATTCCTTGCTGTTGCTTTGGTTTCCAGATCCATTTCGTAGAAGAGGTTTTAAGCCTTGTCTTTTGCTCGTTTTTTCATGTCGTATGTGTATCTCTTCTTTTTTTTGTTATCCAAGTTGTGGGGTTCCTTCTCTTGGGGTATCTGTGACGAATCTCGCTAGTCCTTATGGTACTGTTGTGTTGATATAATGTTTCCTCGTGCTTGTCTATTTCTTGAATGGCCACTGGTTTAACATTCTTGGGAATCCACATTTGTTGCCATGTCTTTTTAGCTTCTATCAAAGGCTTAAGAAGCCATACTCTCAAAAGTGGTTTTGTTTCTGATTTTGGAGAAGAAACATTCTTGTCCACCCTTGTCTTCCTATGAGAAATGATGTGTACTGGTTTTGCCTTCTCTGATTCCTTTACTCAATCCTTGCGAACCCATTTGAAGTTAACATTTCCTGATTGCGAGTAGTTAATGGTGGATTTCCAGGTTGTTGATCACTCTTTTGCATAGAAAAAATTAAGAGTATTATCCTCCTCAGTTTCCTTCTGTTCACTAGTCAAGTAGGATGAATCTACTTTCTCCTTGGATACATTGGGGTTTGAATTACCTTCTTCTATCAGACCCTCTTCTTATTGATTTGTGTTAGAATCATTTGCTATGTGCTCTTGCACAATTTGTTCAGCTGTTCTGATGACTCTTGGTCTATGTGAGGGTTTCTCTCCTAATAGACTAAAGATTTCCTTTTGCCCTATTTTGGCTGAAATGTATCCTTGAGCTAGGTGGATGCTCACTTCATTCTCAATGATCCAGTCTTGTCCTAGGATCAAGTTTTCTATTAGATCCTCATCTTCGCACACTAGAACTAGCTGTTCCATAGTTGAATTTCCTAGGTGGAGGGATACTATGGCTTCTCCAATGCATGTTATAACTTGACCTCCCACACCTATCATATGTGCTTTAGTAGGAGTTGTAATTGTTTGAAGATCCTTGATGACAATACTTCCTATGCAATTGAGTGCCGCTCTTGAATCTATTAAGGCGTCTATCAGTTGGTACTTCGTCGTTCCAACTCCTAGGTTTAAGTACGGCTGAGACATGCAGACTTTGGTTGTGTTGGACTTATGAACCTGGTAATTAGCCATGGGAATAGGCTCTTCTCCTTGCAGATACCGCTCATCTCTCTGTCTCATCCACTCTTTTCGTTTCTTGATATGCTCTAAGGCTTCTTGCCATGATTCCTCTTTGATCCATTCTTCCTCTTTCTTCCTATTTTGTGCTCCTACGAGGCATACTAGCATTCCGTCCGTCAATGGCTCCATGCATCATTTTACTCAACATCCACTTATGTAGTTAGGAAGAATATCTCCATCCAGAGTAGCTAGATTAACTGCTCCACTAGTGGAAATCCTATTGATGATTAGAGGTCCATATCCGCATTTTTGTAATTTCTTGGCATGTTGCTTCAAGGTGTAGACCATAACTAAATCTCCTTCCCTTAATCCCTTGTCTTTGACGTGTGCATCATAATATGCCTTTTATCTTCTCTTGGCTGCATAAATACCTGCTACAGCTTGTATTCTAGTTTCATGCAGTTTCTCAATTTGGTCTAGTTGCTTGAATAATTCATGTCCTGTCCATTCATATAGTTGGTCTACTCTCAAGTTTGGTACTAAAAAATCGATCGGCAAGATTGCGTTCTGTCCGTACACTAGATTGAATGGGGTAGTTCCAATGGCAGTCTTGTAAGCGACACAGAAGGCTCAAATTGCATGATGCAATTGTTTGTCCCAGTCAGGCCTTCCACTATTGACTATCTTTGTCAATACTGTACATAACACCTTATTGGAACTTTCCGCTTCACCATTTGCTTGAGGGTGATAGGGGGCTGACTTTTTTTATGGATCACTAGGAACTCATTCATCAAGGACTCCATGACTTCATTAATGAAATGCGTTCCTCGATCACTTAAAATCTCAATTGGTAATCCAAAGTGAGTGAAAATGTGCTCAAAAAGAAACTTAGCAGTGGTTTGAGCATCATTCTTTCTAGTAGCCTTTGCCTCCACCCATTTAGTCAAATAATCAATGGCTACTATGATATATTCGGCATGTGACCCTTTGGTTGGCAGATTAACGGGTCCTATGAAATCAATACCCCATTTGGAAAAAGCTTTTGCGCAAACCACAGGTCTCAATGGCATGTCATCTCTCCGAATTGGGTATTTGGCCCTTTGGCATGTCTCACAACTTCGTACATATGTGTCAGCATCCATATATAGGGTTGGCCACCACAAGCCCGCAAAGAGGATCATTTTTATAGTTGTCTCGGCCAGTTCTGAAAGTAAAGGCTATTGTCTGTATCATCCACAGACTAAACGCATTCTGGTTAGCTGTGATGTTGTCTTTGTGGAAGATGGTATTCAGCCATTGCTTTCATGTACTAAGGAGACACCTGTTAGCTCCAAAGACATGTATGATACTTTGCTGCCTCTTTTTACAGGTGGACAGTCTAGTGTTGGTCCTAATGAGGCAACTTCTCAACCTTTGCAGGTTTCATATGATGATGCAGATCATTCCATTTCTGATGCAGATTTACATGATGCACTTGTTGATGAGAGAGCTGATATTGAGCAGGCAAAAACTATGCCAAAATGGATGGTGCAGACTTTGCGTGACAACAAATTAGATGCATCTTTGTCATATCGTACTCGTTCAAGCTCTCATAGTGCCTCCTTTACATCAGATTGATATGCTATGGCTGCGTCTAGTCTCTGTGATGAGAATGAGCCTCTTTCTTTTGATGAAGCACAGAATTCAGAAAATTGGATGGCTGCTATGCAATCTGAATATGATGCTATAATGAAGAATGGTACATGGTCTTTATGTGACTTGCCTCCTGGCGAGAAGGCCATTGGCACTAAGTGGGTATACAAGCTGAAGAGTAAACCTGATGGTCGGTTGACAGGTATAAGGCTAGGCATTGATTTTGATGAGATCTTTGCACCTACATGCCGTATGACTACTGTTCAGAGCATTTGTGCACTTCCAGCCCATCGTGGTTGGAATGTACATCAGTTGGACATTAAAACCGCATTTCTGAATGGTGACTTGCATGAAGAAGTGTATGTTTTTCAGCCCCGTGGCTTTGTGCAGAAAGGGCATGAAAACCAGGTGTGCAGGTTAAAGGAGGCATTATATGGTTTAAAGCAAGCACCACGTGCTTGATATGAGAAGATACATGCCTATCTGGTTGCACATGGTTTTGAGAACAGTCCAACTGAAAGCACCTTATATGTTAAGCATGCTAATGATGTGCTTCTAATCATTGTTATCTATGTTGACGACATGTTGCTCACTGGTCCTATTGAGAAGCATATTGCTGATTTTAAGGCTGATTTGCATGCCTCATTTGAGATTTCTGATTTGGGGCATCTGCATCACTATTTGGGCATTCAGTTTATGCAAGTTGATGGTGGAATGGTTTTGTGTCAAACAAAATATATTGAAACATTATTGCAGCGTTTTGGCCTTGAAGACTGTAAGCCTATTGCCACTCCTATGGAGATAGGTTTACGATTGAGTCTTCATGATGCTGGAGATGCATTTGATGCTGTTCTCTATCAGCAGGCTGTTGGATGCTTGATTTACTTATGCATTACTCGGCCAGATATTCAGTTTGCTGTCTCACAAATGAGCAGATTTATGCATTGCCCAGGAGTCAAGCATTGGCAAGCATGCTTGCACTAAGCACATTGAGGTGCATTATCACGTTGCAGACCCTTTCACGAAGGCTCTACCCAGGGAGAAGTTTGAAGCTTTCCGCAAAGCTTTGGGCTTTCTTCCTTTTGTGGAGTGATTCAGATCAAACTACAGTCTAACCTTTGGGCATTCTGAAGTAGCAGCAAATCACAATTGCAAGGATATCATTCATGGTAAATTTTGTGGTAATTAGAATGACGGAGTCTACTTACCCATATGAAATGTTGTTACGTAGACCTTGGTTCACGTTGGCTAAAGTTAAGCAAGATTGGGGATCAAATGTGGTTGTGATCACAAACGGAAAAAATTAGGTCACCATATCAATGAAAGGTAGAAGAAACATGACGATAACAGAGAAACCACTAATGGCTCAGACCATTAGTTTAGCCGACAAAATTGAAGACGACGAAGAGGAGGAATTTCTGAAGGCAAACCCAACAGTAGTACCAGTCTTGGAAGTAGATGTGGAAGATGTGTTATCAAAGGATGAGGATTTGTTGGAGAAGACAAGTGAATCAGCTTCAGGTGACACATTTGGAGGGCACACAACTGAGATAGATGTTTGAGCAAAATCTTGAAATTCTGACTCAGCATAAATTGGAGCAACAAGAAAAAGAGGTAATTCATTTGGTCAAAACGATATATGAACAAAAATATGCAAGTTCTAGCAGGGTAAAAAGAGGATGAGCTTGAGGAGGTTAATTTAGGAACGGATGCTGAACCTGAGATGGTTAGAGTGAGCAAAGAATTAGAAGGCCAATTCTTAGAGGATATGACTTGTTTATTGAAGGAGTACATTGATGTATTTGCTTGGGACTACTCACAGGTGAAATGCATAGACCCAAATCTACATCAGCATAGGATAGATTTAAAGAAAGATGCAATTCTGGTTGTGCAGCAAAGATATCCGATGAATCCTAATTTTGCAAACTAGTAGGGCTTATCAAACTAGTTAATCAGGTCACATGGTTGTCTCCTATTATAGTGGTTCCTAAAAAGAAGGTGAAGTAGAGAATTTGTCTTGAGTATAGAAAATCAAATGCATCAACGATTACATATATCTTCCCTATGCCATTTTGTGATGCAATATTGGATGTAGTAGCTAGACATGAGATGTATAAATTTTTGGATGGATTTTCTGGCTATAATCAAATTTGTGTTGCTTAGGAGGATCACCACAAAATTGCATTCATTACAGAATTTGGTGCTTATGTGTTCATAGTCATGAGTTTTGGATTGAAGAACGGACCGTCTTCATTCAATTATGTGGCACATAAAGTTTTTTAACCTTATTTGCAGGATTTCATGCAAGTCTTTGTGGAGGACTTTTCAGTATTTGGAAAAAAGTTACAACACCTGCTACATCTGAAATCTTATTTTGACAAATGGAGAAAATTCAGGATGGTGCTCAACCCATTCAAGAGTGTCATTGCTATGAAGAGTGGCATCTTATTAGGCCATGTTATTTCTCAAGAGGGAATGGCTATTGACATTAAGAAGATTCAAGCTGTTAGGATAGCAAAAGCCGTGACGAATATGAACGAAGTAATGAGGTTTGTTGGAAAAATCAAGTGGCATGCTAGGTATTTGAGGTACTTGGCTAATATTTCATTACCTCTAACTCATTTAAAAAAGAAATATGTTCCATTTTTATGCACTAACGCTCAAGAAAAATCAATTTAGTTATTGAAGAAGATGGTTTTAGTAGCACCAATTTCGCAGTCGCCAAATTAGTCTTTACCATTTCACATATTTGTTGATGCATTTGATGTAGTATTTGGAGTAGTGTTCATGCAGTAGAACGAAAAAGGATGGTATAGACCAGTGTATTATGCTAGTAGGGTGTTGTGTTCAGCCAAAAGAAATTATCCGGTGACTGAAAGAGAAGCATTAGCAATGATGTATGCTCTTAATAAATTTAGAAATTATTTATTGGGTAATAAAGTAATCTTTCATGTTGATCACCAGGCTTTAGTGTATTTGATCAAAAAGCCGTTATTAACACGAAGGCTGACAAGGTCAATGCTTCTATTGTAGGAATTTGACTTTGTCATTATTCATACTCTAGGAAAAGAACATGCAATGATGGATTACTTCAGCATATTGGAGTCAGGGGAAGCACAAACAAGTGTCATTGATGAGTTTACAGATATGGAGTTATTGAATGCACAAATTGCTGAATCTGATTCTTGGTATGGCCAATTATTAGTGTTTCTAACAGATGGACTATTACCTCAACATTTCACACCTAATTAGAGGAAGAAGTTTGCTCTTAAAAGTACCATATGTGGTTATAGCTGGTCCATTATATAAGAAAGGGGTGGATCAAGTCATTAGAAGGTGTGTACCAGATTTTGAGCAACGAGTTGTTTTGCAGGAAGCACATTCAAGAGAAGCATGAGGACATTTTTCAGGTGCTATTATAGGAAAAAAGGTTTTACAAGAAAGATTGTGGTGGACCATTGTATTAAAGGATGCTCATGAGTTTGCTAGAAGATGTGTGGTTTGTCAAAAAACAAGCCAACCAAATATTTTGGATCGGATGTCTGATCACCATGTTTTACCATTGGATCCATTTCAAAAATGGGGCATGGATTTTGTTGGGCCTATGAAGCCTATCATTTAGCGTGGGAATAGATATATTTTGGTGGCAACGGATTATTGCACAAAGTGGGTGGAAGCAATAGCATTCAAGGACAATAAGGCAGCAAGTGTTGAAAAGTTCCTCTACCACAACATCATGACCAGGTTTGGTTGTCCAGTTGAGTTAGTAAGTGATAGAGGAGCTCATTTCTTGAATGAAGTAATTTCATAATTAACAAGAACACACCTGATTATGCATAAAAAGTCTATAGCTTATCATCCTCAAGCAAATGGTCAAGCAGAAAGCACTAATACGATTTTGTTGCGTATTCTTAAAAACTTAGTGCATGACAATCAAAAAAATTGGGATTTCTCGCTTAATTCAGCATTATGATAATTTCGAATAGCGTTCAAATGACAACAGGTATGACACCATTTAGATTGGTTTATGTCTTGGAAGTAGTAGTTCCAATGGAGTTTGTGGTTCCCAGTTTTGTGAGTCACATCAGAAAAGATGTCACTTAAAGTATCGGTTAAGCATAAGAGTAAGTATCTTCTTCAGTTGGAGGAGGATCGCTTAGTTAGTGCATACATAATAGAGGTAATTCAAAGAAGGAGACAAGCTTGGGTCAATATGAATGTCAAATTCAAGATATTTTAGGTTGGAGATTGGGTGATAGTGTACAACTCCAAATTAGGTCCACATCTAGTAAAACTTACCTTGAGATATAAAGGTCCGTATCAGATTGTGCAAGATTTAGGTCAAGGGACATTCCTAGTAGTTGATGTGTTTGGCACGAGAATGGAAAAACTGATCAACGGATTTCGACTGAAGAAATTTCAAGGGAAGCCATCACATATGGATTGGTTCTCATCTAAACTAGTGCAGGTGATGTGTAATTCAGAAAAGCAGAATGGCACCATTGGTGATCATAGAAGTAAGAAGTCAGATTTCTCTACATTTTTTCCAATGGTTCTATGTTATCTAGAAAAATGTTGTTTTAAGAGTACTTTGAGTACATTCTTAAGGGTACATTGGTTTGCAAAAATGGATTTGAGGTTAAGGGTGGTACTATTTAAATTTTACTCAATCATATTTTACTTGGTCCGATTTTACTATGTCAGATTTTGGTTAATCAGATTCTACTCAATCCGATGTTGGTACCTATGTTGGAACTTGTTTAGTTGGATTCTGTTGGTTCTAAATTCCCTCAGTGAGAACTTCTTCACTCAGAAATGGTTGGGTTGATGTCTGTACGTGTAATTGGTGCTCTATTCAAGTATTTGCACCCGACATTTGTTCATGAGAGAAGAGAAGCATAAAAATATTTTAATTTGTTGCATTGATTTGCCAAAAAAATTTAAATCATTTGCTGAAAGTTTCACTAAAAAATATGCATCATGGAAAGGTGGTGGACTTTGTGCGAATTATAGTATCATACAATTTTGGCATTTTCGCTTCACATTGGTACAATTCAATCGTGTGTTTCAAACGCGTAGGCATATGTGCCAAAGGAAGACAATTAGTTTAGGCTCCGTGATTCTGAACGCAGACACAAAAAAAACAAACATGAGGAATATAGTGCGTAGAAGAGAAGTGATCGCTCACAAAGAAGACTCGTCTACTGAAGTGAGTGATAGTTTGCTCCAAATGGAAGAGGATGATGCGCAAACTTCGACATCGGCGAGTAAGTTGTCGCAGTTGCTGATGGAGCCCTTTTCAGATTTTAAGATTGAAATTGATGTTAGTGCACCTTTGCATAATATCTGGTTATAGCGCATTTCCCTGTTTGAGTTTGCATCATTACCATGGGTGAGTTGGAAGTTGAATTACTATGCTAGAAGTAAGATAGATATCATCTGGAAGACCAAAGGAAGACCAAAGGACAGTTGTCTCCTCAAGTGAAATTTTTTGTTGAACTAATTGCTAAGGTCTTTAAAGTACCTTTGTTAAAAGAGCAGGTGGTGCCTAAGTGTCCTAAGGAAGAAATGAAGAAGGAATTTGGCCCAAGGGAGGGAGGTAGACAATATTATATGTTAAAGAATGTATCTTATTTGCAAAGAGAATAACTAAAGTGGTATCTTGAGCATTTGTGCATCATTGTCAAATATGATTACATTTCCAAAGATAATTTTGCAGCGTTAAGTTGGGCAGAAAAAGGGGGAGCTATTAGTTGGGCTCATTGGATATTCAAAAGGATGTACAGTGAGGTATTTTCTTTAGATAAATGCAAGACACAAGATAATAGAAGGTTGGTGGCCTATTTTGCAACAATTTTCCAATTTGTGTAGCAAGTCGAGAGAAATGAGGTTGTTTGGCCTAAAGCACAGGACCAGCAGATCGATTCTTTAAGGATTCAAAAGAAGGAGCATGGTGGTATTACCGAGAAAGACCAATTCGAGGACATGTATAGTGACTTATTAAAAGTTGTTTATAAGCTAGCGAAAGTCAATTCGGTGGTACAAACATTGCAGAGCAAATCTTCTAAAGGGGTACGTTTTCATGAAACATCATTTAGCATAGCAGAAGAGATAGAGCAGCCAAAAGTGGTGGGTCAAAGTTTCAAATGATCAAAGTCCTACTGTTGTTGCTGCCCTTGAAGGTTATTCTGATTATGAAAAACCACTAATATACCCCTTTCTTCTCTGTTCTTTACCCATAAAGGACAATTAGGTCCAATCCAATGAAGTAGCACATCACATCAAGATCTTTCATGTCAAATTCCTACATAAGAAGTTGCTTTACCTCTTTAATGATTTCTTCATTATCACCACCTACAATCAAGTCATCAACATAAATAGCCACAATTGTGATGCCATCATCACCCTTCCTTGCATATAGTGAATGATCTGCATCACACATAGAAAACCCAATGGTGGTTAAGTAATCAGCAATCCTTGCATGGCATGTAGGAGGAGCTTGCTTTATCCCATACAAAGTCTTTTGCAACCTGCAAACATATTCTGGATGCTTTGAATCTTCATATCCTTGTGGTTGGTCCATGTATACTTCTTCCTGTAACTCACCATGTAGAAAAGCATTCTTCACATCCATCTGATGCAAAGTTCATCCTTTTGCTGTAGTTAATGCAACAAGTGTTTTGACAGTAGACATTTTAGCTATAGGGCTGAATGTTTCCTTATAATCAATGCCATAAGTTTGTGCATATCCTTTTGCTACCAAATGTGATTTATACTTGCTTATGCTACCATCAACATTGTGTTTTACCTTGTAAACCCACTTGCAGCCTATGGGTTTCTTTCCTTGTGGGAATGGGACCAGCTTCCATGTATCATTTCCATAAAGTGCAGCCATCTCCTCGTCCATAGCTTTTTCCCAAACTACATTTTCAATTGCATCTTCAAAACAAGAAGGTTCAGCATCTTGTATTACCTTTGTCATGTAGGCACAATGACGAGCCATGTAACTATCATATGTGAATCGTTGCACTAAATTTTGCATCCTCCTAGAATCTTCTTGGTCCTGGGTCACTTCTCCTTGTATCATTTGCATGTGCCTTTCTTACTCTTGGAGCCTTCACAAAGGGCAATCCAAGTTCCTCATCAAGACTCTTTTCTAAACTACTTGAATCTCCATCAACGTCTTCAAACCTGCACATGTTTTATGACCAACAGAAAGCTTTTCTATACCTTTCTTGGATGTATTTGATGAATTTTTTGGACTGAAATTTCCACGCAATCTTCCACTCCATGGATTTGAGTTGGAACTATTGCTTGGTGATGCATCCGGTCCACTCAAAACTTGAGATTCTGCACTTGGTTTTTCAACATTTTCTTTGTCATTTGGTTCAAGCTTCAGTCCTTCTTTAGCATCAGCATAGAAGCTTGACATTTCATCAAATACCAAATCTCGTCTTACCTTCACCTCTCGTGTGAGTGGGTTATAACATTTATATCCTTTTGCTTAAGGGAGTATCCAATGAAGAAACATTTTTCTGCTTTTGGATCAAGCTTCTTCCTCAACTCATCTGGAACATGTACATATGAAATACAACCAAAAACTTTCAAATGTGATAAGTTTGGCTTTTTACTTGTAAACTTCTCTTCAGGTGTAACTTGATGTACAACAGCAGTCAGAGTTCTGTTCATAATGTATACAGCCGTATGCACAGCATTTGCCCAATAACAATGAGGCATATTCTTCTCAACCATCAAGGCTCTTGCTATTTTTGCAATATCTCTATTTTTTGCATTCAACAACACCATTCTGTTCTGGTGTGTATCTGCATGAAAACTGATGTCAAATTCCATGAATTTTAAGAAAGTTGCTGAACTCATTTGACATGTATTCACCTCCTCCATCAAACCTTAATCTTTGAATATGCTTCTCTTTCTACTTTTCAACCATAGCTTTAAAATTCTAGAAGTGAACACCTCACTCTTCTCTTTCATGAAATATACCCACACTTTCTGTGTATGGTCATCAATGAAAGTAACATAAAATCTGCAACCACCCATAGATGTTGAAGGACCCCAAACATCTATATGTACTATTTCTAGCATAACATGCTTGTCATGCGGAAATGATGCTCTTGATTGTTTACTAAATTGACATGCTTCACATACCTTTTGCATTTTGGAACTTTGAAATTTGGCAGTCCATTGACAATCTCCTTGGACTGCATCAATTTTAGCCTCTACAAGTTTGCATGGCCAATTCGTTTATGTCAGATCTCTATATCACCAATAACTCCTACACCTTTTGCAAACATGACTGCAGTCATTTCAGGAATTTTCACATTTAAGGTGAACATCCTACCCACTTTGTTTCCTTTGGCAATCAATCATCCATCTTGCTTGTACTCTTCTACATATAACCCATCAGCATTAAACCTGACTTGTAATCCTTGATCAACCATTTGTCCAACAAAAACTAGATTCTTTGTTATATTTGGAACATGTAGCATATTAGCAAGATGTTTTACCTTCCCGTCCTCCATAGACAATGCTATGGTTCCTGTATGCTCAATAGGGTGTGATGTGTTATCACCTGTTTCAACATATCCAAGAACTGGCAATTTTTGCAAAGTACTACCATTCCGCATGACTGATCATGTGATTTGAAGCACCTGAATCAACATACCGGACATTATCATTTGATTTTGAAACATTAGCAGAAATTGTATTCATCATGTGATGTTGAACCATGAACAACTTCTCAAAATCAACTGCACTTGTGGATGCATAGTTGTTTTGTTGCCTTTTGTTATTTTGATTCTTCAACTTGCAATCACGTTCAAAGTGTCCACACTTACCACAATTCTAGCATCCTTTACTGTCATTACCTGAATCATTTCTTTGGAAATCTTTGTGACCTCTTTGGGTCTCCCTACGTCAAAACTGTCCTCTTCCTCGTGCATGATTCAGTTGTTGATCTTGTTCTTGCTCACTGTTTCCTCTTCCACTTCCAAAACCTCTACCTTTGCCTCTTCCTCTGCCAGAGTAGAATACCTGCTCAAGACTAGGTTTTCCTTGGGTGTTTGAATTCTCACCAAGATTCTTTTCTTCAATAATCAGCATAGATACTAGATAAGCAAAGTTTGGAATATTTTCCCCAGCCTGTATAGAAGTTCTAAATTGCTTATATGCGGCTCCTAAACCACGAAGGCACACTTCCACCTTATCATCATCATCTACATTCACACCAATAGATGCAAGTGACTCATATATGCTTTTGATTTTTAGGGTGTAGTCACTTACCAACATGCCCTTCTTCTCCAATGTATGCAACTCGTTCTTGAGTTGCAATTTCCGTGCCTTTCTATTGGTCTCATACAATGTGATCAAACTGTTCCAAGACTCTTTCGAAGTCTTGGCATCATGTATGTGTCCAATCATGCTATCTTGTATGCTAACAGATAGCCAATACATTACCTTTCACTCTCCTTAATTCCATTCTCTCCTTCGATGTACTTCGAGTAGCCTTTTCCCATCAGGAAATTCATCATTCTAAATCTCCAAGCATGGAAGTTGTTCTTTTCTAGCTTATCTCTCATAAGCTGACTCATTCCATCTGCGTTTACCATTTTTGCAACTATTCCACAACACTGCAAAACACTACAAGCAACACTTCTACTTAAACACTGTTGCACTATGATGTGACAGATTGATCAGAAAAACACAATTTTCGTGTATCAATAGTACACGGAATGGCTTGAAATTCTAGATCTAGAATACATGAGTGTTTCCAAAAATGATGCAAGTTATAGTTTCCAAAAGTGACCTGGTTTTTTTGTGAGCCCCACCTTGTAGGCTTGAAACGGAGGTCGAGATGGCTCTGAAACTCCGATCTGTCAAAAACAAGTGATCCTAAAGGGGTAACTCTCGAAAATATTTTGAGGTCTTCTACCGCATGCCAATTTTTGTAGCAATCTAAGGTCGTTTGTGAATCACACTTTCTCCATGGCTTCTCACCTACTCTTCACCATCGGCCTTCTCCACGAGATCTCTACATCCACACAAGCTCATGTCACGAGGAAGGATGTAAGGAAGAGATCACACACACACACTCTCTCACAATCAAATAGAAGCACACAATCAGATTGAGGCGAGGAAGAATGATCTTCTTCTTCTACTATTACATAAAAAGGGATGTACAAGAATGACCTAAAAACAAGAATACAACAAGTGCAATATATAAAGATAAGTACATAAGGAAAAACCTAATGTCCACGAATGACTGAGCTGGAAAGGAACAAATGTGCCATCACTCTCAGTAGATAAATCTAATAAAGCTCAATGAAGTATCCCTGACATATATCGGCATGACCACTATACATGTGAGAGAAACGAAAAACTGATACGTGTCATCCTGGATCATCACATCTTGAGCTTGATATCTCAACATCCATCTCCTTTAATGCATCTTTTTCTTCTTTCATGTCCTTTTCCCAATTTAGATTCCCTTTTCCTGTTCATAGCTTGAGGGTTCCTCTAAAATTGAGTCCTTTTCCAAGTAGATTGAATTCTTTGTAAAAAATGTGGAATCATATTTATACCTTTCTGGTTGTCTTTTCTCCCTTGTTGACCTTCTAGGTGCTTTCTTGGAGCATTCTCAACACTCTTGCATCTTTGTGTTGCCTCTTGACTTCCATAGTTTGTAATCCTTTTCCTTTTCATCTTGGTCATCATCTATATCACTTCTTGGATCATGGACTTGTGTATCATACTTGTTTCCTAATTGATGATAATCAGAATCAAGATCATATGGTAGAGTTACCTTTTGTTTGTCTTAATCATACCAAGACATGTTTTCTTCAAACACAACATCTCTACTTGTAGAGAATTTCTTGCTTGAAGGATTATAGAACCTATAACCCATCTGATTTGTGAGAATTAGCATGGTCTCGTGCTTCCATGTGGCCATCATGCAACACTCATCCCCATTACTATTGAATACCTTAGGATATCTCCCAAGCTTGGGACCTTGGCTATGGCTGGCCCTTATCCCACACACACATGGAATGATCCCTGTGGACCAATGTCTGACACTCTCTCCCCCTTCTAAAGATCATTATCCTCAATGATCAATGAGGGAAAGTACTTGTGAACCAAAGCTTCAGATTTCCAACTAGAGTCAGTAAGCAGTAATCCTCTCTAGGCTACTAGAGAGTAATCTTGCATGATGGCCACATGGTAGCACTAGACCATTCCAGATCATTGCTATTTTTAGAATACAAGAGGATATAAATGGATGGGAGGAGATTTTAACACACATCATTCACAAGTCTTTCTTGCATGAGTTAATTCTTAGACTTGGTATTAGAGCTATTTTGGGAAGACTTGGCAAGAGATATAAGTTTGGGAGGTTCTTTAGCAGAGCTTTTCGATGTTTTTTTTTGCATGGCGATCATCATCATCTTCGTCCATTGAAGGAGGTAACCGTGATCATCAAGCATTGTGTATAGGTGGAGCAAAAGGATTGTTGGAGGGCAGTAGAGAGGATTCCACATGACCCCTCCCCCCTCGGCTCGAGCACGACATTTTTCTCAAGCACACAGCATCCAAGGCATCTATCAGACGTCTTCCCCATGTACGCATGAGTGTTGCTGACTTAGAGGAAGGAGAGAGAGAGAGAGAGAGAGAGAGAGAGAGAGAGAGAGCACATGCTTTTCTCCTCTCTTATTGGGAGAGCTAAGAAGACCAAGCTCTATATGAAGGTGCGAGAATCGACTTTTCCTCTGCATATGGGATTTATTCTCTACTGTGTGTTCGTATCTCCCTCCCTACACAAAGAAGACAAATGAACTTTTTTCTTGCTTTCCATAGTCAAGAGCTTACCTATTTAGCCAATTTGCACTACATAGCTCCACTAAGTTAGCCATATCTTGGTCATTTTTACTCAAATTGAGAGATTTATATTGCAATGGATTGATTCTTGAGAGATATTTTTAGAGAGTAAGTCACAAGTCATCTTTTGTATTCAATCACAACCCAGTGCTTTGAGTGTGGTCATTCAACATCATCAATCCTTGTTTGAGCACTCTCTTGACACAAAAACTATCAAGAGATTCTTGGAAAGCCAAAAGGTAGAAGTGTGGACCATCTTTAGCACCTTTACCCACCTACATATAAACGTTTGGATCTTCATATAAGCTTTTTGGTCAATTATCATGCATGATTGGTTTCTTTTTTATTCATGTCGCATATAGAAAATGCATTTGTGCATAGCATCTCTAGTATATGCGTAGTTATGACATTGTTTAGTCTTGAACGGTGCATGAAGTGTTTTTGTAGGTAAGGGTAAGTATCTTTCTTACAGGTTCAGCAAGGGAAGTATAAGATCTTGGTGTGTTCTTATTTAAACACCATGCCACAAGCACGAAGAAATATTTCAGCGTGTGTAATCCCCTTCAGTTGATTTGTAGATAGATTGTGTCTGTCGGCATCGTGTTTATTGCAGAAAGTGCATGACATGTACTTAGTGTATTTGTTTTGAGATATTCAATTTCACGCCATTATGATATCCAAATGTTTCGGATTCATTATGCATATGCATTAAAGGATAGCAACCAAACTTAAAGTTTCTTGTTTTATCATTCACAAGTCTTTCTTGCATGAGTTAATTCTCATAGATTCGAGTCGTACCCAATAAACACTACCTTTGTTGGCCTTTCATCTTCCAATGTCCAAGACTAGGTTTTCTTCCATACCATGCTTCATAAGGAGTCATACCTTGAAGTTATTTGGATGGTAGTCTAATGACAAGGTACACAGTAGTTGAAATAGCCTCTCCCCATAGATAATGTGGCAACCTCTTCTCTTCAAGCATTTTTCTGGTTGATCCAACCAATTTCTTGTTTCTTCTCTTTCCAATTCCATTCAATCAAGGAGAGTACTTGGTAGTCACTTCCCTTTTGATACTTTTATCCTACAAGAACTCATCAAACTCTTTGGAGAAGTATTCTCCCCGTCCATCAGATCTGAGCTTCTTGAGTGATCTACCTGTATGATTCTCAACATGTGCTAGATACTTTTGGAAGCAATAAAACACTTCATTCTTGCTCTTGATAAAACACAGAATAGTCCATCTACTATGGTCATCAATAAATGAAACATAATACCTTGATCCTGCCAATGAAGGTTCTTGGCTTGGCCCCCATACATCAGTATGTACCAAGTCTAATAATTTGTGGTGGATGTAGCCTTTGTGGTTGAATGGTTGTCTTTGTGCCTTCCCAAACTGACATTCATAACATCTATTGATCATGTGTTTCTCTGATGTATTTGGCAATCCAAGAACACCTTGATCCCTCCATATATCATTCAATGTTCTTTCATTCACATTAGCTAGCCTCTTATGCTACACTTCAAGCTCACTTATGGTTTGAGACCCAAAGTTAAATAGAGCTATGTTTTTTGTTTCTCCTGCTTCAAAAGTAAAGAGCCTACCATGCTTCTCACCTCTCACTATCTTCTTGAGGCCTTGACATGGATCTTCCACAAAAGCTCCATATTGGGTGAACCTAACTTGCAAGCCTTTCTCAACTATTTGGCCTACACATATTAGGTTTTTTGTAATAGTGAGAACATAGATTACCTTGCTCAAAATATTTTTCCTGCCATTGGAAGCTTTGACATCACCAATCTTCTCCACAATATTCTTTGTATCATCCCCTACTTGAAATTCATGTCTATGCTTTAGGCTTCCCAAATCATATAAGAGAGCTATGTTTCCTACAACATGATTTGAACATCGTGAATCTATGTAGAATAAATGATAATCTTCTTTCCCTTCTTTGTGGCCTAGATTCATCAAAAGTAATGAGTCTTCATGTTGTTGATCTTTAGAATAATTTTTTTAGTCCCTTCTGTTATGGCCTCTATTGTTATTGTTGAAGTTGTGTCCACCTCTGCCTCTATTGCTCCCATATCCACCTCTTCCACTTCTTTTCTAGGTCTTCCCATTGAACCAACAACTCTGAGTGGTGTGGTTGGTCTAATCACAGATGGCGCAAGGTTGAACATTTTGGAATTTGGTCTTGTCATGCTTTGGTCCTTTCTTGTTCCCTTTTCACTTGATCTTGCCTGCAAAGTTGGCTTGGGAAGTCTCCTCTTTGTCTTCTTCCTTCTTCGTGCATTTTAGTTTCTTGTCCTTCTTATCTATATATTGAGCACTAGTTGAATAACCATGATAGGATTTACCTTCCTTTATGCTATTGATGGCCTCTTGGTTGAAGAATTGTCCAAGAAAGATGTTGAAGTCTGGAGTTTGCACATCCATGATGAGATCATAGGCTGTGGTGAAAGATTGCCATTGCTTGTCACCTCTAATCCCATTGAGAATTTTCCTCATGATGGTGTTAGACGGCCGCCGAAAAAAGGACAGATGTAACTGTGACAGATGTCATAAATGTAGAGGAACATTTTGAAATGCGTGCGCAATTATAGATTCACGCATGTTTGTAAAAAAAAAACTTCTATATAAAGCAATGAGAAAAGAGTAGTCGAGAGTCCATTTTTCAGAAGTTGTTAGAGTACTGTCTGAGTTTGTGTGGTGTCATCGGGAAGTTGAGTCATATTTCTGTGTTGTTCTGTTCAGTCTGTTCGTCTATTCCTACTGTAGTGCAGAGTAATGAATCTGTAGTATCGAGTTGTGAATCTGTTTGTTAACAGTTGTGTGCGCTTATGAACGTTGTCAAGGAGTAAAGTATTATTCGTTGTTTTTCTTTGCATAGCCGAGGGAAGTGTGTGAGTTTGAATCGAATTGGATGTGTGTTTAACATTCTCTGTCAAGCGACCGGATTCGATACAGTAGTTTGTATTCACTGTTGATTCCGATCACAGGGAAGGACTAGTATCGGTAATAGTATGAACTGCGAGTTGGAGCACTGATAAGCTTGGTGATGAATCAAACTGTGATTAGGATGCCTGTTGATTGAGTTCTGCATACGGTAAGCCTGTATACCCTCTGGTATGGCCGTCTGTCTGTCTGCTGTCCGGTATACCTATCTGTCCTGAAGAAGTGTGTACTGAGTTGCATAAGTTTAGTAAAGTTGAGTAACTCTATTAGTTTGTGAGTCAGAACCAGACTATTGCTCTGTTACCATAGCAGATTGGGAAGGTGACATTAGAGTGCCAACTGTTTGTCAGAATCAAACATTCAGTTTATCATTCAATCGATTGGCAGTAGCAACAGACCCAGATTGTTGCAAGCTGCCCTGATAGTGATACTGCGCAATGATACATGCCGGTTACTCGATTTGGCGAAACGTATCCCAAGAACCATAAGGCTGGAGTACGTAAAGTGCTAAGGACAACCCTAGGAGAAGAAGGTATAACTCGGTCTGACCCAGTGGTCAAGAAAGTTAAGAACGTTAGAAGTGAGTCCGGTCATATTCCGGTGGAACGAGCAACGCCTCTGGTACAGTCTGGCGATACTTCTGTCGAAGATACAGTAATTCCAGAACCTACCGAGACGCAGTTGGAAACCAGTTTAATAATCTTGGATAAGGATTCAGAATTATCTACGATTAGAAACACTTTGATAAAAGAAATCAGTGAAAGCAAAAAAACACTGCATTCTGGCACAATTTTGGTTCATTCCGGTGATATTCCGGCGATAGAATCACCAACTTTCGGTGACGGTTTAGCATTTTCCGCTGAATCCTCAGCCCGACCATCACGCTTGGAAGAAAGATTCCGGACATTGGACATCCAGAAGGAAGGAAAGCTGTTTGAAGCAGAGATTTGAAGTATACTAAGTAAAATCATCACACCAGAAGGTACACCGTCCGGTGATACAAATTCCGTTAGTTCAGCCATTCAACCTCGAGATACAGAAGGAAGATATAATACACTCACGATGAACGAACAACAACAACAACAAAAACAACAGTTATGCCAACCTAGGGAGCCTCCAATAGGAGTAACATACACGAAATTCGGTGGATTCCCAGGAGATGATCCGGATGCTCACGTACGCACTTTCGAGATAAGCTATGCAGTTCTTAACCATCCACCGGATCAAGCGTATAAGGCCATTGTTTTTCAATCAACATTAGTCAACGAAGCGGCTAGGTGGCTTACGGAATATGATATTAATCACTTCGGCACCTACGAAGCAGTACGAGATGCTTTTCTGCGACGATTCAGGCTCAAGAAGAATCCAGCCGAAATTTTTGATTATTTACAGAACAACCGACAGAAGGCAAATCAGACTGTACAGGAGTATGCTACTCTCTTTAGAACACACTTGAGGCAGTTACCACAGGCCCACGCTAACTTACCTGATGATGTCATCACTCAGTGGTTCATCAATGGCTTAACTCCGCAACTAAAGCAGATCATGATAATAAGATGTGTAGGTGCTATGACGCTAGATGCAGTCATTGCAGTCAATGGATTTATAGAAGACCTGGAGTGGTTAAAGACAAACAAAAATATGGCTAAAGATATAACCAGACAAGTATACTGCATCACATGCAAAAATTCAGGTCATATTAGTGCCAATTGTGCACTAAATCAAACGTTTTGCGCTATCTGCAACATTGCCGGACACACCACCAGAAACTGTGTCTACAACGCCAGAGTACAGGGAACAGCAACGGTCAATGCAGTTATTCAAGAACATGGACAGCCAGCGAATCACTATGTGCCTCCGCAAATGAGAAACAATCAACCGCAAGGATATCGGAACTACCGAGGACAGAGGAACAACAATTATAATTCAAACCGCTGGCAGAACGGACCGCCACCGGAAAATTCCAATTTACCACCGCCACACTGTCATTTTTGTGGTGAATTTGGACACATTAGGAGATTTTGCAAAGATGCAGCTGAATATGATCAAAGGAAGAAGGAACGACAAAACCCAATGGCCAACATGGTACAAATCACACCAATAGAAACACAGACTGCTACAGTCCAGACCGGATCCAGTAAACAACTGCAGCCGACAGCAGAATTATTCGAACCAGGGATACGCGAACAACATAGGATGTATAACAAGGCTAGTCACTAGACCGCAACAGAACCACCAATTTTCCCAGAACCTATTCCGGTAACCCAGCCTTCGTCGGCAAAGGAAGAAACACAACAAATGGAAGCCGCAGCTGGGACATCATCAACAATAGACACAACGGCCGACACTTCTGCATCGGCAGAGGCACCTAGTTCAAAGGAGCCGGAGAACCAATCTCAACAGGCCTGGGAAATTTTATCCAAGGCATCACCCTGCCCCTAGGCCAACTACTGGCATTAGTACCTGGAATTCGACAACAGTTCCAACAACAGTTCAGTCCGGTGCCTTCTTGTATTCCAGCAACAGCAGCAGTTCAGCCGGAACCCGATCTTACGGTAGATCATTCAGTCCCATTGATTACAGTATGGTACAAGAATCAGAAGATTACGCAGGTATTAATTGATGGAGGATCTGGTGTCAACATTGCAACTGCGGCATTATGCAAAAAGTTAGGATGGACCGCAATCGAACCAGTCCAGTTTTTTGTTAGAATGGCAGATCAATCAAGAGTCCACCCCTTGGGGCTTGTACGAAATGTACCGATCACTTTACAAGGTACGACCTTTAAAAAATGACCTTTGTAATACTAGATCTGCCGGAATCCACTGTGGATTATAACCTTCTTTTCGGCCGTCCTTGGCTGAAGCATGCAAAGGTAGTACAGGATTGCTCTGCACAAGAGCTTACGTTTAAAGATGCAAATCGTAGATATGTGGTAAAATTAGATGCTATACAATATTGCAAGCTACACGCTAGACCGTATTTTGCTGAACCAGTCCATATGCTAGATGGACTATCAGATGATGAAGAAGAGGAATTCATGAAGAAGAACGCTGACTTAATTTCACTAGGAACTGTTGATCTACAGTCCATTGTAGATATCTGGAACACTTTAGTTTGTACAGCAGTACCCATCACCGAAGAAGCTAAGAAGGAAGATACCGTCTCTATACATGACGATGAATTACAGCCACTTTTCAAGTCAACAGACGATGCAGAGAAACCTCAACAGTTTTATGTCCCCGAAGATCAGCTGACCACGTACAATCTAGGAGATGAAGATCATCCGCGTTCTGTAAAGATAAAGCATAATTTACCGGAATTATTCAAAGCGGATTTGATTCGACTACTTCGCAAATTCTCAGACGTCTTTGCATGGGATTACAAGGATATGAAGGGATTGGATCCGCGCATCTATCAGCACAGAGTTATGTTGAAGCCTGAAGCCAAACCGAACAAACACCCTAGCTATCGGATGAATCCCAATTACGCATCACAGGTAAAAGCAGAACTTGATAGATTATTAAAAGTCGGATTCATCGTACCAGTAGAACATGCTGAATGGATTTCACCAATTGTGATCGTGCCAAAGAAAAATAAGCAACTGCGAATCTGTGTAGACTACTGGAAATTAAACGCAGCAACAGTACCGGATCCTTTCCCGATCCCCTTTCTGGATACCATGCTTGATAGGGTAGCAGGTCGCAAAATGTATTCATTCTTAGACGGCTACAACGGTTACAATCAGGTTAGAATGGCCAAAGAGGATATACCAAAAACTGCATTCATTACCAACTGGGGTGTCTTTGCTTGCACCATAATGTGGTTCGGATTGAGAAATGCACCAAGCACATTTCAGCGATGTATGCAGGAGATTTTCTCTCCTTATCTCACTTCATTTATGCAAGTATATCTCGATGACTTCTCGATTTTTGGTAAGATGATGGCACATTTGTTTCATCTACACTACTGTTTTCAAAAGTGCAGAGAGTACAAACTCTGTCTTAACCCAAACAAGTCTGTGTTTGCGGTTTTGTGTGGCAAACTACTTGGTCATATTGTATCTGCACAAGGTATCCGAGTAGATCCAGATAAGATTTCGGAAATTTTAGAAGCCCCGGTACCCGCCACTCCAAAAGAAGTAATGCGTTTTATGGGTCAAGTACGGTGGCATGGCAGACACTTACGGTGGCTTGCTCATCTGGCTGTACCACTGAACAGGCTAATCACAAAAACTCCCCGACAGTTCGAATGGACTCAAGAATGCCAAACTACATTTGATCGACTCAAGTATTTATTGACGCAGGCCCCAATCTTACAAATGTTTTTGTCGACGCTTCAGATATTGCGATTGGCAGTATTCTGATGCAACAAACACATAAGTGGTTTCGCCCCGTTTATTATGCCAGCAGAAGGCTTGCACCTGCAGAGAAGAACTATTCTACCACCGAAAGAGAATGTCTAGGATTGATTTACTCCATCAAAAAGTTCAGACATTATCTACTAGGCCGGAAATTCACCTTCCATGTGGATCATGCTGCCCTCGTCTATCTAGTAAGACAGCAGCATTTAGGTGGACGATTAGCACGATGGGTGCTACTCTTGCAGGAATTCGACTATGAAGTCATTCACCAACCCAGAAATTCACATGCCTTAGCATATTTCTTATCTCGCCTAGATTCCGGTGAAGCCTCGATAGGCATAGATGACACAACTCCAGCGATCTATAGTTCTGAGTTAATGAATGATGAGATTGCAGAACCACAGACACCATCTACATATTATGATCAGCTTCTAACCTTTCTCACCGAAGGATGCTTTCCATCTCAGACATCCAAGGCAGTCCGAAGGAAAATTGCAGTCTTTAGCCGTCGATTCCGATTAGTTGCTGCTGGAGAACTATATTATGTAGATCATACCGGAATCCTACTTCGTTGTATACCTCCGCATGAAATTAACTCAATCATCACGATGGCGCACTCGACCCCTACTGGTGGCCACTTTGCCACAGATTTGACTCACCGAAAAATCCTGCAAGGAGGTCTCTGGTGGCCAACTATGTACAGAGATGTGGCCCAATTTATCAAACACTGCGATAACTGTCAAAGGTCTAGACAACCACTGCAACGACACTTCTTTCCCTTGCAGCCTATTATGCCACTCGAACCATTTCAGAAATGGGGATTAGATTTTATCGGTCCGATCACACCTCCAGCAGTCTTCAGCAACAATAGATACATACTAACCTGTACAGACTACGCAATGAGATGGGCAGAAGCTTGGGCTTTATGGTCTGCTACAGCGGTTGCAGTAGCGAATTGTCTGCTAAATGATGTCTTCCCACGATTTGGCTTACCCTTAGAACTTGTGATAAATCAAGGTACTCATTTTGTAAATCAATTAATGAAGGCACTCACACAGTCGTTCCAGGTCACACATAAATTTAGTTCTCCTTATTATCCTCGTGCCAATGGATTGGCCGAAAGTACAAACAAATCTCTGCTGAATATCCTTCGAAAATTGATCATGGAATCACCGGAAAGATGGGATCAACTGCTACCTGCAGTGTTATGGGCATACCGGACTACCTACAAGGTAACAACAGGATTGACACCTTTCAAATTAGCTTATGGCTTAGAAGAAATAGCACCAATGGAGATAGTTATACCAAGTTTACGAGTAGCCATTACCCAGAAACTGCTACCGGAAGACTCACTGTCATTTCGGTTGGACACACTCCGAGAGTTAGACGAGCACCGATGGCTCAGTTTTTTAACCATGCACGAAGTTCAACTAAGACAAGCAAGGATGCACGATCGAAACCTGAAGACTCCTGTATTTTCGGTAGGACAGCTTGTACTTTTTTATAATGCAAAGGCAAATAGATCCGCAAGTAAATTCAAATTACGGTGGTTCGTCCCTTACAAGATCGCAGAGCAGATTGGTCCAGCAACTTTTCGGTTGACTACGTTGATCGGAAATCCACTTCCAAAAGTAATCAATGGTTCGAAGTTGCGGCCGTATCATCACGCTACTAGCCCGCATTAAATTATTCAGTGATGGGCCGCGTTTTGTTTAATCTTTTTTCTTTTTCTTTCTTTCCTGTTGTAAATAACCTCGTTTTGTAAAATCTTTATGTCACCAGCCGCCCCCCCCCACCGTGATGTTCCTACTTAACCCCTTCGACAGCACCAAAAATAGCTATTGTGCTTTGTGTTAGTGTTCTGTGCAACTCTTGTGTTCTGTATCCGTGCTCGTATTATGTATCAGCAAACACCATGGAAGTGCTAGCAAACTATGCTGCCTTCCGCGATGGTATCCCTACCGAGGTAGGTGAATACCTGCGTTGCAGAGGGTTGGCCAACTTCGCTGAGTTGCCTTGGCACTCAGTGGAAGCCCATCCCTTCTTCGCGCAAATTATCCCTGCAATTGCCTAGTTCCCCATCACTGAACGCCAATGGATTTTTCCCTCCCGACCATCAAGAACTGTCATCACTTTCCAAGCTTTCTCTGAAGCTTTCCGCCTCACCCCTCAAGGCCGAGAAAAGGGCCCCAGTATCCCCCTCGCTCGCATGGCCGAACTTTTCCCCTGATATTCGTCAAATGAATACGCCATTCTCTGCCGCCCCGAACCCGAAAGATCTGCTCTGCAATTTCTAGTCGCCATCCTCAACCTTCAGAAACGAACCTACGGTATCTCCCGCCCCTTCTATTCCGCCTTAGATTTAGCTGCCAGAGAACCCGTGAACTTTGCCTCGTACTTTTTCCATAGAATTCATAAAGAGTGTGTAGCTATAGTGAAGCAAGTCAAAAAGGGAACCACCCCGCGCTCTCGCCTTCCCCATATCATATCATTCCTCTTCCCAGCCATCCTTGCCGCACAACCACCACCCCAAGGGCCGGTTCTAAGGCATGAAGAATCAGTACAACCACTCGAAGACGATGAAGAAGAAGACGAAGAAATTAACCAGTTATTCCGCCGCAAAAGAATTAGAATCAGCTCATCAGAAAGTGAGGCACAAGGTTCTGTCGGAAAAGACAAAGATGCTGAAGACGAGGAGCAAGAGACCTTCCATGATACAGCCACCTCAATGCATAATGAATCATCGACAGACCAACAAGACCAACAGAATCGAACTGAAACAGAAACGGTTTCAACCGAAGAAGACTCAGAGCAACAGGAAAACGAGCAGCAATCCGCTGGGGATGCACTAAACACACTTCTGAAGGCCGTCGAATCCACAACCGACAACAATGTAGATGAACAACAACCAAGCAATCAGGTAACAAACATTGACTCTGCCATTCCCAGACCTCCACCAGTCAACCCCATTCCCACACCGGATTCGGAATCCTCTTCATCCTCCCTCAATTACTCGCCACCGACATCCCCACAAATTCACACCCAATCCTCTGCGCAACCACAACACCCTCTTCTCCTACCCACCGTCCCGATCTTTTCCGAGCTCGCAGCAATGGGACAAATGCTTATCAATCTATCCCAGCAACTTCCGATGCAGATCAGTGATGTCACGAATACGATCCGACAAGACCTGCAGCACAAGGTTGATCTACTGGAAGCAGACATCACCCCCCTTCAGGAGGAAGTCGACGCAGTGAGAGCCGAAAACCATCAGTTACAAGCACAAATCGCGCAATTGCAAGCACAACTTACGACACAACAGGCACTGGTACAACAACGCGATAGAGCATGGGAACAAATCGCCGCCAAGGACCAATTACTAAACGAAGCACAGGAAGAAATCAGGGAACTGAAGATCGCACCACAGGAAAAGGAAGATATCAGCACATCGCTAGAAGAATTGATAGAACAAATAAAAGTCCAGCTACAGGAAACCATCCAGAAGAATCAAGAACAGCAGAAAGAAGCAAAGCAAGTTGAAGATGAGTTACGCAGAACCAAGGAATGCTTAGACGAGGCGAATAACATACTAAGACGACAATTAATCAGGGAAACCAAATATCAGAAAGACTTAGCAAATGCTCGCAGAGAACGAGATGCATACTACAAAACTATCGAATTTCAGAACCAGCAACTCGAGCGATTAGATAACCAGTTGCGAAATCAGCAGGATCGAGTCACTGATATGCAGAAGAAAGTAGCCGAAATAAAGACATCCCGGGACGCTGCATTATCCAATGAATTTTATTTACAAGAGGCCTTCTTACAGACCCAGGCCGAAATTTTGTTAACCCAAGCCATAGCTCTTAGCTCCGTTAGAACGGACGCTCAGTTATTAGAACCGACTACTCTAGTTCAGATGATAAAAACCCTCAAAAAGAAAATCACCAAAACATTTAGGCTCGCTCGAAACATGTACTTAGAAGGTATCATAGCAGAATAATAGGAACCAGCAGGTTCGAGTCCACCGTTGTCGGGATGAAATCCCGCAGGGAGTGTGCACTGATTTTTTTTCAAAAGTTCATTAATTTTGAGTTCTGTGTGACGTTTTGATCGAGAGAATGGTATATTTTGTACATATTTTGGCCGAATTAATTGATTGTGTGATGCATAAATAAATTTGAGATGTATGTTAGACGTGTGTGTAAAAATAACTGACATTTGACCTATAAAAACGTAGATTTGACCCTTCAAAATCCCTGAAAACCTGAGTTTACCCCGTGGAATCCGGGCTTGAACCCTTGGAAACCCTTGGAGTTTAGGCCAAAACTATAAATAAACCCATGAATTGGCGAGTTTGAGATAATTGTGAGCAAACGCCTAATTTTCCCAACCCAAAAACCTAGGTCCGACCCTTGAAATTGGCGATTATCTTAGGTCAAACCTTAAAACCCAATTAAATTGTAAATATCCAGTGTGAAACCAAAACCATAGTCTAGAGAAAAATTAAAAAGTCTGCCAAAAATAGAAAGTTCATTGAGGAGGTTAGAACGTTCTAGAAGGAAGTCCTAGGGAGGGACCTATAAATAAGTCCAAACTCAGTTGTTTCTTCCCCATCCTGTGGATTGCCCTTGTGGATCCTCTCCTCTAGGTATGCTCCTTGTCTATTCATCCTTGTTCATGTTTTTCATGTTCATGCTTATGAGTTCTGTGTGCACATGTACATTTTGATACGCTTTCAAGCGACTGAATGGAAACACTGTCTTTTTCGAATGGTAGAAAGCACCATATGTTTAGGCAGAGAGAAGGATAATCATAGGTACGTGATAATGATTAGTTGCACATAATAATTCGGGAATCAGAGGCGGGCGTCCCCATGGCCCTGTGTTAGAGAGGAGAGATAGAGGAGAGAGATTGTGGTGGCGCCACATATGAGAGAAAGGGGAATGGTTGAAATCGGTGGCGACGTAGCTGCAGACAGTGATGACATCGAAGGTAGAGAGAGAAGGAATAATAGGCGGTGCACAGAGAGGCCACTGGCACCTCAGAGGATTTCGGGTAGGAGAGAGAGGGAGAAGAGATAGAAACTCAATTGGCACAGACACCGACATCTATGCGCATCAAGCTTAAGATTCAAAGAGAGAGAATCCATGAGATAGAGAGAGTCGGAGCATCTGGGGGCAGCGCCGTCGACTGTTGCGCAACATGCTCAGAAGAGAGTTTGTTGTTGAGTTACAGGCATAGAGGTCATTGTCGGCGTATGGATGAAAGAGAGAATCGATTAAGAGGGAGAGATGGACAGGCTCAGTGTTGCGCACGTAGAGAGACACTCAATAGTTGTGGGATTTCGTAGATGTTGTGCTGGAGATGTTGCCGCTGACACACGTGGGTGAGAGATGTCAGTGGTCTGACTTTTGTCCACGTCAGAGAGAGGTTGTCTTGGACGGCAACAGCAGGTATGGCAGAACTCGCATTCGAAGACAGAAGTATGGTGTTGAGTGGCGACACAAGGATCGCGAGCCGCTGTTCTCACGAAACACATGAGAGATATGCGGGCATGAGAGTAGGCATTTGGCCGCTGAGTAGGCGCATGGACACCTGCAGTGAGAGGAGAGAGATCGGAATTTGCTGCGATAAGTAATTGCGCTCGCCTGCAGAAATCCAGGAAAAAATTGGGTAGAGACGTGAACAGGCGTACGCATAGAAAGTCGGTGACTGACTGGCGCTGTTCTCGGTTAGTCAGGGAGGTTGATTGGCACGAAGTGATAGGTGCAGCAGATGTCGGAAACAACCGCAAGAGAGAGAGAGAGAGAGAGCAAATAGACCATGGCGCTGTAACTAGAGAGAATTTGATCGACACAAAATTGGATGGCATGGGAAAAGAATCATAGAGGACAGAGGATAGAGAGAGGAGAACGTCGACTGTTTGATGCGCACAAGTTGAAGAACTAGAGAGAGAGAGAGAGATGTAATTGGGGACAAGATATCGTATGATTTACAAGTTTTTTTTACAACACATGTTTAACATACCCAATGTTTGGACATGATAACATTGCTGGGATCTATTAGTTCGGAAGGGAAGATGAAGAAAACCTTGCATACTTCCATGTATTAAATCTCAGAAAAACTCGATCATTGTTGCTCAATCATTGGCATTGTAAGAGATAAAAGGACAGACAAAGAGAAAGAAGTATTGTGGACACATCAGATGTTGTGAAGCGAAAATAAATCGGATTTTTGAGTTCCATGGGTTGGCCATAGTTGGCCAAAGAAGACTCTTCAGACATACATATGCCTTGTTATAATTGCGTCAGTTCGAATCTTAATCCATAGTTCATCTTTATGGTCAATAAAGAAGAAGGAATTATTCTACGGTACTTACCTATGTGGATATTGAGTAATATAACATGGCTTCCATATATTTCAAGAATAGATATCTTAAACTACGGCATTATACTTCTGAGATTAATTGAATAGAGAGTTATGATCAAATATGTAACTTGCATAGCAAGACTAAAAGCAGATGGATTTATTGTGCACTTTTGAGAGAGAGAAAACGAGAGAAATAAAGAAAAATCAAGGAAATTCTCCTTTTAATGAGTAATATATTGATGATGGTTGTTTTTCTTATCCCCATCCTGTGGATTGCCCTTGTGGATCGTCTCCTCCAGGTTTATGCGGTTTCTGATTATCTGAAGTAAAGAGAAGGGAGGCTACTGTTGCGGATACCTGAAGTAAAGAGCGGACCGAAGTGAAGACCTGAAGAAAAGCTTGGACCGCGAAGACCTAAGCGGAATCCTGTGGGCGATTTCTCGCACTGTAGCGAGGGATCTATTTTATACACTAGCCGGCCCGCACTGTAGCGGCGGCGTTCATATTGTATCATTGATCCACACTGTAGCGGCGGCATTTATTTGTATTTATCTGTTTCGCACTGTAGCGGATTTTTGTATCGCGGACCCGCACTGTAGCGGGCATCACTGTTTCATTCAGATTTTATTGTATCATCGAGTTTGTATACACACCGACCCAGTGATTTCGAGAATCAGTGCTGTATCTGATTTGTCTCTTTCCCGACGCCTACGGTCGTGTACGCATGCACGTCTCGACACTTCCGAGGGGCGAGGGACCCTACGAGGATCGTGCACGCTCCGGAGAGCACAGGCGAGGCGTCCAGCGCGCAGACGCCGCTCGCAGGACAGCGGGAACGGCGCACCAGAGAGGGGCCTGATCCAACCCCAGGCGCCAGCTTCCCGCCACGACCTCCTTCTTCCCGACACCTGAACCCGACGTGAAGCGAGGCGGTTGCCCGGTGATCCTCATCGCGTCACCTAATCCTTGAAGAAAGAGACAAGAACCTCGGCATCGGACAGAGATTTCAGGTACTAGCATTTCAAGTTATTTGAATTTTGCATTCTTTCACACACACTTTGAACAGAAAGACTGTCTTGCTGTCTGAGTTTGAGCATCCACGCTTTGCATTAGTTTAGTCCATACGTGTGAGCATTTTTTTCTTGCTAAGACTAGGGATTTACTGATTTCATAGCTTAGACAGAACATTAGAAAACTTATCACAAAAAGGGGGAAAATACATTGAAATCTTGGGAATCGAAGAGAGGACAGTTCGACTAGACTTTGGCCTGGGCAAATCAGAGAGCTTAGACTGACCTTTACCTCCTGGCTCGTGACTCATCAAGCCTCTTCTCTGATCTCTACTCTGAGCTTAGAGAGATAGTTGAACCACTTACACTAGACTTTGTGCTACATTCTAGGACAGAGCAGAGAAGAGAGATGGAGGATATATTCAAGGAAATGGTAATAGAGAAACAAGGGGCCCGCATAGTCCAAGCGGTATTGAGAGAAAAAGGGAAGTTTACAGGCTTGAATGTAACCGAGTACCTAGATGTTTTTGAGGAACAAGCACGGATTTATGGTCTACCCGAGGATGTGTTTACACATTACTTCACACAGGTAGTATCAGGATCCATTTTAGCCCCTATTACTGCACATATAGCAAAGCCTTGGGCCGAATTCAGAAAAGAATTGCATAAGCTGTTTTATTTAGAAGACTTTTCCCAACACAGTAGAGAAGGGTTCTTGCGGTGGATAAGCTCTCTGAAGCTCATTGCATCCCTCACTCAACTTTTGAATGAGTTCTTGAGAAGATATGAACAACTTCCACAACCCGATTTAGATGCCTTGAGACCTGATCTTGTTATATCTTTCCTTAGGATCTTAAGTCTAGAAGACAGGACTGAGGTCGAAAGGAGGATTGAAGAGCCTGGGAAGAGATTTGGATTGACTGAAGATTGGGGTGTAGTGAGGAGAGAGGTAGAAGCAGTTGCCCAAGTGAGGCAACGCCAGGCGGTGTTATATGATAGACCTGCAGTGGTAACACCACAACCGCCTAGGGAAGCTCCGCTTCCAGTGATCCCGAACGTGCCTGTAGCATCGGCTTTTGCTAATGTTGCGTCCACTTCGCGATCGCCAATAGAGCTACAGGTTGAGATTCTCAGTCGACAGATAGAGAATCTTATTACGATGCAAGCGTCTATGTCAAAAGAAATGGCGAGTATTCACAATAAAGTTAATTCTATGGGATATCAGGACCCCACTCCTCCTCAGGCGAGTACGAGTTATGTAGATACATTACAGAGAGGCACTATGCCCATTCCAAATATGCAAGGCTATGTGATGCCACAGCCTGCACCTCTAGTGCAGCCTGTTGCCCAACAGACACCTGCACCACCAGTGCAACCTACATTTCAAAGAAACACTGGACCTTTTGAGAGACGAGAGACTGGTGGGTTTGGAGGGGCTAAGAGATGCGTATGGTGTGATGCACAAGAGCATTTTTCATATGCCTGTGAAGAGCTTAAGCTAGCAAAAGAGCATCAACTGGTGATAGATATCGATAAGAAGTTATGTGACTTCAAGACCCGCCTTCCTCTACCTGTGAATTGGGGAAAGGGGGGAATGAAGAAATTTTATGAAGATTTATCTGGCAATAATGCAAGTACATCAGCCGCACGATTAGAACCTGTTGAGGAAGAAGATGAAAAAGTGCGTAGACCTCGACCCCAAAGAAATTATTCCATTGAGGCTTTAGTGAGGGCTAGGGATGCCATTATCCAGAAGACTGCCTGGAAGTCTCCTGTTGAAGAATCCTCGGTCTATTCCCATATAGCCAATGTGGAGGAAAAGAGGAAAAGGGATGAGAGTCAGGAAGAGACTGAGCCAGAAAGAAGAGTGACCAGAAAGCAAAGCCAAGAGGCCGAAGAAAAAGCTAAAGAGCTAGAGAAGAAAGTTCAGTTTAAAGAGCCTGTAGCTACTCAGGCAGAGGCAAAGAAGAAGGAGATAAGAGAGGGAAAGAGGCCGGCTGGGCCAACTATAATTCAAGAATCGACTAAAGAGAAAGAGAAAGAACCAAAACCTGTTCAAAAGAAAGATGAAATTCAAGAAAGTATTCAAGAGGCTGACAAAGAAAAGAAGAAGAAAAAGAAGAGAACTCCAAAGGCTGTATTAATTTCTGAGTTGGAAAGGAAAAATGATGCAAGAGAGATATTAAACGACATTTTACTGAAGAGCCAAGTGACCATGTCCTTGGAACAGGTCTTCTCCATAGCTAAGCCTGAGTTCAAGGACAGTTTTATAAAGCTGGTTAAGAGAAAGAGGTTTCCACTACCTGAAGATGTAGATATGGAAGAAGCACCTGAAGATATTCAAGTGACAAATGAAGCAGTTACATTGAGTGATACATCTGATGATGAGGATGATGAGGTTGCCAGGTGTCATAAGAATTCTCTAGGTCCTATCATACCTGATGATGAAATGAGGAAGACAGAAAGTGAGTTTAGCAGGACCTTTTGGGCAAGAGGAACTCCAGAGATGAAGATAAAGTTAGGCAACGAGGAGTCATGTTTTGCTCTGGCCTTGATTGACTCAGGGTCAGAGATAAATGTGATTTCTAAGAAGCTCTATGATAAGTTTAGGTGGCCGATTGATAAAGATCATGGATGGAGGATGAGGACAGCGGATAATGGTTCCGGAGCACTGCTTGGGGCATGCGCCTTTGTGCCTGTGACCATAGGTGGGATTTCTGAGGAATTTCACTTCTTTGTCCAGGACCATTGTTCATATGAGGCTATCCTTGGGCAGCCCTTTATAGCTGAGGTAAGAATGGAGACTAAGGCCATGGATGATGGATCTGCCTATGCACGAATCCGTTCTAGATCTGGCCTTCATTCTTTGCAAGTGATGATTGTGTGTCTAAATCACTCCAGGAATAGAAAGAATATAAGAAAGAAACCTATTAATTCACATGACCATGATGAGTGTATGCCTGTTGGAGAGTATGGAGCCTCTGCTGAGCAAAATTTCTGTTAGGATCCACTGTTGAGCGAGACAACAGTGGGAGTTGGTTTGATGTCTCGCATGACTTTGTACATAGTTTTGAAAGTTTTTCTATTTATTCATCTGCATTCAAGTTGCTATGCTTACAGAAAGAGAATGTTTCAAATAAATTCAGAAAAGTTCATGAGAGATACTATAAGGATTTAGGAATGATGTTACCTGATGAGAAGATTGAAGATGTGATCCAGTTGGAGAGAAGTTTGACTACTCTGGAAGAGCTTGAGAAGGCATTTGAGAGAAATGAGAAATCAGAAATCATTATGCTCAGCTCTATCCAAGAGTATGAGATGATTGATGAGTTTATGAGAGAGCATGAAGTAAGTGTAAATACAAAGTATAAGACTGTGGATAAGAAAGTGAAGCCTATAGCTCAGCCATTGCCAGAAGATAGTCATGAGAAATATCTACGAGTGTTAGACGACCCTATGCTGAGATGAAGAGAGCTCATAGGGCATGATTTTACTGATGAGACTATTAAAGAGATCAAGTTTGGAGAAAAACCATTTCTGAGAAAAGAAGAGAAACAGAAATTTATTGAAGCCATCAAGAAACACGAAAAAGCGTTTGCACTTTTCCCACATGAGATAGGGTGCGCAGACCCGAAACAAGTACCTCCTATGATTATATTTACAGTGCCACATATACCATGGAATATCCGGCCTATACCAGTCCCAAAAGCTCACTTACCTGAGCTAATGAGGCTGCTGAAGGAAAAGATTTCCATGCGGATATTGGAACCCTCCTCGGCTTCATATTCGAATAGATGGTTTACTGTGCCTAAGAAAAATAGGAAGCTTCGTTTCATTCAGGATCTGCAGCCTGTGAATAAAGTCACAATTAGAAACGTAGGGACAGGACCCATAGTGGATGAGTTTGCTGAAGCGTTTGCTGGGCATTCCATCTACTCTATGGGTGATCTGTATTCAGGTTATGACCAGTTTCAATTGGCTATGGAGAGTAGAGACATTACGACCATGAGGACTCCACTGGGCCTTGTACGCGTGTGTACTTTGCCGCAGGGAGCGACGAATTCTGTGGCTCACATGATGAATGCCATGAATCTGGTTTTACGAGACTTTATACCATCTGTGACTATGCCATTCATTGATGATGTTCCGATAAAGGGATGTGAGGAAAGAGTGAAAGATGTGAGTTTAGATGCTTCAGGATGTAGACAGTTTGTGAGAGATCATATTGCTGATTGTGAGAAGATCTTTGAGAGATTTGAAGATGTGGGGCTAACACTTTCTTTAGAGAAATCGGTTTTTGGCGTTGATGAGGTCCTCATTGTAGGACATCTGTGTGGACATTATGGCCGCAAGCCATACCCACAGAAAGTTGAGGCCATTAGCAGGATCTCTGAAGTGTGTCATAATGTCAGTGAGTTGAGAAGGTTTCTAGGAGCCTGTGTATTCTATGTGATATGGATTCCTCACTTTGCTCACGTTGCGAACCCCTTATATGATCTCGTGAGAAAGAGAAAGAAGTTTGTATGGACAGAGAAACAGTCGAGAGCTATGCGTAAACTGAAGTAGCTGCTAATTGAAGCTCCGATTCTGAAGCGTGTTGACTATTCAGGTCAGAGACCTATCATTTTGACCGTTGATACCAGTCCTATTGGCATAGGTTGGGTCATAGGGCAAGATGATGATGAGGGGCAGAGATATGCAGTGCGCTTTGGTGCTAAGATCCTACATGATACCCAAAGAAAATATCCACAGATTAAGAGAGAGTTATGGGGATTGGTGACTGCTTTAAAGAGCGATAAAGAGTATTTCATTGGGGCGAATGTGATAGTTGAGACTGACTGTCTTCCACTGATTGGCATGATTGCAAATTTTTCATCTCCGGATATTGCTATGCTTAGATGGATCTCTTATATAAAGTTTATAAATCCTGCATTTGTACACATAGCTGGGAAGTCGAATACAGTGGCCGATATGCTTTCAAGAGCGAAATTTGATGATGAGTCTGATGATGATGATGAGGTAGAAAAGGATATACATATGATAAGATATGATCCATTGGTGTATGCATATGAGCAGTTCCGAGAGAATGAGTATGATGGCGAGTGGAGAGATATAGGGAGATATCTGAGTACTCTGAAACCTTCCCCAGGCTGGTCCACAAATAAGTATAGATCCATCAGGAAAAAGTCTTACAACTTTTTCTTGAAGGACGGGCTTATTTGGCGACACGCTAAAGGCAAGGTGAAGAGTCCACAGAGAGTATTGAGTTCGAGGAGTCTTCAAAGAAAAGTTATGAGAGAGATGCATGAGACCTTATGGGCGGGTCATAAAGGATTCTATGCCACATATGAGAAGATTAGGGAAGCCTACTGGTGGCCAGGGATTTATGTAAGTGTGAGAGGTTTTGTAGACACTTGTGCTACATGCCAGGTGCATTCATCAGTTAGGCACAGAGACCCATTACATCCGACTTACCCTCCTTGTATCCATTACAAGTGGGTGGTCGACCTTGTAACTATGCCCAAAGGGATAGATAAGATGAGATACATTGTGCTTGCCAGAGAGGACTTGACCAACCATGTGGAAGGTCGAGCTCTTCGTACAAAGACTACTTATAATGTATGCAAATTCCTTTTAGAAGAAGTGATCTCGAGATTCGGATACGTTGAGAAAGTGGTTGCGGATAGGGGAGAGTTGGATGCGAGAGAGGCAAAAGAGTTCTTTGATCCTCATGGAATTCGATTGTCTCTCACCACTGCCTATAATCCAGAGGCAAATGGGAAAATCGAGAGAGGTCACCCTTCCATTGTGAAGGCGATCTCTAAGGCTTGCAGCGATGACATCAAGCAGTGGCCTAGGTTTCTTCCGTTCGCGCTATGGGCTGATAGGATGACTTACACTCAGTCCACAGGATTCATGCCTGCTGAATTGATGTATTGTCAGAAGCCAGTCTTCCCCATCCAGACTCAGATAGTGACATGGTTGACGCTCCCATGGAATGATGGTATGACGAAAGAAGAGTTATTATCATTGAGAATAAAGCAGTTAGAACAAGGAAATGAAAAGTTGAAAGAAGGAGTCCAAAAGTTAAAGGAGTCAAGGCTAAAGAATAAGATCTATTTTGACAAAACCCATCGACTCAGACCACGTAGGATTGAGGTAGATGATTGGGTGTTGGTGTACGACAGTACATTCGATACTCAGTACGATGCTAAGAAGAAATTAACCAAACGATGGTTTGGACCATATGTGGTTACGTCTGTGTTTGAAAATGGTACGTATGCACTTCGTGAGTTAGACAGTACTCCTTTGAGATCTTTGATTGCAGGAAAGAGGATAAAATTATTCAAGAAAAGAAATGAAACGGATTATGAGATTGAGCAAGAACTTCTGGAGGGAACTGATGACACTGAGGCTGATGCTTATGAAGGAGGTTGATAGACCATGGAATTAAAGAAAAGCTGGATCAAAATGAAGAAAAATGACCAGGTGAAACGTTTCTGATTTGAGATGTGTTTTCTTTCTGTTAGAGCATATGCATTGCATTTGTGTGTATGATAAAGATATGTATGGATTTGTGAAAATCATGTAGAATGAAGATAACAAAGATCTATTATGGGTTTGCACGAAGCATGAGCAACTAGGAATTATATGAATAGGATCAGTTAGTGGACTAGATACTTTTGGGAGTGAAAGCTTGGGAATGTGATGACATGCTTAGACCGAGTGCATGTATATGCTGATTGATTTGAACACTTAGTGAGTGGGAAACTTTGGATCCTAGTATTTATTTCCTATGAGATCTTACCTCCATATGGATCATGATTTATAAAGAAACATTCATACTCATGCCAGCTGTATATGTGCGTGTATGTTGTTGGTGCGCTACGATGGGCTAGTAGGCGGGTGGAACCACCTTGGTCGGATGATCAAGGCCACGAGCCGTAGCTAGTTTCGTCGTAGGCCTGACCTATCTGTTGTCATGCGCCTGTATGGGTCGGTAGGCGGGTGGAGTCACTCTGATCGGGTGGTCAGAGCCACGAGCTGACGTCGATTTCATGCAGGGCTGACGTTGTGTATGTCATGCGCTATGCCGGGTCGGCAGACAGGTGGAATAAACTTGGTCGGGTGGACAAGCCCATGAGTCACACTCGATTTCGACATAGGCCGATTTGTGAAAAATAAAAGATAAAAAGAAATGCTGAGCTGAGATGAAGATGAAAAAGAAAAAGAAAAAGAAAGAAAGATCTAAAGGAGAGCTGGACAAGTAGGAGATAAATAGTAGGAATCGAGGTATATTCTACAAACTGAGTTAGTAGAAACATATGTATATGCTAGTACTTAGAATGAGCAGTTGGATCTGAACCAGTTGAACGAACAAAAGATCTAGAAAGCCGATGATTTATTCATGTGATTACTTGTCATATTGCAGACGCAAAAACATAATATGATGATTGTGAAGCTTGAATCTACCTAATCTAAAATTCATACTAATCTTTATAAAAGATTGCATGACTGCATGAGATCATGATTTAAGTTTTGAAAAGAAAAACATAAAAAGTGTAAAGAAATTTTAAAAGAACCCTGATACTCTTCTGTTGGATCTTGCAGGTTGGCCCATCGGGACGATGTGCAGGTTTAGCGGGGGTGAATGTCGGGATGAAATCCCGCAGGGAGTGTGCACTGATTTTTTTTCAAAAGTTCATTAATTTTGAGTTTTGTGTGACGTTTTGATCGAGAGAATATATTTTGTACATATTTTGGCCGAATTAATTGATTGTGTGATGCATAAATAAGTTTGAGATGTATGTTAGACGTGTGTGTAAAAATAACTGACATTTGACCTATAAAAACGTAGGTTTGACCCTTCCAAATCCCTGAAAACCTGAGTTTACCCCATGGAATTCGGGCTTGAACCCTTGGAAACCCTTGGAGTTTGGGCCGAAACTGTAAATAAACCCATGAATTAGCGAGTTTGAGATAATTGTGAGCAAACGCCTAATTTTCTCGACCCAAAAACCTAGGTCGGACCCTTGAAATTGGCGGTTATCTTAGGTCAAACCTTAAAACCCAATTAAATTGTAAATATCCAGTGTGAAACCAAAACCATAGTCTAGGGAAAAATTAAAAAGTCTGCCAAAAATAGAAACTTCATTGAGGAGGTTAGAACGTTCTAGAAGGAAGTCCTAGGGAGGGACCTATAAATAAGTCCAAACTCATTTGTTTCTTCCCCATCCTGTGGATTGCCCTTGTGGATCGTCTCCTCTAGGTATGCTCCTTGTCTATTCATCCTTGTTCATGTTTTTCATGTTCATGCTTATGAGTTCTGTGTGCACATGTACATTTTGATACGCTTTCAAGCGACTGAATGGAAACACTGTCTTTTTCGAATGGTAGAAAGCACCATATGTTTAGGCAGAGAGAAGGATAATCATAGGTACGTGATAATGATTAGTTGCACATAATAATTCGGGAATCAGAGGCGGGCATCCCCATGGCCCTGTGTTAGAGAGGAGAGATAGAGGAGAGAGATTGTGGTGGCGCCACATATGAGAGAAAGGGGAATGGTTGAAATCGGTGGCGACGTAGCTGCAGACAGTGATGACATCGCAGGTAGAGAGAGAAGGAATAATAGGCGGTGCACAGAGAGGCCACTGGCACCTCAGAGGATTTCGGGTAGGAGAGAGAGGGAGAAGAGATAGAAACTCAATTGGCACAGACACCGACATCTATGCGCATCAAGCTTAAGATTCAGAGAGAGAGAATCCATGAGATAGAGAGAGTCGGAGCATCTGGGGGCAGCACCGTCGACTGCTGCGCAACATGCTTAGAAGAGAGTTTGGTGTTGAGTTACAGGCATAGAGGTCACTGTCGGCGTATGGATGAAAGAGAGAATCGATTAAGAGGGAGAGATGGATAGGCTCAGTGTTGCGCACGTAGAGAGACACTCAATAGTTGTGGGATTTCGTAGATGTTGTGCTGGAGATGTTGCCGCTGACACACGTGGGTGAGAGATGTCGGTGGTCTGACTTTTGTCCACGTCAGAGAGAGGTTGTCTTGGATGGCGACAGCAGGTATGGCAGAACTCGCATTCGAAGACAGAAGTATGGTGTTGAGTGGCGACGCATGGATCGCGAGCCGCTGTTCTCACGAAACACATGAGAGATATGTGGGCATGAGAGTAGGCCTTTGGCAGCACAGTAGGCGCATGGACACCTGCAGTGAGAGGAGAGAGATCGGAATTTGCTGTGATAAGTAATTGCGCTCGCCTACAGAAATCCAGGAAAAAATTGGGTAGAGACGTGAACAGGCGTACGCATAGAAAGTCGGTGACTGACTGGCGCTGTTCTCGGTTAGTCAGGGAGGTTGATTGGCACGAAGTGATAGGTGTGGCAAATGTCGGAAACAACCGCAAGAGAGAGAGAGCAAATAGACCATGGCGCTGTAACTAGAGAGAATTTGATCGACACAAAATTGGATGGCATGGGAAAAGAATCATAGAGGATAGAGGATAGAGAGAGGAGAACGTCGACTCTTTGATGCACACAAGTTGAAGAACTAGAGAGAGAGAGAGAGAGAGAGAGAGAGAGAGAGAGAGATGTAATTGGGGACAAGATATCGTATGATTCACAAGTTTTTTTTACAACACATGTTTAACATACCCAATGTTTGGACATGATAATATTGCTGGGATCTATTAGTTCGGAAGGGAAGATGAAGAAAACCTTGCATACTTCCATGTATTAAATCTCAGAAAAACTCGATCATTGTTGCTCAATCATTGGCATTGTAAGAGATAAAAGGACAGACAAAGAGAAAGAAGTATTGTGGACACATCAGATGTTGTGAAGCGAAAATAAATCGGATTTTTGAGTTCCATGGGTTGGCCATAGTTGGCCAAAGAAGACTCTTCAGACATACATATGCCTTGTTATAATTGCGTCAGTTCGAATCTTAATCCATAGTTCATCTTTATGGTCAATAAAGAAGAAGGAATTATTCTACGGTACTTACCTATGTGGATATTGAGTAATATAACATGGCTTCCATATATTTCAAGAATAGATATCTTAAACTACGGCATTATACTTCTGAGATTAATTGAATAGAGAGTTATGATCAAATATGTAACTTGCATAGCAAGACTAAAAGCAGATGGATTTATTGTGCACTTTTGAGAGAGAGAAAACGAGAGAAATAAAGAAAAATCAAGGAAATTCTCCTTTTAATGAGTAATATATTGATGATGGTTGTTTTTCTTATCCCCATCCTGTGGATTGCCCTTGTGGATCGTCTCCTCCAGGTTTATGTGGTTTCTGATTATCTGAAGTAAAGAGAAGGGAGGCTACTGTTGCGGATACCTGAAGTAAAGAGCGGACCGAAGTGAAGACCTGAAGAAAAGCTTGGACCGCGAAGACCTAAGCGGAATCCTATGGGCGATTTCTCGCACTGTAGCGAGGGATCTATTTATACACTAGCCGGCCCGCACTGTAGCGGCGGCGTTCATATTGTATCATCAATCCGCACTGTAGCGGTGGCATTTATTTGTATTTATCTGTTCCGCACTAGAGTGGATTTTTGTATCGCGGACCCGCACTGTAGCGGGCATCACTGTTTCATTCAGATTTTATTGTATCATCGAGTTTGTATACACACCGACCCAGTGATTTTGAGAATCAGTGCTGTATCTGATTTGTCTCTTTCCCGACGCCTACGGTCGTGTACGCATGCACGTCTCGACACTTCCGTGGGGCGAGGGACCCTACGAGGATCGCGCACGCTCCGGAGAGCACAGGCGAGGCGCCCAGCGCGCAGACGCCGCTCGCAGGACAGTGGGAACGGCGCACCAGAGAGGGGCCTGATCCAACCCCACGCGCCGGTTTCCTGCCACGACCTCCTTCTTCCCGACACCGTGCATGCCAATGTTAGACGGCTGCCGAAAAAAGGACAGATGTAACTGTGACAGATGTCATAAATGTAGAGGAACATTTTGAAATGCACGCGCAATTATAGATTCGCGCATCTTTGTAAAAAAAAAACTTCTATATAAAGCAATGAGAAAAGAGTAGTCGAGAGTCCGTTTTTTAGAAGTTGTTAGAGTACTGTCTGAGTTTGTGTGGTGTCATCGAGAAGTTGAGTCATATTTCTGTGTTGTTCTGTTCAGTCTGTTCGTCTATTCCTACTGTAGTGCAGAGTAATGAATCTGTAGTATTGAGTTGTGAATCTGTTTGTTAACAGTTGTGTGCGCTTATGAACGTTGTCAAGGAGTAAAGTATTATTCGTTGTTTTTCTTTGCATAGCCGAGGGAAGTGTGTGAGTTCGAATCGAACTGGATGCGTGTTTAACATTCTCTGTCAAGCGACTGGATTCGATACAGTAGTCTGTATTCACTGTTGATTCCGATCACAGGGAAGGACTAGTATCGGTAATAGTATGAACTGCGCGTTGGAGCACTGATAAGCTTGGTGATGAATCAAACTCTGATTAGGATGCCTGTTGATTGAAATCTGCATACGGTAAGCCTGTATACCCTCTGGTATGGCCGTCTGTCTGTCTGCTGTCCGGTATACCTGTCTGTCCTGAAGAAGTGTGTATTGCGTTGCATAAGTTTAGTAAAGTTGAGTAACTCTATTAGTTTGCGAGTCAGAACCAGACTCCTGCTCTGTTACCATAGCAGATTAGTCTGTAAGTTCGGCGTCCTAGTACGCAGAAACAATTACTAGTTAGTTAAAGCTAAGTACTGAGCTAAGACGCGATAGAGTATTTACGGTTGTGTAAGGATATGGGAAAATAGTACAGGGCCTCTGTCTAACAGACCCCTACCACTCCCAAGAACCCACGTGGCTAAAAGGTAACTCAAGATTAGTTGAAGTATCATGATATTGTCGATTGTCTTAACTAGTACGCCTGAAGTACAGAAATAGTGACATTGAGAGGTTTTGATGTTGAGAAATTGACCTCCACATTTGGGAAACATTTGAAGCCTAACAATGGCCTCTTCTTCAATCATCTCTCCAATGGATACCAATTGATCAGCAACCTCCTTGACCTTTGTAACAAACTAAATAATGGTTTGTTTTGGAGTCTTCTTCATCTGGTTCAACTCATTCCAAAGATGGTTCTTCCTTGCCTTTGTACTAGCACGAAAGAAAGTATCCAGGGCATCCCAAGTCTCTTGAGATGTCTTGCATCCTCTTATATGTAGTAGTATGTATGGTCTTGCTTGAGCATGTAGATTTTAGTATGTATGACCTTGCTTAAGCATCCCTTGCACACCAAAGTGTGAGCTTATCTATTTCCTCTTCCGTAGGTCCTCCTTTGGATCTTGGAATAGGCATTGCTTCATCACCTGATACAATCCCACATAGATTTCGTCCTTGTAAATAAGCCTCCATTATCATTTTCCAAGCAACATAATTGTGTATATCAAGCTTATCAATCATTGATGGAAAGCCATCTCCCATCTTGAAGTTTCTGTGATACCATTGAAAGAAGTTGGAGAAGCTTGGAGAGGCTTAGAAAGTTGACTTATCAAGTGGTGAAGTTGGAGCAGCAAACTAGCAAACCAACATAAGACCAGCCCTAGAACTTTACATGTGTAAAGTATACCTTGTAGGCTTATGGTTAATGAAATACAACCCAATAGGTACTTTGGAACATCAACAAGAACAAGTTGATGCAAAACGGATAACTTGCACCTTGACTAGCTCACAAAAACCTTTTAAAAATGGATGGAAGTTATGACTTCAAACACTGAGGGTAGCTAACATAGTCACAACTGGAAAAACTCATCTTATGAGAGTGTCCTACATAGGGTTGGCTTTCTAAAATGCATAAAATCCCTAATTTATATCAAATAATGAAGGAGCAATCACCTTAACAGGTATTGGATTTCATCCCAATTTTTTAGGGATGTGCAGACAATGACCCCGAGATTGTAAAACTCTGATTTCTCTATGATTACTAAATCGAATGCCTTGAAACGTTGTACACATAAACGAGATAGTTATACCTTTCAATTAATGTTTAAACACGTGATTTGGAGGTCTCTAGAGAGAGCAACAACCTCTGCAAGTTGGCTGAGTCTGAGGAACAAGGAGCAGAGAATAGAAGTGGCACCAAGCAATGATCAAAGAGTATATGTATTGCTTCAAATCAACACTCTACTTGATGTAAAAATGTTTTGGAGTCTTTATATAGACTCTTGAGGATATGACCACACATTTTCATCATGAATTTGAATTCAAAATTAGGTAGGTTTAGTAGTTTAGATTGATTGGGATCTTTTCCTACAATCTAGGGAAAGAGAAAGTTTAATTCGTATCTACTTCTTAATTGATTGATTGAGAATCAATCTTAACCACTTCTAAATCATGGCTTTTAGGCCTTTTATTCTTTCCTTTTACAAAGGTAAATACCCTGAACCTTACAAGAAATTATCATAAGTGACTAATTAGTACAAAGAAATAATTTGCACATGCGTACTATTCTTCAAGGTACATATATGGCATCATCCAAATGATGGATTTGATGTAGAGCATATCCACCTCAAACATTATGCAAGCTTGATGTTCCAAAAAAAGTATTGGGCATGCTTAGGCACAAGCTAGGTTTACCCATTGTGGTAAAGCTCACATGTTTTACCATGTCCTGCAATACAATAAGGTACAATTGTATAACTCCAAAATAATTATTCAAGCAAAACGAATTTGAAGATTTCTCTCCTTTTATTGAAATTAGAACGTGGATCTAGCTTCCAATCCTTTCAAGACATATGTAGGACCTTTATTGATATTCCTAGAAATATACATTTTCAGGAAGGTAAAGAGTTTGCAGACATGTAAGATTCTATAGAGCTCAAGATTTGTGAAAGTGCAAAAGGGAAACAATTAAGCTAAGGTTACTAGAGGAATCCACCCATGTCACTAATCCATAGTTACAAGGCATGCATGTACATAATCTTGGATTGAAGGAAAGTGATTTGGTTAGGGATGATGATTCCTCTCCTTTTAGATAGAGAAAGGAATTAACCTTTATTTGATTACAAGAGACAAAAAAAAGAGAAATTTGACCATGATCAGATCATAGATCAAAGGGCACAAGGGAATACTCCACATATTGTACTTGTACACATTTTTTAAGGAAAATGTATTTTAAGGGGGAAAGGATGTTGTATAAGTCATGGATTAGGAAGGATAAATATATGGATTATAAGGGTTAGATTATGATGTATATTAGCCTTGAATTAGCCCTTGATTTATCTTACTGAGGCTTGATTTATTGTAAGATGTGGGAACCTTAGATTTGGGAGAAGCTTCTCCAAGTGACACCTTGGGGTGTATGTGAGAGGCCGTGAATCATCTCATTATGTAACCATGTGATGGATTGTTGGTAACTGTTCACATGAGGGCCACTTGAAGGGACACTTAAAAGTGTCCAAAGGAATTCACCCCCTTGACCTAGAGGTATATATATGTATGGAGTTAGTTGGGTGGATACATGATGTCTCTTAAAGTTGTGTGTTCTATAATATAATAAGGTATATTTGTATTAAAAAGGATTGTACAAGAATAATTCAAGAAAAAATTTTTGAGGACTCCTCTCCTTTCTATTGAAAGTGG
>CM035444.1:89024821-89032321 GCA_020310875.1 Ceratopteris richardii
AAAGAGCTTTGCTAAAATCGTGCTACTGATGGCCGTCGTGGGATTTGAACCCGGGTGGGTTCTATAGAAGGAGTTTCCCTTATCCACAGCGCCCGTCGATATTTGTTGTAGAAGTAGTAGTATCATAGCTATACGTTCTGTACTCAGTGGAGAATATTGGACCAATAGGATATTGTTTTTCAGCAATCCCCCCTGCAATGTCATATTGGTACAACCTGGACTGGATCTGCAATCTGTCACAAACTGCAAACTATCACAAGCTTCAAGCTTGTACTGTTGTACTTCAGAACTTGTTCTTTAAAAGTCTTCTTCAAAACTGAATTTGACTTTCGTTCAAAAATCTGAACTTGCTGAATATGAACCATAATACTTGAGAAAATATGCAAACTAGATATCCAATAGTGTACTCATCAAGCAATCACTGCTTGACAACAAATGTAGCATGGAACTGTCTCTGAACCTGCTATCTCCTGTCTTCATAAACCTGAAAACATACACTAGGATCCACATATTTGCATTTACCTTCCAAAAAGGTTTCTCAACGTACTTCTGCTTCGTCATGTAAATACACTAAACAAAATCAGGAACTGAATCCTGGAACCTGTGACTGTCAACTCACAACGTAGTGTATTATGAACACTGTTGGTTCATTTTTTACTGTACTCAAGTCAAATCAACTCAACTCAATTGAAATCAACTGAAATATGAGTCAATGAATCTATGATATCATCATGTCTTCATCCTTTAAATCCTTCATACCTCTTTCCTTCAGAACTTGGTATAAACATATATGTGCGCACTTTTGAAATATACCTCTCTGAAATATCAAGCTTCTCTTCAAATAGAACTCTGGAACCTTCTCCTGAACAGGAATATCCTAATAGGAACTTTCTCTAAGCATTCTTCTTCTTCCTTCTTCTTTCAAAGCTGGAACATAAAGAGAACCTGACAAAGGAAATATAGGAATACCTGTAGGTATGACTTTGCATTCTTTTACATATGGCTGAAAATAAGTCTTCATGTTTCATCACCCCCCTGGATAATTTAACACTAGTATCCAGTATTCTTCAAATATATCAGACTTTATGAAATGTGGAACGTCTTCCTTCATAAATCTGATGTTCAGTGATCAAAACCTGTATCTGAAACAAAATCTCTGAACCCTTTTTATTAGCATTGTGCACATGCCAATAGCTTTCCATGTCATTCTTCAGCTTTCCAAAATCTAGAATAAGGTTAGCTGAACCTAACATAATAAAACCTTGTTGAAAGCTTTTTAGGATTCATAACCTTCTGTAACATAACAAGTATCTTCTTCTATCTCTCTGCAAGACAAACCTGATAGAACCTAAATCTTTGACTTACTTCTTCCAATGTTAAGAATCTTCACAAACAAAGGATAGACAACTGAATCATAAATACTCAAGATCATACAAGATCAATGATCTCTTCTGTGTAGAATCTGCTCTTATCAAACCTTCATGACTGAATGTTTGATTTAGTACCTGAATGTCTCCTTCTCAAAAAGTTGTAAAACTTTTCTTCAAAAAAATCCATCAAGGAATCTGCAATTCCTACTTGAAATATAAGTGGACAAACTTCTCACCTTGAGAACTCCAAAAGCTGCAAGTTGATACTTCATAACTTTCATATTTTACCCGGGTGAAATGTGATAGTACCTGTTGGATTTTCTTTTGGCTAACTCCACTTTTCAATCAAGTTATAGGATCTAATGGAACACCTTTTTGAATACAAGCATGTATCCAGAAATCAAGACAATCATAAAAAGTAGATTCTTCAACTGGCTGGTACATCAACAAGATTCTGAATTTTCTAAAGTTTCTAAAAATACTGAATATGAGGTAACCTTTTCCAAACATAAAACCTCAACCCAAGTCTTCAACATCTGCTTACAAAAAATTCTTTTACCTCAAGAGTTAGATAAAGAAGAAATATACTTCTTTGCAACTTGTCATATACCAAGTAGCTCTGTATTGACACTCCAAGAATTCTTTGGGGGAACATATAAGCTGCCTGCTTAAAAGCTTCAGCTAAAACATAACTCATACATATATGAGTTAAAACATATATCTGCTGCTTTTCTTTCTCTCAATGCAATTCTTTGTCAAATCTACTAAATCATGACCAAGTGTAATGCAAAACAAGAAACTGCTTCTTCTTTAAACAGGATGTTCTCGTAGACTTGTCTTTGGATGTAGAGGATAATATAGGAAAAGTATATGGAAAGTATATGAGAAAAGGAAGCCTTACTTTTCTTTTGGAAATGATGGACTTTCTTCTTCTGCATCTTTCTTCCACCTGATGATGTCAACATTTTCAAACTTCTCTTCCATACCTTTTGTTCTCTTCATCTTGAAGTAGCAAACACTCTTGACTTCTTCGAATGAACTTTTCTCTTCCTCTAATGCTAAGAGTAAGAGATAAAACAAACATGGTATACAAATGGAAGTGAATATAGAATCATGTTTTATCATCTCCTCATATCTGTGAATCAAAATTCTACTTCAAATGTCTGAAACAACTAAATTCACCAATCGTTTTGTCTGAATGATGAATTGCCCTTCTAGAGTTACCTTCTCTAGATACATTTGTACCTTGATATCCAACCAACTTACAACAGAAAATTGGTTGTAAAATTCATCCCATCTTCACATTTGTCTTCTTAGATGAACTTTCTTGCCATGAAAGAGATCTTCTCAAAACTCTCTAGAAAAACCTCTAGATACGTGTTTTGATGTAGCCTTTAACTTTCAAATGATGAAAGCGTATAAAAGCATTCCTTGAATTTCTTCAAATCTCTTCATAACTGCTCTTCTAAGATATGACCTGCAAATGATAATCTGATAGTAGAAACTGATACCTGTGATTTGATGTCGATCTGATTTCTTCATCTTCTCTAAACCATTGTCCTTCCTAGAATTTGAAGTAGTCTTCTCTTCATCAAGTCTGGGTCTTCAAAGAATACTTTTGTAAAGTATTTGCATACTCTTCCAAAAATATTTGGCTGCTAACAGATCATCAACTTCATACTCCACACTGATGAATACACATGTAACTGAATTGTCTAATTCTCAAATCTCTACTCGTCTAGATTAAGTGTGTATGTCAAATGTCAAATGTTAGAAGATGCTTTCAAATCATATGTTGTAAATTTGGAATTCTGGGAACCTGAGATATGAATGAGCCTTAATGCACTGATGCCAAAGATCTAAAGTTCTGAAACCAAAACCTTAGTGCTCTCATACCAAATGTTGGAAGTGAGGTAGGCCCTTAGGCTCATGTCACAGGTCCATGGTTCCATAGGTCCAGTTATGTACAACATTAATTCCAGCAATCTTCCATATTGACAAAACATGAACATACCACAACTTAATCATACAAATGATGGGATAAAGATAGAGAAAGAATAGACGACATGTGTAAGGTGTTACGTAAGCCATCGCTTACTCATAGTATCATATATACCAATGTTCAATGTACAATGTGGGAGCAACACTCTCAACCACTCTATGTGATGAGAAATAGATGAATGAGTGAATGTACAATGTAACAAACATATTCAGATGTATGGGCAGTAATCTGAATATACATGAGATGTGTGACCTTATAGTTATAGAAGAGTGAATATGAGTGACTGAATGAGGAAGGATCAGTGTGAAACTGATGGTCAACAAACCTACATCTAAACTTAGGCTATGGAAGACCCTAAGTCAGATACATGTGTGAAAAGATCACATACTTATAAAGTAGCATAGAATGCTAACAAGATTGTTGCCGGAAATCCTGAAACTCATGTGAACACACCTTCTCAAACACCTCATAAAAATATGCATAAAGCATATAAGTACTGATTCTCTTGTACCTATGCCAAATAGGACTCCTAATATGAACGCCACAGCCTCCATAAACTTCAAGTAGTACCTGTGTGCATAAAGAGAATATGTACCTGAATACTTAACATAAGATGTGAATCTTATGTTAATCACCATCTAATGTCTTTGAAGTAGCCCGACATCTTCTTGTAGAAGACAATCTTCAACCTAATATCTTCCTGTAGAAGATAATCTTGAAAATCATGTAGATGGTCGATCCTCACCATCAAGCTGCTAATGACCAAGTCTTCTTGCCATGAACAAGAGATAACCTCCTCTCCATGAGGTAGAGTGTGAGCACACCCTTCATCTTCTCCAAGAAGAATCACCAAGAAGAACTCCATAGCTGCTCCTCAACATGCTTCAAGTTAGCACCATGGCTGCCCCATGTGCTAGAAGAAACACCACCTCTACTAAGGTCCAAGCTCTAGAAAGCTTGTGTTGATCCTAGGTGAAGGATGCAAGACAATAAGCCAAGCTTGTCTTATATAGGATTTTGTGTCCCTTGAAAAGCACTCAATAAAGCACTTAATAAAGCCACGATCGCTGTCCGTAATCGGGAAACGCATCAATTCGAAACGCCGTCCGTCGCCTTTATTCTTCGCGTTTGCGTGAGCTTTTAATAGATTAAAAGCACCAAAAGAGCTTTGCTAAAATCATGCTACTGATGGCCGTCGTGGGATTTGAACCCGGGTGGGTTCTATAGAAGGAGTTTCCCTTATCCATAGCGCCTGTCCATATTTGTTGTAGGAGGGAGTAGTATCACAGCTATACATTCTGTACTCAGTGGAGAATATTGGACCAATAGGATATTGTTTTCCAACACATACATACATACATACATACATACATACATACATACATACATACATACATACATACATACATACATACATACATACATAGATAGATAGATAGATAAGTAGATAGATAGATAGATAGATAGATAGATAGATAGATAGATAGGTGTTGAAAGTTTTTCAAGCTCAAGAGTATGGGAACATGCCCCAATTTGAACCATCCACATCATCCACAATCAAAGGAGGCCAATTTCCATGAGTTGGAGGAATCAAATTATGCCCATAATGGAAAGAAGTTGATTAGAGAAGATTTAGCTCACTTGTTGATGTGACTGGACCTCACTTTTGACATGTATATGCTTTTGATTGGTTAAAGTGGTTAGTATGTGGACTTTAAAACCTTTAATGATTTATAATATGACTTAGAGTGGTGGAAATACGTGCCCAAGCTGCCCCCTTGCTTAAGCACACGTCCTACTAGCTATTCTCTGCATATTTTGCAGAATTTTCACTTTTACACACTCTATCTATCTAGATGATTTTGGCAGACCCCCTGGCCTTGAAATTGTTGTTTCTCCTTCATCCGGAATCTATTTTCAATGATTTCTATCTTGTTGGAAAGCTTATAAGTTGTACTTTTTGTGGTATAAGTCTTGGGTTCAATGCTTGCACATGTGCAGAGAAATGTCCAGAACAGTGTCTGTCTAGTTAGCTCATACTCTATGAAGAAATCAAGTGATCTGATTTGTTGCAGCTGGTTGAGGCTTCATCCAGTATCCAAATGGAGTGATTTTTTTACTCTCATTTGAAAGCTCGTAAAGTCTAGTTTAATTCTGAAATTTTTTTATTTTCAGTCTCTACATACACTTAGAGAAACACAAAAAATATAGAGCCTATATCTGAAAAATTTCACGATCCTAGGAGGGTTCATTTGCTTTTGTTGTGCACATAGGAGTGTTTATCCTCCAATAGTGGTATCAGAGCTATAAGTGGAGTATCAAAGAGAGAAGAAGGAGCTACTGAAGTGAAGTAAAGACTTCATCAAAGTTTGAAGGAAGGAAGCACAGAACGGGCACATCAACAAGGGGAAGCAAATACATCATCAAATCAAAGACAAAGCTTCATCAAGAGGAGTAGCTCTATTTTTTGAGGTAAAAGCCATCTTTTTCAACTTCATTACATCAAGGGGGAGGTTCAAAAGAGCTAGGGGGCACCATGGCTGATCTCAATGCTCAAATCGAGAAGCTCAAAAAAGGAAACTACCAACCATGGTGATTTAGAATAAGCAATTTTTGGATGGGGAAAGGTTTGTGGGGGCTTGTGAGTGGTGGAGAGCCAAAACCCTACATAGATGCGGTAAATCCAACCAATGACCAGAGAAGAGCAGTAAGAGAGTGGGATGAAAGGGACAAAAGGGTCATTTTCATTTTATCTCAGCATATTAGCAACTCTATGGTAGGGCATATTCAAGATTTGGATACATCGAAGAAGGTGTGGGAGTGCTTGGAGAGATTGTACTCAACCTCCACAAAAGCTAGAAAAATTCAGCTCAAGAATGAGCTAAAAAATCTTAGGAAAAGCCCTTCTCAAGGTGCTAATGATTACATATTAAAGGTTAAAGAACTTGTAGATGCACTAGGGTCAATCGATTGTGCCCTAGATGATGACGATCTTGTTGCCCATACCCTAAATGGACTCTCTTCCTGATTTTGATCAACTAATCACTCTCATGGTGATAGAGGAGATGAACCTTGGTGGCCATAATGGCAAGGATAGCCAACTGCAATTATTTTATGCAGGTAGAGAAAGAGGAAGACACAACCGAGGTGCTACAAGAGGAAAGAGGAAGAGGTGCAAGATTTGGTGGAAGAGGACAACCCACTTCAAATGAATGCTTTGTATGCGGTAAGCCCGGTCATTTTGCAAATGAATGCTATCATAGAGCTCAAGGACAAGGGAATCAAAGCAACAACGACAATTATAGAGGGTAAGGCAATTATGAAAACACATCATCCAGCCAAGGGAATGATTACTTACATTCCATGAGGTATGGCGAAGATACAACTCAAGCTAGTGAAGATGTATGGTATGTAGACAATGGATGTAGCAATCATACATCATGTCAAAATAATCTTTTTAGTAATTTGCAGGTCCCAAAGCATCATGGGCATGTGGAAACACGTGATAACTCAGAGCATACCATTCAACATGTGGGAGATATCAGTTTGGAAGGAAATCAAAGAGCAAAGTGCTTATCAGAGGTATTACATGTCCCTACTATTACCAAAAACTTGATTTCGGTAGGCCAAATGGTAGAAAAAGGCTATCAAGTTAGGTTCAATGAAAGAGGATGTTTTGTTGAGGATCCAAGGCAGGCTTCAAGCTCATAGCAAAAGGAAGAAAGCAAGGGAGAATGTTCACAATGGACATAAATCAGTCATACCATTCAATGTGTGTCACATATGGAGACAAGAGGATAGCAGATTTGGATCTATGGCAAAACAAATAGGTCACATAAACCTACAAAATCTCAAGGACATGCAAAGGAGGAGCTTGGTAAGATGACTACCAAAATTTTCATCTAAAATGTTGCATGAAATTTGTATAGCTTGCAAACAAGGAAAACAATCACGACTGCCCTTCAAGAAGAGTACCTATGTAAGTGCACATGTTTTAGACCTCATTCACATGGATGTTTAGGGTTCAACAAGAGAAGCTTCCCTTGCTCAAAATAGGTATTTTGTAACCTTCATTGATGACAATTCAATAAAAGTATGGTTATATTTTCTATCTATCTATCTATCTAT
>CM035444.1:89039821-89169821 GCA_020310875.1 Ceratopteris richardii
GATATGAAAGGATGCAGAATTTAGCGCAATGATTTACAAATGGTAGCTACATGGCTTGTCATTGTGGCTACATGACTAAGGTAATACAAGATGTTGAATCTTCTTCTTTTGAAGATGAAATTGGAAATGCAGTTGGGGAGAATTTTGTGGATGAGGATATGGCTAAACTATATGGAAATGAAACATCAAAGCTAGTTCCATTTTCACAAGGAAAGAAAACCCATAAGAAAGCTATGTATGGGCTTAAAAAAGCCCCCTCGTGCTTGGCATGCACAGATTGTAGATTATTTAGCCTCTAGTAGATTTTCTATGTGTGATACAAATCACTCATAATATGCAAGGAAGGGTGATGATGGCATCACAATTGTGGTGATTTATGTTGATGACTTGATTGTGGTGATAATGAAGAAAGCAATAAAGAGGTAAAGCAAGTCCTTATGGAGGAGTTCAACATGAAAGGCATTGATGTGTTGTTCTACGTTTTGGGCATTGATTTTATACATACAAAAATAGGTTTATGGCAAGAATCAATTCAAATCACCCCTAAAGTGTATGATCACTTTTAGGTGAGGGAAATTCAAATTCAAACTCAAACTATGAGTATAAATAGACATGCTTTTAGTCATGAGATATGAGAGCTATTTTGAGAGACATTGAGCTACTTCAATGAGCATACATTAAGCTCACATCATGCATGAGTAGTCTATTACAATTCCCTTGTATCATATGTTCATAAGCATATCCATTTTGATACATTTCTTCATATAGATTTCTGACTACTGTCTACTGTTGTATCTTCTTCATTATAGTGATCTTGTGGAATCAATTTCTATGCATGCACTCACTTATTTTTTATAATTTAGCTTGGGATAGTGAGAGGAGATTTTTTAGTGTTCACATATCGATTTTCAGCAAGTTTGATTTAGAAAATCTAGAGATATGAAGCTAGAAAGATGACTATATCTACACACCTTGTAGATCGTGAAAAGTCAGGATGACCCTCCTGACTTGTTGGATTCATTTCTCAGTGTATGGTATAGCTAAATTGATTAAATAACTTGTTTCAATTAGCTGTACACTTTAATTAGATATGTGCATAAGATCTTTAGTCAATTCATACCAGGTTGTGAGTTGTAAGCATAATAATAAACACTTCTATTCCCGAAATAGAAGGTTTTTCAAACAATTGAGAGTGATGCTTTGAAGGAATTAATGGTTCTAAATGCATCCTTTTGAAGCTAAAGGAGTCTTTTATGTATCCCTAAAGTTGGATTGGCAGGTGTAGAACAGGTTTTGTGCAGCACCATCTCATCTATGGAACCTACCTCACCATCTCATCATAGTGGTACCAGAGCAACAACAAATCAACATGGGAGATGGATTTCCTTCATCCATATACAAATTAGATCAGGGTAACAACTCATCTTGGTCACTTAGAATGGAAGATTATCTTCAAGGGAGAAATCTCTATGGTTACATATCTATAGGTGAGGTGATGTCGATCCTCAAAAGCAAGGGTTTACTAACTCAAGAAGAACAAGAGAGGCTAATTACATGGTGCTCAAAGGATGCTTTAGAAAGGTCATATATTCATAACTCAATCTCTCATTTTCTACTTCCACACATCAGGAATTGCAAGACTTCATAAGAGACTTGGAATGCTCTTGAAGCATTCTTGTCATCAAGTACAAAGGCAAAGAAGAATCAACTATGGATTGCGTTCACCACACTCAAGAAGATGCCCAAGCAAAGTGTGACTTATTTTGTCACCAAAATGAAGGACATAGTAGGCTAACTTGGAAGCATAGGGGAAATCATTGATGAAGAGCATATAGTAAGGCAAATGATCAATGGAATAAAGATAGATGACAAATGGGAAGCTTTCACCAAAACCATGGACCTCTACATGGATATGCAGGTTCCTGACTTCAACACCCTCACGAGACAATTTTTCACACATGATGCAAAGCTCATGAAGAATGGAGACAACTCAACAGGTAATCAATCCTCTTCCCTCTATACAGATAAGAAGAAGAATAAGGTTGGCAAAGGCAAAGGTAAAAATTCTGATGATGAAGGTAGCACCTCTCAAGAAAACTTTGTAGGTTGAGGGAGAGGCTCAAGAGGAAGAGGTAGAGGAGGAGGACTAGGTGGGGGGGAAGCCGAAATTCCTCTCCATGTGTAATATGTGTCCTAATTAGTCACATTATTGAGAATCCTAGAAACCAAAGAGTAAGAGGTTACAACACAGGAGGCTATGGAAGCTCAAGAGGTAGATTCACTACCATAACAACAACTATCAAGAAGGATATATAGGAAGGAGAGACTATAACAATTATGCAGGTGATCAAACTCAAGAAGATTCACTTCTTCTGATGAACATGACCACGAAGCAAGGTAAACCAGATGAACATGTATTCTATATAGACTTAGGTTGCTCAAATCATGTAGTCTCTACTCTCAGACTTGGAGGCTCCAAGGAATAGACATGAAGCCCAAATAGGAGATGACACAAGCATCCAGAGGAGAAGATAGGCAACATGAAGTCTTCAAATGGTAATTTGAACTTATTGAGCAAGGTATTGTATGTGGCAACCATCACCAAAAACATCATAAGAGTACGTGAGATTGTTGAAAAAGGATTATAGATCAAAATCACAAAGAATGGAGCATTTGTTGTGGATACACATCAAGGATTAAAGAGGATAGACAAAGGAGGAAAATCAAGTAGATTATTCACATTTGAACTTCAAGATACAAGAAATATTGCATTGTTCAATTATGGAATCCAAACTCTATCAGAGTTGGAAATTTGGCACAAGAAACTATCTCACATAAGTGAAAGAGATTTGAAGCAAATCAATAGGGATTAGAGTGTGCTTGGTTTACCAAATATCTCGGAACAACACATGATCTAAAAATGTAGTGCTTGTCAATTTGGGAAGTCACACAAACAACCATTTACAAAGAAAGGATACAGTTATGAAGACCTATTGAAGATAGTTCATATAGATGTATAGGGGCCAAGCAAGGAGCCTTCAATCTTTGGATCAAGGTATTATGTGTCATTCATTGATGATTGTAGTAGATGGGCAATATTATACTTTATGAAGCATAAAGATGAAGTATTCTCATGTTTCAAGAAATATCTAGCACTTGTAGAAAATCAAATAGGTAAAAATTCAAAGAGACTAAGGTGAGATGAAGTGGGAGAATATTTCTTTGAGTCTTATATCCAAAAGGGAGGAATGAAAAGAGAGATTACTACCAGGTATACTCTAGAGAAGAATGGAGTGGAAAAGAGGAGAAATAGAACCATAGTGGAAGCTGCAAGGCCAATGCTAAATGAGATGAAGTTCCCCAATCACTTGTGGGTAGAGGCTATATCCACAACCACATATCTGATCAATAGACTCTCATCAAAAGCATTGGATGGGATGAAACCATATGAAGCATGGAATGGAAGAAGACCTAACCGTGATCCTTGCAGGATTTTTGGGTGCATAGCATATGCACAGATACCTTCACAAATCAGGGGCAAATTAGATCCAACAGTAGAGAAATGCATCTTTATTGGCTATGACCTTAATCAAAACGTTATAGGCTATAAAATCCAAGAAAAAAAGAGTTCATTGTAAGTAGAGATGTTGTGTTTGATGAAAAAAAATCTTGGTTTGGAGATGATTTCAGGAAAATCAAACTTCCCTATGATCTAGAGGAAGACTTTCCAACATTGTCAAAGAAGAATGAACTTACACTTGAAGCATCAAGTGATTTTGATTGTTTGGGCTCAAGAACACATAGATACTTACACAATTTACAAACTTCTAAACATTCACCCTCAACATTGATCTTCACACATAGAGAAAAACATTTACAAACACACTTCAGATTCAACACAATTATGCTGCAACACACTACTCTATTCACCCCAAATTTACTCAGAGGAATGTAATTCTACACTTGCACAGAGTAGGAGATACAAAATATATTGATTGAAGTTCTTCGAAAATACAGAATTACAAGATAGATAATCGAGACACTTCTCTGGATTGACTATATTGGAAGGCCTTGACTGTGTTCTAGCCTGCTCAGTTATGTGAACAGACTCCTTTCCACTTTCTCTAAGATGCTCTTCTTCTCTCTTCTCTTGATCTTCTTGAAAGATGCTTCTTCTTCCCTTTAGATACTCATGCAACCCAAAAAACAATGACTGAAAATCATGCAACATGAAGGACTAACTAGTTTGCAACTATTTATTAAAATTTTTGAGTAAGCAAAATATGGACACAACAACATTCCGAGTCTACACATTCCAACTCAGCAACTTCAACATCCGACTGAGCACTTATTCCTACATTTTCTCTCCTGTCAACACCTGGCACTGCCCGGTGGAGGATTTTTCCTAAAAATTAGACCAAATTCACGATCCCTTGATCATAGACAATAAGACTAAGCTCTTTGTTGTCATCTTTATGCTAAACTTCCTCTGCCACCTTAGTACATTCATGAACTTGATCTTCAACCTGCATATCTTCTTGCTCTTCCATCTTTTTTAAGGCAACCGTTTCCTACTTTTGAACCAACACATCCAGTTCTTTATCCAAATTATGATGACCAATCTGCTCTTTCAGTTTTGCAACCTGTTGTAATAATACTTGCTTCTCAGCTTCATGTTGTTCAATCATTTTCATCAACTCACTCTCCTATACTGATATAAAGCTATCTTTCATTTGATCACAAGGATAACAAATCAGTGCTTGTAATGTCTCTTTCAACCTTGTCCACAAGTCTTGCATAAACTTCTGCATCTGCTTCTTTATGATCATCATGTCCATCTATGTCATTAACATTGCATCCATCTCTAGTTCCTCATTTTCTAACATCTACTTCTCTAAGACCAATAAAGGTTTAATTCTCAATCTCAACACTTCATTATCTACCTATAATGCTATATTCAATTCAGCTAATTTTTTTATTTCTATCTCTATCATATGTTTCATCCTCTCTGTCCGATTATCAAACTCTTAAAGAGACTCCTTAACCTTCAATACTTCTACTGCTTGTTGCTGATGAAAAGAAGACAATACCTCTTCATGCTGTTGTGTTGCCTTTTGTATATCCTCGTGTAAACTCTGAACTTGAGCCTTGAGTACCTGATATTCCTCAGAGTTTAAGACATTAGTAGGTAACTGCTGTTCTTTTAACAAGCCATCTTGCTTTAACATAAATTTACACATTGCATCCAACTTCTTTTTCATTTTTGCCACTTCTGTACCTTGAGACACTTGAGGTACCGATATTTTATCCACCACAGTTTGTAATACAGGTTCCAACCTATGCTTCTTTGACAATTTGAAACTTTGACCCACCACTTTTGGTTGCTCTATCTCTTCTGCTATGCTAAACGGTGTTTCATGAAAACTTACCCCTTTAGGAGATTTGCTCTGCAATGTTTGTACCACCGAATCGACTTTCGCTAGCTTATAAACAACTTTTAATAAGTCATTATACATGTCATCAAATTGGTCTTTCTTGGTAATACCACCCTGCTCCTTCTTCCGAATGCTTAAAGAATCGATCTGTTGGTCCTGTGCTTTAGGCCAAACGACTTCATTTCTCTCGAGCTGCTGAACAAATTGGAAAATTTCTACAAAATAGGCTATCAACCTTCTATTAGCCTGTGTCTTGCATTTATCTGAAGAAAATACCTCACTGTACATCCTTTTGAATATCCAATGAGCCCAACTATAAGCTCCCCCTTTTTCTGCCCAACTTAATGCTCCAAAATTATCTTTGGACATGTAATCATATTTGACAATGACACACAAATGATCAAGTTACCACTTTAGTTGCTCTCTTTGTGAATAGGATACATTCTTTAACATATAATATTGTCTACCTCCCTCCTTTGGGCCAAATTCCTTCTTCATTTCTTCCTCACGACACTTAGGCATGACCTGCTCTTTTAATAAAGGTACTTTAAAGACCTTAGCAATTAGTTCAACAGAAAGTTTCACTTGAGGAGACAGCTATCCTTTGGTCTTCCAGATGATATCCATCTTACTTCTAGCATAGTAATTCAACTTCCAACTCACCCATGGTAATGATTCAAACTCAAACAGGGAAATGCGCAATAACTAGATATTATGCAAAGGTGCACTAACATCAATTTCAATCTTAAAATATGAAAAGGGCTCCATCAGCAACTACGACAACTTACTCGCCGATGTCGAAGTTTGCACATCATCCTCTTCCTTTTGGAGCAAAGTATCACTCACTTCAGTAGACGAGTCTTCTTTCTGAGTGATCACTTCTCTTCTACGCACTCTATTCCTCATGTTTGTTGTGTCTGCGCTCAGAATCACAGAGGCTAAACTAATTGTCTTCCTTTGGCACATATACCTACACATTTTAAACACACGATTGAATTGTATCAATGTGAAGCAAAAATGCCAAAATCGTATGATACTATAATTCACACAAACTGCACCACCTTTCCATGATGCATATTTTGGAGTGAAACTTTCAGGAAATGATTTAAATTTTTTCGGCAAATCAATGCAATAAATTAAAATATTTTTATACTTCTCTTCTCTCATGAACAAATGTCGGGCAACAAATACTTGAATAGAGCATCAATTACACGTACAAACATCAACCCAACCATTTCTGAGTGAAGAAGTTCTGACTAAGGGAATTTAGAACCGGCAGAATCCGATTGAACAAGTTCCAGCATACCAACATCGGATTGAGTAGAATCCGATTAACCTAAATCTGACATAGTAATATCCGACCAAGTAAAATCTGATTGAGTAAAATTTAAATAGTACCACCCTTAACCTCAAATCCATTTTTGCAGACCAATGTACCCTTAAGAATGTACTCAAAGTACTCTTAAAACAACATTTTTCTAGATAACATAGAACCATTGGAAAAAATGTAAAGAAATATGACTTCTTACTTCTATGATCGCCAATGGTGCCATTCTGATTTTCTGAATTACACATCTTCTGCACAAGATTAGATGACAGCCAATCCATATGTGATGGCTTCCCTTGAAATTTCTTCAATCGAAATCCATTGATCAATTTTTCCATTCTTGTGCCAAACACATCAACTACCAGGAATGTCCCTTGACCTAAATCTTGCACAATCTGATAGAGACCTTTATATCTCAAGGTAAGTTTTCCTCGATATGGACCTAATTTGGAGTTGTACACCATCACCCAATCTCCAACCTAAAATATCTTGAATTTCACATTCATATTGACCCAAGCTTGTCTCCTTCTTTGAATTACCTCTATTATGTATGTACTAACTAAGCGATCCTCCTCCAACTGAAGAAGATACTTACTCCTATGCTTAACCGATACTTTAAGTGAATATTTTCTGATGTGACTCACAAACTAGGAACCACAAACTCCATTGGAACTACTACTTCCAAGCCATAAACCAATCTGAATAGTGTCATACCTATTGTCATTTGAACGCTATTGGAAATGACCATAATGCTGAATCAAGCAAGAAATCCCAATTTTCTTGATTGTCATGCACTAAGTTTTTAAGAAAGTTCTTTCTGCTTGATCATTTGGTTGAGGATGATAAGCTGTAGACTTTTTATGCATAATCAGGTGTGTTCTTGTTAATTTTGAAATTACTTCATTCAGGAAATGAGCTCCTCTATCACTTACTAACTCAACTGGACAACCAAACCTGGTCATGATGTTGTGGTAGAGCAACTTTGCAACACTTGCTGCCTTATTGTCCTTGAGTGCTATGGCTTCCACCCACTTTGTGCAATAATCTGTTGCCACTAAAATATATATATTCCCACGCTGAACGATAGGCTTCATAGGCCCAACAAAATCCATGCCCCATTTTTGAAATGGATCTAATGGTAAAACATGGTGATCAGACATCCGATCCAAATTATTTGATTCGCCTGTTTTCTGACAAACCACACATCTTCTAGCAAACTCATGAGCATCCTTTAATACAGTGGGCCACCACAATCTCGCTTGTAAAACCTTTTTTCCTATAATATCACCTAACAAATGTCCTCGTGCTTCTTTTGAATGTGCTTCCTACAAAACAACTCGTTGCTCAAAATTTGGTACACACCTTCTAATGACTTGATCCACCCCTTTCTCATATAATGCACTAGCTATAACCACATATGGTCTACTCTTAAGAGCAAACTTCTTCCTCTGATTAGGTGTGAAATGTTGAGGTAATAGTCCATGTGTTAGAAACACTAATAATTGGTCATACCAAGAATCAGATTCAGCAATTTGTGCATTGAATAACAATACATCTAGAAACTCATCAATGACACTTATCGGTGCTTCCCCTGACTCCAATCTGCTGAAGTAATCCATCATTGCATGTTCTTTTCTTGGAGTATGAATAATGACAAAATCAAATTCCTACAATAGAAGCATCCACCTTGTCAACCTTCCTGTTAATAACGGCTTTTTGATCAAATACACTAAAGCCTGGTGATCAACATGAAAGATCACTTTATTACCCAATAAATAATGTCTAAATTTATTAAGAGCATACACCATTGCTAATGCTTCTCTTTTAGTCACCAGATAACATCTGTTGGCTAAACACAACACCCTACTAGCATAATACACTGGTCTATACCATCCTTTTTCGTTCTACTACATGAACACTACTCCAACTACTATATCAAATGCATCACCAAATATGTGAAATGGTAAAGACCAATTTGGCGACTGCAAAATTGGTGCTGCTGAAACCATCTTCTTCAACAACTGAAATGCTTTTGATCTTTGGCGCATACAAATGGAACATCTTTCTTTTTTAAATGAGTTAAAGGTAATGAAGTATTAGCCAAGTACCTCAAATACCTAGCATGCCACTTGGTTTTTCCAACAAACTTCATTACTTCTTTCATATTCGTCGGGGCTTTTGCTGTCCTAATAGCTTCAATCTTCTTAATGTCAATAGCCATTCCCTTTTGAGAAATAACATGGCCTAATAAGATGCCACTCTTCACAGCAGTGACACTGTTGAATGGGTTGAGCACCATCCTGAATTTTTTGAATTTGTCAAAACAAGATTTCAGATGTAGTAGGTGTTGTAACTTTTTTCCAAATACTGAAAAGTTGTCCACAAAGACTTGCAAGAAATCCTGAAAATAAGGTTCAAACACTTTATGTGCCACATAATTGAATGAAGGCGGTCCATTCTTCAATCCAAAACTCATGACTATGAACACATAAGCACCAAATTCTGTAATGAATTACAGTTTTTGTGTTGATCCTCCTAAGCAACACGAATTTGATTATAGCCAAAAAATCCATCCAAAAAATTATACATCTCACGTCTACCTATTGCATTCAATACTGCATCACAAAATGGCATAGGGAAGATATCCGTAATCGTTGATGCCTTTGATTTTCTATAATCAACACAAATTCTCAACTTACCCTTCTTTTTAGGAACCACTATAATAGGAGACAACCATGTGACCTAACTAACTAATTTGATAAACCCTACTAGTTTGCAAAATTAGGATTCATCCGATATGTTTGCTGCGCAACCACAATTGCATCTTTCTTTAAATCTATCCTATGCTGATGTACATTTGGGTCTATGCCTTTCACTTGTGAGTAGTCCCAAGCAAATACATCAATGTACTCCTTCAATAAACAAATCAGATCCTCCAAGAATTGGCCTTCTAATTCTTTGCTCACTCTAACCAGCTTAGGTTTAGCATCCCTTCCTAAATCAACCTCCTGAAGCTCATCCTCTTTTTACCTTGCTAGAAGTTGCATATTTTTTTTCATATATCCTTTTGACCAAAGGAATTACCTCTTTTTCTTGCTGCTCCAATTTCTACTGAGTCGGTATTTCAAGATTTTGCTCAAACATCTATCTCAATTGTGTGCCCTCCAATGTGTCACTTGGAGCTGATTCACTTGTCTTCTCCAATAGATCCTCATCCTTTGATAACACACCTTCCATATCTACTTCCAAGACTCGTACTACTGTTGGGTTTGCCTTCAGAAATTCCTCCTCTTTGTGGTCTTCAATTTTGTCGGCTAGACTAATGGTCTGAGCCATCAGTGGTTTCTCTGTTATCCACATGTTTCTTCTACCTTTCATTGATATGGTGACCTACTTTTTGCCTTTCGTGATCAGAACCACATTCAATCCCCAATCTTGCTTAACTTTAGCCAACCTGAACCAAGGTCTACCTAACAACAATTCATACGGGTAAGTAGACTCGGGCATTCTAATTACCACAAAATTTACCATGAATGATATCCTTGCAATTGCGATTTGCTGCTACTTCAGAATGCCCAAAGGTTGGGCTATAGTTTGATCTTCCATCTTTACTTGAAAAGGTGATGGAGCCAAAGCTCCATTCCTTATTTCTTTAAATATATATTTAGGTAATATGTTCACTCTTGAGCCACCATCTAACAAAACCTCATCAAATCACCTTTGTTTATACTGTGCCTGAATTACTAGCATAACAAAATCCACATTAGCTGGATCAATATTATTAAATGACGTTGAACATACCTGCATAGCTACTGGGTTTGACTACTATCCAACAAACTTCTTCAATAATTTCTCTCTCAAAGCTAGTACCAAAGACAATAACTAATCTAAGGACAATTGCAAAGGAGAGTTAATTATTGCCTCAAACCAATCATTGTCTAACTCGTGCTTGGTCTTGATCTTATCCTCCTTCTTTGTGTTCTGTAGGAATGTTGCATCCTCCTCTTGCTAAGATAAAGTCTGAAATTGTACTTGCTTTTGCTAGTCTTGCTAGATCCGTTTCTAAACTTGGTCCCTTATCTGTCTTTCTTCTAGCCAATCAATAGGACCTTTATTCTTAGACCTTGTAACCACCAAGACATCCACATCCTTGACTTTACCACATTTCTTACAATCACAATTCCACTGATTTTCATGGTCTTGCTATAGACTTCCTGATGTACTTGCACCTAAATCATTATGACATTCTTGATCTGATAAATCTATTACTACAACATTCGCCTAAGCAGCTTGCTGGTCCTATTGTTGTTGCTGCCCTTGCTGGTTATTCTGATTATGACAAACCACTAGTATACCTCTTTCTTCTGTGTTCTTTACCCATAAAGGACAATTAGGTCCAATCCAATGGTCTGGTGTAGAAAAATATCCACATGGCATCACTCTAGGTGGTCTGCCCTGCTGATTCCGTTGTTGGTTACCCAAATAATTTCCTTGTTGGTTGGCTTGATCTCTCCATGGAGGTCTTCCTTGCTACTGTCTCTCAAAACCACCACGTCCTTGAATTCGAATGGCGTGATTTGCTGCACCTTCATTGTTATTCCTATTGTCCTACCTTGAACTTTGTCCTCAATGTTTGGGATTATACCAACACTTACATGTTGTATGTCCATCTTTATCACAAATTTCACAAAACCTTTTCTCCTTTGGAGCAATTATAGAGTATCCATTCTTCTTTAATTTACTAATCAAAGCTTCCTCTTTACTTTCTTTACATTTATGTTTTCGATGCCATCTCTCCACAATCTCTTCATCCTCAGTGTTCGATTTGGAATTAGTCGTACCTTTCTATGACTCCATTTTTGAATCAGATTCAGCATCTTGACTAGAGTCAATATGCTTCTTCTTCGATCTACCAAATATTCTTTCAACTCTTGCAACTGGTAACACAAATACATCAAAACCATTAGCTATATCCACACTTGCCACTACATGCCTGATGCTGCTCCTTAATCCTTTTAGGAAATAACCCGCCAACATTTCATCGGTAGGTCTCTCGTTGCCCTGTAATCTTTCCATTAAAGTTCTAAATTTCTGAGCATAGTCTTTTAGTAACATGTTTCTTTGTCTAATTGCTCTCAACTTCCTCAAAACATCAGAGGGAGTTTTACCTTTCCTAAATCTTTGTAAAAATGCTATTTTTAATGCATCATATGTAGCAAAATGAGCAATACCATATTGACTGAACCAACTCATTTCTCTTCCTTCAAATGTAGCCGCTTCAAATGAGCAATACCATATATGGATGGATATCCATTTGTTGTCCATTTTATCTCGAATTGAGCAACATGACATTCAACATCTTCTTTAAAACCTCCTTTAGAATGGGCTGCTTTGACCTTGGGATTTGGAGGTGATTGCACCATTGGCTGTGGCTGAGGTGTACACCTCATTCTTTTGACTAGTCATCCCTGCAAGTGGGTCGAACTGTAGTCATCTTCTAACTCCTACAGTTGCTTTTGTTAGGAATAGCGCTCCTAGTATACTGCCCACGAGCCTAGCTTCAGCTGCACCTGTTCCTTCTTCCTCCTCTTCAGTTTCGAGGTTAGATTCCTCTTGTGCTTCATACCAATCGTAAAATTCAAAAGATGACTCCACGTTAGCTACTTTTGCTTGAACTCTTGTATGATAAACTTTACTAAATCTTCCTCTTTGTCCTTTCATGCATCTCTTGCTTCTTTAGCAAACGCAGTAGGATCTCCAAATGTGTTTGGGCTCAAGAACACATAGCTACTTACACAATTTACAAACTTCTAAACATTCAACCTCAACACTGATCTTCACACAAAGAGAAAAACATTTACAAACATACTTCAGATTCAACACTGTAATGTTGTGATAGACTACTGTATTCATGCCAAATTTACTCAGATAGATGTAATTCTACACTTGTGCAAAGTAGAAGATACAAAATATATTCATTGAATTTCTTCGAGAATACAGAAGTACAAGATAGATAATCGGGACACTTCTCTAGATTGACGATATTGGAAGACCTTGAATATGTTCTAGCCTGCTCAGTTATGTGAAAAGACTCCTTTTCACTTTCTCTAAGCTCTTTGGCTTCTCTCTTCTCTCAATATTCTTGAAAGGTGCTTCTTCTTCCCTTTAGATACTCGCACAACCCAAAAAACAATGACCAAAAATCACGCGACATGGACTAACTAATTTTGTAACTGTTTATTAAAATTTTCGGGTAAGCAAAATGTGGACTTAACAACATTCCAACTCAACAGATTTCAACTTAGCAACTTCAACATCTGGCTGAGCACTTATTCCTGCATTTTCTCTCCTCTCAACATTGCTGATGACCATAATACTCCAAGAAGGGAAATCAATTCTTGGAACTCCAAAGGCAAAGACAAAGTATAGGAGATGAGAGATGTGGTAGAATCATCTCAACAAACTATAAGGAGGTCTAGAAGAGAGAGAAGGAATCCATAAAGGTATGGTTATGATACTCCTTTATTCACTAAGCATTCAATATATATAGCACAAGACTCAAACTCTAAAGAACCATCTACATATAAAGAAGCCAAGAAGAAGCCAGAATGGGGTTATCAAAGTCTAGTTGGAAGCTTGAACTATGCTACTCCAACTAGAGTAGATATATGCTATGGGGTAAGTGTGCTAAGTCAATTCATGCACAATCCAAGTAATCCTCACATGGAAGTAGCCAAGAGAATCCTAAAGTATTTGAAGGTCACAATCAATGAAGGGTTATACTATCCTTATACATCTGATTTATATGCTAAACTCTTTTCTGTTGTACATTAGGAGGCTCTAAAGATGATAGGAGAAGCACATCTGGTTATCTTACTTTTGCACGTACAAATTTGTCTTCATGGTCCTCAAAGAAGCAACCCATAGTTTCTATTTCATCAACTGAAGCTAAATATAGAGGACTTGCAAATGCTACACAAGAAGGTATGTGGATTAGAACCCTATACTTTGATTTAGGGTTAAACACTTCAACTCTACATATATTTGGAGATAAGGTTACTTCATTACATCTTGTTGTTAATCATATCTATCATGCCAGGACTAAAAATATAGAAGTTCAATATCATTATGTTAGAGAAAGATTATGAGTAAAGATATACAACTCTCATATGTGTCAACGTATCAACAATGTGCAGATATGAGGACAAAGACATTGGATGGATGCAAATTGAATAGGTTTAAATCAATGAGTGGATTACAAGAGATCATGAATGATTGAAGACTCAAGCATCTTAGGCTTGAGGGCGAGCTGTTGGTGCATTTAGCAAGCCTACATGCATTGCTAAAAACCTTAAGACTACACATCCATTTATCACTTCAGAAGAGAGAACTACATGTGAAATTATGCTTATTATTTTGAGCGTAATTGATGGAGAGTGTTAATATCCAAAAGAACAAGTTATCCTTGAAGTTAGAGCACCTCTATATCAAGCATTACTTAAAACCTTCACCAATTTGGAGGATCAATACTCAATTTCCAAAATCTTGAACAAACTGTGAACAAGGTGACTACACAGAAAGTCTGCTACACATAACTCACTCATTGACTTATCAAATGTGTAAAGTTTTTTATAAAACTTTGCACAAGGTGTCGCCTATATTTTGCACACTTCCTCCAAGTTAAATCATTCCAAAAGACACAGTAGATCTTAAGAAATGATCTTAACAAGTCACCTATGTCTAAAACTATAGTTATTTATAGTCGACTTTGACACCTGCAACTTCTAAAGCTTGGTTCTCCCAAACTAGAACCCGTTTAATCAAATGCTTTTGGCCATAGGTAGCTTACCTTCCAACTAAAAGAATACGTGCTTGCTTGCTCAAAAATTTACACTGTGGAAGGAGAACTGACCAAAACACTAGCATCAAATTTTGCATCTCCTGCAACTTCTCTTCTTTACATTTACACATGTAAATGTTCCTACACTCAATTCTCTCAGCCTGATCACAATTAGAAGGTGAAAATTTGTATAGAGGTCAATAAACTATAGAATTAGACTTGTACAGAATCATTTCACAAAAGATTCAACACAGAAGGAGAACTCCAGAAATATCGGGTGCAACTTTTCTTCATTTCTGGAAAACTTTACATCTGAGTGATGAGAGAGATCTTACTCACTGCTAAAGTGCCTAATGACTCATACAACTTCTAATTTCTCTATTCACATGCTCTCTCATATTTGCCCCGACATTTTTCCTTGTATATATAGGCAAATATGTACAAGCTCATAAATATACAAAAGTATAAGTGAGCTAACTCTAAGTTAATGTACATATGTATACATATCTTCATTCTTTGAACATATACTTTCTTCATGCTTCATGACTTGATCTTTTCTTAAATCCTTGACTCCAAATCTTCATCAAAGCTTCAATTGTTGATTGCCTTGCACCAACAGGTCCCCCTCAATCATCAATTGAGGTTTTCTCTATCTTCTTTATACCTGTCATGTCTTTGAATCTTTGTAGCTTTGGTCCATCCAAGCTTTTGATTAGCATATCAGCTATCTGATCTTTTGTTGAAGTATGTATAACTTCAATCTCCTTATCCATCACCTTCTCTCTTAGAAAATGATACTGAATTTCAATGTGTTTAGTCCTGGCATGAAAAATAGGATTAGCAGCTAAATATAATGAACTCATGTTATCATAGTGGGTGTACTCTGGATGATGTCAAAAATCTTCATAAGAGTCTTAAACCATATTACTTCCTTTGCAGCTTCAGCCATACCTTTGTACTCAGCCTCTGTGGATGATAAAGTTACTGTGTGTTGCTTCTTTGAACACCATGAACTTAACTTATCTCCCACATAACACAAGTATCCATAAGTTGATCTCCTATCATGAGGATTACCTGCCCAATCTGTATCACTATAAATCTTGATGTTTGTATCTGATGTAAAACCATAATACAAACCTTCTTTGATTGTACCCTTAATGTACCTCAACACTCTTTGTCCTACAACCCAATGTTATTTCCTAGGACAATGCATGAGTTGAGACAATACTCCAACTGCATATGACAAATCAGGCCTAGTTAATGTAGAATAGATCAGACTACCAAGCAAACTTTGATATAGCTTCATGTCCTTGAACTCTTCTCCTCCATATCTGCTCAATTTGTGATTCACCTCCATTGGAGTAGGTGCTACCCTACAATCATCCATTCTAAACTTGATCAACAAGTTTTTCAAATACCTTTCTTGAGTTACATACACTCCATGTTGAGTATATGAGATCTCCATGCCCAAGAAATATGACAAGCCTCCCAAGTCACTAATCTTGAACTCTTTCTCCATTTGCTTCTTTAGGCTTTGAATTCCTTTCTCATTTGTACCTGTAAGAATTATAGCATCAACATATATGCACATGTAAATGAACCCATCATCACTTGCTTTAACAAGCAAGCTACTATCTGCTTTAGATACTTGGAAACCAAGTTCTTTCAAGAACTTCACAAGTCTATAATTCCATGCCCTTGGGGCCTGCTTCAAACCATACAAAGCTCTCTTGAGCTTACATACATGATCTAGATACCTTTCATTTTTGAATCCTTGTGGTTGCTCCATGAAAACATCATCTGAAATGAAACCATTTAGAAAAGCATTCTTCACATCTAATTGACATAATTTCCAACCTTTACATGCAACAATAGCTATGAGTGTCTTGATGGTTTTCATCTTTGCCACAAGACTATAAGTCTCATCATAATCTATACCATATGTCTGAGCAAACCCTTTCACAAAAAGTCTAGCTTTATACCTAGACACACTTCCATCTGCAAATCTCTTTGTCTTGTAGACCCATTTGCATCCAATGATCTTATGACTATTTGGTTTAGGAACCAAATCCCATGTTTCATTTTCCATCAATGCATCATACTCTTCCTGCATAGCTTTCTCCCAATTTTCCTTACCTTTTGCCTCTTCATATGTAGAAGGGTCTTCATCTTCCTTTATCATATAAGCATAATCTTCGGTAGCTAAAAAGAAGTGTCATAGCTATACCTTGTAGGTTTCCATTTGTGTCTTGATAACCTTCTGAGTTCTCCACTCCTTGAGGTTTCTCGTTCATCACATTCTGGATCAAACATTGGCACTTCTTCAACTTCAACCTGTACTTCACTATTCTCTTCTTCATCAAATATTTGAACATTTGATTTACCTTTCTTTTGAGTTGCAACTTCTTCATCACCTGCATGAATATTAAATGTACCTGCATACCAAGTACCTTGCTCATCAAATGTAACATCCTTTGACACAAGGAATTGTTTTGTGGATGGAGTCCGGAACCTATATCCCATCTGCTTATCATCATATCCAATGAACACATACTTTTTAGCTTTAGGTTCCAATTTGTGTCTTAATTGGGATGGCACATATGCATATGCCAAACATCCAAATACTTTGCAATGATCTAGAGTAGGTCTCTTACCCCACCATGCCTCATATGGTGTCATACCCTGCAAATCTTTACATGGTAACCTATTGATCAAATATGTGGCTGTATTTACAGCCTCAACCCACAAATAATTTGGGCAATTTTTCTCCTTCATCATGGATCTTGAAAACTCAACAAGAGTTCTATTCCTCCTTTCTGCTACACTATTTTGTTGAGGAGAGTACCTACAAATAATTTCCCTTTTTATACCTGCATTCCACAAGTAATCACTGAACTCATTAGAGAAATACTCTCCCCCTCCATCTGACCTTAGTCTCTTCAACTTTTGACCTGTAATTCTCTCTGCATACACATGATAATGTTTGAATGTATTCAATACATCTGACTTATCTTTGATCACATAGATAGTGATCCATCTGGTAGCATCATCAACATAAATCACATAATACCTTGAACCATTGATGCTGAAATCCTTTGATGGTCCCCCCACATCTGTGTGTACCAATTCAAGCTTCTCTGAATACATAAAACCATGCTTGGAATAAGATTTCTTATGAGCCTTACCTAATTGACATGCCTCACATCTATATGTCATATGTTGACCTGCAACATTAGGCAATCCAAGCACTGAACCATTGTTAACCATATCTTTAATACCTCTTTCATTGAAATGTCCAAGCCTTTTGTGCCAAAGATCTAACTCAGAGATCTTATGTCCTCCATAGGTGAATAAGGCATGACCAATGTTACCTTGAATCTTCAATGTGAACAATCTTCCTTCTTTCTTCCTTGAAACAATTTGTCTATACCCATTGCTAGGGTCTTCCACAAAAACTCCTTCATTAGTGAACCTAACTTATCGCCTTTTTCAACAATTTGTCCTACACTTATCAGATTCTTTGGAATTGTAGGAACATACAAAACCTTACTCAAGAGAGTACTTCCATCCTTGGCCTTCACTGATCCAATTGACTTCACATTGTGCTTTGTATTGTCACCTGTTTGAACCACATGATTAGTTACCTTATTCTCCAAATCAGTCATCAAAGCTATGTTGCCACTTAGGTGATTGCTACACCTTGAGTCAATGTAGAAGACTCTTTGGTCTTCACTTTGCCTTTTGCAAGTTGCATTCATTATCAATGTTGAATCCTCCTTCTGATCTAAAGCATAATTGTAGTAGGTATTGTTGTATTGTTGACTTTGGAATCCTCTACCTGCATTTCTTCCAAAGTAACCTCTACTTTTGAAATTACCTTTTTGATTTCTGCCACCTCTTCCTCTTGAATTAAAGTTCTGATTATATCCACCATTATTCAGAGTATTATGCCAACAATCATTGGCTAAGTGATTTGTCTTACCACTAATCCAGCAGGCTTTAACTCCATCTTTATTACTTCTGCCTCTTCCTTTACCTTTGCCACCTCCTCTTCCTCTTAGGAAGTTAGCTTGGCTAGTTGTACCTTCATCTTCATTTGCTTGTTGCTTCCCTTTGCTATGCTTCTTCTTATCCTTTGAATATATTGCTTGACCTGCACTTTTATCACCTTCACCTTTGACATCCTGCTCGAAAGTTAGCATGTGTCCTAGCAACTGATTTAAATCAGGAGTAAAATGATCTAGTGATAACTCAATAGACAAAATGAATGGCTTCCATTTGTCATCACCTCTCAAACCTGTGAGGATTTGCCTTACCAATTTATCCTCCTCAATATCTTCATCAACTGCTCCTAATGCATCCGCAATGTCTTTCATCCTTGTTACATAATCTGAGATGGATTGAGAGGCCTTCTTCTTGAATGTGGTAAACTCGGCCCACAAGGATGCCTTCCTTGACTTTGTGGTGTTTTGGAAATGCTCCTCCAAAGTATTCCATATATCACTTGCACTTTCAAGACCTTTAATGTGAGTTAGCAAGTAGTCATTAACTCCCATATAGATAATGCTCCTAGCTTGAGCATCTCTCTTCATCCAAGTCTTCAAATCTGATAATTCATCCCTAGTTGGAACACTAGGATCTCTGAACTTAGGCTTTTCTTCTTCACCTACAATATAACCTATCAAGTCTTTGCTCATAAGATGAGCTTCCATCCTCATTGACCATGCTAGATAGTTCTCTCTATCCAATTTCTCTATCTGAAGAGAATCTCCCATCCTTTCTTCACCTGTGTATTAGATCCTTCAAGCTTTATGAGGAATAAGGTTACCTTTGCTTTGAATGATACTCCTTTTTTCTTCCTTGATATCTTTTGAAATCCTTCTCAAGCTTTGCTTTCAAGCTTTCACCTTTTGGATCTTCAATTGTTCATTCTTTATGACTGTAGCAGTCGGGGTCCTTTCTTCAATTTTGATACTTCCTGCTCTGATACCACTAATGGAGAGTGTTAATCTCCAAAAGAACAAGTTATCCTTGAAGTTAGAGCACCTCTATATCAAGCATAACTTAAAACCATCACCAATTTGAAGGATCAATACTCAATTTCCAAAATCTTGAACAAACTGTGAAGAAGGTGACTACACAGAACGTTTGTTGCACATAACTCACTCATTGACTTATCAAATGTGTAAAGATTTTTATTAAACTTTGCACATAGTGTCGCCTATAGTTTGGACACCTCCTCCAAGTTAAATCATTCCAAAAGAATCAGTAGATCTTGAGAAATGATCTTAACAAGTCACCTATGTTTAAAACTGTAGTTATTTACAGTCTACTTTGACACCTGCAACTTCTAAAGCTTGGTTCTCATTCAAATATTTTTGAAGATAGTTAAAAGATAGTATTTTAGATATTTGTAAAAATAATAGATCGCTTTAGTTAGTAGATCACTTGAAAAGAAATGACTTTATAAATAAAGTAGATTCTCATAAATGCACACTTTTCAAAGTGTCGCCCTCATGTATCTTCTATTTAGGATGTAATGAGAAATACCTATAAAAAGGCCAACTCAAGATTTTTGGGAATTATTCAATTCCCATTGATAATGCTTATTATGATAACATCTTAGTTTTGAATCTAGCCTTGATACTCCACTTATAATACAAATAGTTTTAATGTTAAATTATCAACTTAATAATCCAATCAAGACAATAACATGTTGTAGTGTGTGAAATGACTCAAAATGAAAAAAAATTAGAAACAAAGAATTGTCTCAAAACCATGAATAATTCCCACTTTTCTTGAATAGACCTTTAAATACACATACTCTGATAGACTCATCCATTAGATTATATGGGGGAGATTGTACCCAATCTGATGTCAACTCTCTTGTCTTTTTCTATTCTCTTTATGCTTTTGTGAGATCTCATTTCTATACTATCCTCTACATATGTGTCTCTACAGGATCTTATCAACACAAGCAATTAAGGAGGTTGAATTGAAAAAAGTGGTGTTTGAGGATACTAGTCCTCTAGTTAGCATGCATGATACACATAGGGATGTTCAAGAGAATGTCCAATCAAATCAATCTACAAATGTTCTTGTTTAGCAACCATTGAGGCGTTATGCACGTGTCTTGCATGCACCTGATATATACATTCCAAGTTTATATTTTGTTATGCTAATAGATGCTAGTGAGCCTTCTTGATACAAAGATTCTATTCACAAGAATGGTACTTGGGATTTATTACCTTTTTCAAAGGGTAGGAAAGTTTACCATCTGAATTGGTATATAATGGGAAATTCACAACTACCATGTGCATGTTGCTTGAAATCATTGCAATGGAGGACTTGGAGCTAGTCCAAATGGAGCTACTCTTTCTGAACCTCAAGCTACTAAGTTATTCATTAAATGTATTTTTCCACATCATGGTTTTCCAAAACTTATCCTTTAGGATCGAGATGTTTGTTTTTATAATCACTTTTGGGTTGCAGTATTTCAAAATTTTGGTTCTAAAATAGAATTTAGCTCTACATTTCATATTGAAAGTAATGGGCAAAGCGAAGCTACAAATAGTACTATTTTAGATTTATTATGTTGTTATTCTTTAGATGATCCAAGTGATTGGGAAGACAAGGTTCCTTTATTACAATTTGCATATAATAACACAACAGATACCACCACTTGACATGCACCATATGAAATTGTTTATGGTAAAAAGCTTCCCACTCCGATGACTCTCACTCAAAGTGATTTACCTACGGCTGATTCTTTTGCACAAGATCATATTTCTACACTTCATGAGGTTCATGAGCACATTAAAAATATTCAAGAATGTTACATGCATAATGTTAATAAGAAATGAATAGCGAAAGAATTTGATGAAAATGATTTTGTATGGTTACGAATACTTAAAAGACATTTGAAAAATATTTCACAACATCCTAAGGTTAAACGTGCACCACAATATTATGGATCTTTGCATATTATCCCAAAAATTAATGAGAATGCTTTTAGATTAGACATTCCTTTTCATTCGAATGTACATAATTCTTTTCATATTAGTTTATTGAAATCGTGTAAATGAAATTTACCACTCACTCCTATTTTAGAGGATCCTCCTTTGCTAGAACAGGATGCTAAAATTTTGATTCCAAAGAAATTACTTGATTATGATGTTACTACTACATGCACAGGTAATCAATATCATAGATATTTAGTTAAATATAAAAATCACTCACTTGAAGAATCTCAATGGATTCATATAACATCACTAACTCCACACTATGATCATTTGATTTCTGCATATCATTCATAGTCACATTAAATTCCTGTTTTCCAATTCCATGCATGTGTTTTTACATGACACATTCTTATGATTGTTTAGTGATGGGACCTATGACTGGCCATCCATGTCTATTTTATTCTTATCAACTAAGGTTAGTTGCTTATCAATTGGGAGGCATGTTATACTTTATGGAATAATGGAATATTATATGGATTTTAATTTCATGAGGTTTTAAATGTGATTTGTGTTTTGATTTAGCAGGTGAAGACTCATGAGGGTGTGACCATGCATGAAATTATTTAAATATATTTGAAGATAGTTAAAAGATAGTATTTTAGATATTTGTAAAAATAATAGATCGCTTTAGTTAGTAGATCACTTGAAAAGCAATGATTTTATAAATAAAGAAGATTCTTGTAAATGCACACTTTTCAAAATGTAGCCCTCATGTATCTTCTATTTAGGATGTAATGAGAAATACCTATAAAAAGGCAAATTCAAGAATTTTGGGAATTATTCAATTCCCATTGATAATACTTACTATGATAACATCTTAGTTTTGAGTCTAGCCTTGATACTCCACTTATAATACAAATAGTTTTAATGTTAAATTATCAACTTAATAATCCAATCAAGACAATAACATGTTGTAGTGTGTGAAATGACTCAAAATGAAAAAAAATTAGAAACAAAGAATTGTCTCAAAACCATGAATAATTCCCACTTTTCTTGAATAGAACTTTTAATACACATACTCTGATAGACTCATCCATTAGATTATATGGGGGATATTGTACCCAATCTGATGTCAACTCTCTTGTCTTTTTCTATTATGTTTATGCTTTTGTGAGATCTCATTTCTATACTATCCTCTACATATGTGCGTCTGCAGGATCTTATCAACACAACCAATTAAGGAGGTTGAATTGAAAAAAGTGGTGTTTGAGGATACTAGTCCTCTAGTTAGCATGCATGAAATTGATACATATACGGATGTTCAAGAGAATGTCCAATCAGATCAATCTACAAATGTTCTTATTTAGCAACCATTGAGGTGTTATGCACGTGTCTTGCATGCACCTGATAGATAAATTCCAAGTTTATATTTTGTTATGCTAATAGATCCTAGTGAGCCTTCTTGATACAAAGATTCTATTCACAAGAATGGTACTTGGGATTTATTACCTTTTTCAAAGGGTAGGAAAGTTTACCATCTGAATTGGTATATAATGGGAAATTCACAACTACGATGTGCATGTTGCTTGAAATCATTGCAATGGAGGACTTGGAGCTAGTCCAAATGGAGCTACTCTTTCTGAACCTCAAGCTACTAAGTTATTCATTAAATGTATTTTTCCACAACATGGTTTTCCAAAACTTATTCTTTCGGATCGAGATGTTTGTTTATATAATCACTTTTGGGTTGTAGTATTTCAAAATTTAGGTTCTAAAATAGAATTTGGCTCTGCATTTCATATTGAAAGTAATGGGCAAAGAAAAGCTACAAATAGTACTATTTTAGATTTATTATGTTGTTATTCTTTAGATGATCCAAGTGATTGGGAAGAGAAAGTTCCTTTATTACAATTTGCATATAATAACACAACAGATACCACCACTTGACATGCACCATATGAAATTGTTTATGGTAAAACGCTTCCCACTCCCATGACTCTCACTCAAACTGATATACCTACGGCTGATTCTTTTGCACAAGATCATATTTCTACACTTCATGAGGTTCATGAGCACATTAAAAAGAGTCAAGAATGTTACATGCATAATGTTAATAAGAAATGAATAGCTAAAGAATTTGATGAAAATGATTTTGTATGGTTACGAATACTTAAAAGACATTTGAAAAATATTTCAGAACATCCTAAGGTTAAACGTGCACCACATTATTATGGAGCTTTCCATATTATCCCAACAATTAATGAGAATGCTTTTAGATTAGACATTCCTTTTCATTCGAATGTACATAATTCTTTTCAGTTAGTTTATTGAAATCCTTTAAATGAACTTTACCACTCACTCCTATTTTAGAGGATCCTCCTTTGCTAGAACATGATGCTTAAATTTTGATTCCAGAGAAATTACTTGATTATGATGTTACTACTACATGCACAGGTAATCAATATCATAGATATTTAGTTAAATAAAAAAATCACTCACTTGAAGAATCTCAATGGATTCATATAACATCACTAACTCCACACTATGATCATTTGATTTCTCCATATCATTCATAGTCACATTAAATTCCAGTTTTCCAATTCCATGCATGTGTTTTTACATGGCACATTCTTATGATTGTTTAGTGATGGGACCTGTGAGTGGCCATCCATGTCTATTTTATTCTTGTCAACTAAGGTTAGTTGCTTATCGATTGGGAGGCATGTTATACTTTATGGAATAATGGAATATTATATGGATTTTAATTTCATGAGGTTTTAAATGTGATTTGTGTTTTGATTTAGCAGGTGAAGACTCATGAGGGTGTGACCGTGCATGGAATTATTCAAATATTTTTGAAGATAGTTAAAAGATAGTATTTTAGATATTTGTAAAAATAATAGATCGCTTTAGTTAGTAGATCACTTGAAAAGCAATGATTTTATAAATAAAGCAGATTCTTGTAAATGCACACTTTTCAAAATGTCGCCCTCATGTATCTTCTATTTAGGATGTACTGAGAAATACCTATAAAAAGGCAAATTCAAGAATTTTGGGAATTATTCAATTCCCATTGATAATACTTACTATGATAACATCTTAGTTTTGAGTCTAGCCTTGATACTCCACTTATAATACAAATAGTTTAATTTTAAATTATCAACTTAATAATCCAATCAAGACAATAACATGTTGTAGTGTGTGAAATGACTCAAAATGAAAAAAAATTAGAAACAAAGAATTGTCTCAAAACCATGAATAATTCCCACTTTTCTTGAATAGACCTTTAAATACACATACTCTGATAGACTCATCCATTAGATTATATGGGGGAGATTGTACCCAATCTGATGTCAACTCTCTTGTCTTTTTCTATTCTGTTTATGCTTTTGTGAGATCTCATTTCTATACTATCCTCTACATATGTGCGTCTGCAGGATCTTATCAACACAACCAATTGAGGAGGTTGAATTGAAAAATGTGGTGTTTGAGGATACTAGTCCTCTAGTTAGCATGCATTAAATTGATACACATAGGGATGTTCAAGAGAATGTCCAATCAGATCAATCTACAAATGTTCTTGTTTAGCAACCATTGAGGTGTTATGCACGTGTCTTGCATGCACCTGATATATACATTCCAAGTTTATATTTTGTTATGCTAATAGATGCTAGTGAGCCTTCTTGATACAAAGATTCTATTCACAAGAATGGTACTTGGGATTTATTACCTTTTTCAAAGGGTAGGAAAGTTTACCATTTGAATTGGTATATAATGGGAAATTCACAACTACCATGTGCATGTTGCTTGAAATCATTGCAATGGAGGACTTGGAGCTAGTCCAAATAGAGCTACTCTTTTTGAACCTCAAGCTACTAAGTTATTCATTAAATATATTTTTCCAGATCATGGTTTTCCAAAACTTATTCTTTCGGATCGAGATGTTTGTTTTTATAATCACTTTTGGGTTGCAGTATTTCAAAATTTAGGTTCTAAAATAGAATTTGGCTCTGCATTTCATATTGAAAGTAATGGGCAAAGAAAAGCTACAAATAGTACTATTTTAGATTTATTATGTTGTTATTCTTTAGATGATCCAAGTGATTGGGAAGAGAAAGTTCCTTTATTACAATTTGCATATAATAACACAACAGATACCACCACTTGAGATGCACCATATGAAATTGTTTATGGTAAAAAGCTTCCCACTCCCATGACTCTCACTCAAACTGATATACCTACAGCTGATTCTTTTGCACAAGATCATATTTCTACACTTCATGAGGTTCATGAGCACATTAAAAAGAGCCAAGAATGTTACATGCATAATGTTATATAAAATGAATAGCTATAGAATTTGATGAAAATGATTTTATATGGTTACAAATAGTTAAAAGACATTTGAAAAATATTTCCCAACATCCTAAGGTTAAACGTGCACCACATTATTATGGAGCTTTCCATATTATTCCAACAATTAATGAGAATGCTTTTAGATTAGACATTCCTTTTCATTCGAATGTACATAATTCTTTTCATATTAGTTTATTGAAATCCTTTAAATGAACTTTACCACTCACTCCTATTTTAGAGGATCCTCCTTTGCTAGAACAGGATGCTAAAATTTTGATTCCAGAGAAATTACTTGATTATGATGTTACTACTACATGCACAGGTAATCAATATCATAGATATTTAGTTAAATATAACAATCACTCACTTGAAGAATCTCAATAGATTCATATAACATCACTAACTCCACACTATGATCATTTGATTTTTGCATATCATTCATAGTCACATTAAATTCCAGTTTTCCAATTCCATGCATGTGTTTTTACATGACACATTCTTATGATTGTTTAGTGATGGGACCTGTGACTAGCCATCCATGTCTATTTTATTCTTATCAACTAAGGTTAGTTGCTTATCGATTGGGAGGCATGTTATACTTTATGGAATAATGGAATATTATATGGATTTTAATTTCATGAGGTTTTAAATGTGATTTGTGTTTTGATTTAGCAGGTGAAAACTCATGAGGCTGTGACCGTGCATGGAATTATTCAAATATTTTTGAAGATAGTTAAAAGATAGTATTTGAGATATTTTTAAAAATAATAGATCGCTTTAGTTAGTAGATCACTTGAAAAGCAATGGTTTTATAAATAAAGCAGATTCTTGTAAATGCACACTTTTCAAAGTGTCGCCCTCATGTATCTTCTATTTAGGATGTAATGAGAAATACCTATAAAAAGGCCAATTCAAGAATTTTGGGAATTATTCAATTCCCATTGATAATACTTACTATGATAACATCTTAGTTTTGAGTCTAGCCTTGATACTCCACTTATAATACAAATAGTTTTAATGTTAAATTATCAACTTAATAATCCAATCAAGACAATAACATGTTGTAGTGTGTGAAATGACTCAAAATGAAAAAAAAATAGAAACAAAGAATTGTCTCAAAACCATGAATAATTCCCACTTTTCTTGAATAGACCTTTAAATACACATACTCTGATAGACTCATCCATTAGATTATATGGGGGAGATTGTACCCAATCTGATGTCAACTCTCTTGTCTTTTTCTATTCTGTTTATGCTTTTGTGAGATCTCATTTCTATACTATCCTCTACATATGTGCGTCTGCAGGATCTTATCAACACAACCAATTAAGGAGGTTGAATTGAAAAAAGTGGTGTTTGAGGATACTAGTCCTCTAGTTAGCATGCATGAAATTGATACACATAGGGATGTTCAAGAGAATGTCCAATCAGATCAATCTACAAATGTTCTTGTTTAGCAACCATTGAGGCGTCATGCACGTGTCTTGCATGCACCTGATAGATAAATTCAAAGTTTATATTTTGTTATGCTAATAGATGCTAGTGATCCTTCTTGATACAAAGATTCTATTCACAAGAATGGTACTTGGGATTTATTACCTTTTTCAAAGGGTAGGAAAGTTTACCATCTAAATTGGTATATAATGGGAAATTCACAACTACCATGTGCATGTTGCTTGAAATCATTGCAATGGAGGACTTGGAGCTAGTCCAAATGGATGTGAAAACTACTTTCTTGCATGGAGATGCTCAGATAGATACATCTATGGGTAGGTAGACAAAAAGAGACATGACGAGTCTCACATGGCATATAAGGCTGAACTCCAACTGAGATGAGATTGTCTCTCACATGAAGTACCTACAGTGGATACCTGTGTCCAATCCTAGCACCTCTGATAAGCATAAGTTGTCCCAACTACAACTAAAAATGATGCTCACTAAGGAATGCATAACATCTGCTCTCCTGTAACTAGCTAACTGAAATCAATCTCATAGGGAATGAAGGCACATAACGTACATGTCTAAGTATAAGTGATGCTCCACTAGGTAGCATGGGGCATAGATCTCAAGCACCCTCAATGTCATATGTCATACCATAAGTTATGTGCATACATCCACGACTCTCATCCAAGAATTGACAAAACCACTCACGACATGGTGTAATATGAAAAGTGGCTAATGTATCAAGTAATCAAGCCATATTTGTGCTATCCAACGAACAAGAGGAATCATCAAATGAACCATAGGAGAAAGTGATATCACCATCACTCGCATAATCAACTGCTATAGACTCTCTTGAAATCACTACTTGACCTACATCATGTGTATATCTCTGACATCCTCATCACATCCACCTGAATCAACGTTGTCGAATATGGCCCTCATGACCATAGTGCCAACATCGAAGCTGTCGATGTGATCTATGTCTCACATGAGTCAATGGACTCACATACATATCATGTAGTCTCTGCCATAATGCACTACTCATCTCCTCATACATAATAGACTCATATATAGAATCCACAAGTTGTAATCGGATAGTGGAGTTGGCCAATGCATTCATATCCATCCATACATGGTCGGGCATGTCATGAGGCCTTTGTGCATCTCTATGCACATACATGTGTAATCTTTCACAAACCAATGTGTGCCACATCTGAGCTTTCCATCTCGGAAAGTCAGTGCCATCGAATCGAGAAGACACCATGCTAGCAATCCAAGAGACTAGCAATGTAATAAGAGACTACAAATAATACGCTATCCTCAATAGGATCACACAAAGTCTCCAAACTAATCAAGTGGATGTGAAAGAATCCTGGAAAAAATTCGGTAGAGTATCCCCTGTAAATTAAGCAATCAAACAAGATAATAAAAAATGAAAGAAAAATGAGTGACTTGTCACCTCCTGTCACTAATCCAATCAAAGGTAATGGTAAACACACATGCCAAAAACTGGTGGAAATACATGCCAATACAATGGTGATACACCTCCCACTCAAGAATGAATCCTACAAGATGATCCAATCGGTCATGCATAACTTGTGAAAAAGTCCAAGTAAATGGAGATAAGCAATGATCCAAAGCTATAGCACAAGCTTCAAGATCCACTAGAGCACTCTTCTATCATAAAAGCTAACAAAATTTTTACACTATCTCCTCTATAAAATGGATTCTAAACCAAATAAACCATGTGGGAATCACCATCCACATATGCCAAGAATCACACTGGCAAATAGATATCAAATAAATGATCATATGCTAACACGATAGCAAATCAAGGTGACAAATGAGTATTTGCAATTGAGGCTCCAATCTGGATCATGTACCTGCATGAAAACAAGGATACAAGTACCAACCACCATCCAAAATCAGCTCTCATCAAATTATGTGCATCTGGCAAGTAAATCCATAACCAAGTGGCATAAACGAGATAAAGACCACAATGCCACTATACATCCACTAACAATGCCATGAAGCTCACGATGACGTAAACCTCAAAAAGAAGTATACCACAATGTATTCACACATGTCAATCATGTGATAAGATCATGCTCTACTCTCATATGGAGGAGCTACCACAGTGATCATACATGGACAATGCCATCAAGCTCCAAAAGTAAGAGCTTGCACACCAAAAAATCTCTCTCGAAGAAGTTCCAAAGCAAATTGCACCTCCAAAAGCAACTAGGGTTCTTATGGTGAAAATATGCTGCTCTGTGTTTTACTATTTCAGAGATGATAAACTCCACATTTAAAGTTTTTCTTTAGCAAACTTGAAGGAATATATCTTAGCTACGTAATGATATAAAGAACACCTCAATTGGAGGTGTGTAGCTCAAGATATACACAAAACAAACATTTGCTATTGATTTCACCTTCACCTACGATACTACTTCTCTATATTTTGAGATTTTGGTGATCTTAGACTCAGAATCTGGATCTGTCTTCTTCTGAAAAGTTGTAGCCTCTTTTCTAGCTATGCACAACAAGTTGAATCACATGAATCAGACTTGTAAAGCTCAAGTTATGACCCAAATACCAACCTATTGTCCAAGTGATTGTAGATTCATCTTCTACATTAGTCTACGTTTTTTGAATTTTTGGTTGTCTAGAATTCCGAGCCAGGTTTTGCACCCTCTGTGAAATTGCAGCCCTCTATCTTAGCTATGCATAAAACTTTAAAACGCATCAATCTGAGCTTACTAGCTTGAGTTATGGCCAAAATACTGAACAACTGGCGAGAGGTGCCGACCTGCACTGTGACCTAAGCTTTCATTGAAGCTTCTTGCACACAAGCCTTCAACAAGCTCTGATACCAATGAAGGGCTTTGGTGTGCATAACAAGAGGAGCAAGGAGGAGATGGAAGGAGAGAGAGGAGAGGAGAGACGTGCACAAATGCATGGGAGCCTCGAAGCCCACATAATGATCTCTCTTGAGGTAATGCTCTATATATGATGTATATATATAAATATGGGGGTAAGGTCACATGACCCTTACATCCCAACAGTTTCTAAGCTGAAGAAGAGCTTATATGGACTTATATGGTAGAGAAACTTTGATGCTTTTATGAAGTCTCAAGGCTATTCTTGAATCTATTAGGATCATTATCTCTACATAAAGAGATGCTTAGGTGGCAGCTTGGTATGCTTGATACTTTACGTCAATGATATGTTGAGTGATAGGAGTAAAAGATGCATATAATTGTCTCAAAGTGAGTACATATCCCAAGTACTTCACATGTTCAATATACAGGGTGGAAAGGCATTCAGTATACCTTTACCCACATATGCAAAATTGAGCAAGGATGATTGCCTTGAATCAAATGTTGGTAGTCTCATGAATGCTATGGTAGCTATGAGACTTGACATTGCACTTGCACTGGGATTTGTGAGCATATATATATGTCTAATCCTGGCAAGAAGCATTGGATAGTGGTCAAGATGATTTTGAGATATTTGAGTGGCACTAAGGACAAGTGTCTATGCTTAGGTAGAGGAAAGGCATCCATTATTGGCTACACATATTCTAATTATGCTAATTATGTAGACAAAGTCTACATCAGGCTAGATTTTTTGTTTTGTTGGAGGTGCTATCTCGTGGAGATCTCATCTTCATGAATGCATAGTTGTTTCCATCTTAGAACTAGAGTATGTTGTAGCAAGTGAGACATGTAAGGAAGCATTGTGGCTTTCTTCTCTTGTTTGTGATGTGGGTCTACCTTGGCATGTACCTTTTTTGCAAAGTGATAGTCAACATGCCATTGCTTTGGCTAAGAATCTCATCTATCGTGCAAAGACCAAGCACATTGAGGTAACATATCACTTCATTAGAGATTTCTTTGCCACTAAGCGCATTATTCTTGAGAAGTTTCATACTCGAGATAATGTTGTAGATGCTTTAACCAAAGCTCTACCACACGATAGCCTTCGACATTGTTGTCACTTGATGGGGTTCACTTGATTCATGATCTTACATAGTTACGTGTATAATGTGTAACATGCCCATCAGGTGGGAGGTATAGTTTGTATACTTACACTCAAGTATTATTTATCGTTATTTATTTTTCTCCCATAGTCACTTTGGCCAGATTGGCCTTTACTACGAGATTTTCACTGTTAGTGTCAATGCGAGAGGTCAAATGACCGCTAGACACTTTTATGCATGCTCTTTGATAAAACATATAGTGGTATAGTTAGCCATCGTCTCTAATTTTGATCGCATTTGTAACACCTAAGAAATATGTTTCTGTGCTCCCTATGTACTATGTATCTTTTGCGTATTCTACACACCCTATGAAGAGTAGATGTGAGCTCGACTCTTATCGATATGAGTCTAGATAGTTTGAGGTGCATGGATACACATTGTTCAAGGCAGTTGAGTATCATCATGGAGCTCTCTAGAAGGAGATTCCATCATGGTGCATTGCCATCACAATACTTCAATTAATAGATGAAATGGTCGCAAGGCTCCAAGCTACTAAAAATCGAAAGGCTGAGGAAGAAATAATACATGAAGAGGCTCAACATGAAGTTAAAACTATGAATTCTTTCACTCATACCTCTAGCAAGAAAGAAGATACCCTAGACATAGTCCCGCTCATTTATGAGTAGTAAAAGAAATCTAGAAACTCGTATGAAAATAAAAAAATCACTTGAGGGATCGTTGCAATTATGAGGATGATCTATTAGAGTTGTGCTCATGGTTAAGGGCTTATAACAACTCTCCCAAGAGAAATGATAGCCCAAAGTTTGACCTTTATTTTGCACATCAATTCTAACCTACTAATTGTTGAAGCCACAACACCGAAAACACTATAGAAAGAACATTGGCCTAGAAACTATATACTTTGTGACAAGATACCCTTTGTAGCAAATGATGGTTGCGTTTAGCTTTTGAGGTTAATGCAAGATCAGCATTTGACATTCTTCTTTGGGACAACCACAATGGGTGAGACGCATTGTTCGGTTTCATAAATGAAACCTATTGCTAATTACCTATCAACAATATAGTAAATATCATTGTAAGTAAAAGTTCTCTATTTGGATGGTTGCGCATCTAGTGCCATTGGTACATGATGTCAATGATGCCTCGATCAACAACTTTTATGTATTTATATGTCCAAGAAAAGATATCTCGATACTCTTCAAGAGGTGTACAAGATCTTCCTCCTCAAAAGTAGAAAAATTGTTTGGTATATATAAGAATATTTCTTCATTATCTTCCATCGTTATGATCACTTTCTTGATATCCTTCTTATTGTCATAATTTTATACCATTTTCTTTCCAAATTTAGGCATATTAGCAATGATTTTGTGTTCCTCAGCAGATTAGGATAATCACTAATGATTGATGGTATCATTTGGTGGGTGGGGTATCTCTTCACATGGCAATCATATATTTTAAATTGGGTCAGTTTCCATGAGATGCACGAGGTACACTAAAACTAGATCCAAATCATATCCATCTTTGTCACAATGATATGTCAATGTTTGCTCATTCACAAATACTTCGATGGAATATGTAGCTAGCCAAGTTATCTTCTCTTAGATTAGAGGTGATTATGCAATCTAGATCCTCAATTGATCTTTCCACTAGTTGACTTGGTTTTCTGTTTCTTGCTTGTACAACCAAATACTAGTGTCTTTGTGTGTAGAGGATGACTGATTCAAATTATCACTCTTCACAAAGATTTTTCCTCATCATTTTGAATTGCATAGCATTGGAAAGGTGGCGCATCTCAATATGCATTGATTTGAAAATTTATCTCTATAATTGGACAATTATGTTGGATACAAATTGTGATTCCTCTCTAGTCTTTGGCTATTTTCATGTGCCTTAGGAATGGTTTTTTGAAGAGTAGTTCGTAACTACTTTCTTTGCCAAACTCTCATATAGCGATGGTGTGTTTGAATTCAACATTGCATGTGGTGAAGAGAACATCTTTTTAGGATACCTAAGGGTCTCTCCATGTATTTGTCAATTAATGCATTCTATTGGGATGTAAGGCTATCTTACCCCACTTTTTCCCATAATCTTTGTGTGGCAATGGCTACACCTACACTTGGGTCTAGAACAACTTTTTTATTCACACCATTATATCTTATTGGTAATTATGATGTATTTCCCTCATCTCCCCTGTTTAAATCACTGACCTTATAAGGAGGGATTTCATGAATGTGTGACTCTATGTCTTTGTTTGTCCTATGGGCTTGTGGTTTAGCTTCACTGATTTAACTTTCTTACATTCAAAGGCTACTTTTTCATCTCTAATCTATGAAGGAAGAGACTTGAAATGCCTAGCCACATCATCCAATGACTATGGACTTATTGACTCGTCAAGTGGTAAGTCACTTCTTATTGTATCATCACAAGTCTAGAACTTTGAGAAAGAAGGTCTATGTTGAGTGAGGGCCTTCTTGTTCAATTTGGGCTCTAAATCCAATGCCATAGTTCCTTTTTCTAGGAACCCACCATGTTTGGAACAATGATATCCTCTTGAGAAAGTCCATAATTTATTTGATGGGTTCTAGATTCATTAAAGTCCCTTATGGTTGAGGGATTGGTTCATCAGGTTCATGCACTAGCATTGATTTTTGATGTGACTGCACAACTTTTTGACACTGTTCTTTTGGCATATGTGTGGAAGAACAATTTGAAGTCATTTTCCTAGAATTTTTTGAGCAACTTCAAATATTTGTTGGCACATAGCTAGAAGTTCCTTTTCTAGATCCCCTCTTGGGTATCATTTTTCATGATGTTCAATTGACAGTCGTGCTTTAAGTCTATCATGATATGCTCTTAAAAAACCTTCTAACTCACTAGTTAGAGGGTGAGAAAGGAGAGATCCTTGTTGTGGCCATGGATTTTGGTATCTGTATAAGTATAATAGTGCAGGAACACTATATTGTTGTGTTCTTTATTCTTGAGTTTTCTCTTGCTCCTAAATGAGCTCACGTTCTCTCATGTTAAGGTCATCTTGCTTTCGAATAAGCTCACATTTATTGGGCTTGAGAGAATTCAAGTGTGTCGGTTCCTAGAGTGGCTCGTTATTCAAACTAGACTACGTATCTCAAAAGAACTATGTTACACTATTAAGAGCACAACAACGGGGAAATTTTAACTATGTTTAATTAATATTTAAAATAATTACGCATGCGGTACATCAAAATGAAAGGGGGAAAGTTAATCTTACTAAAGTGAAGCTTTATTTAATTGCATTATATAATTATGCTAGAAGTATTTTGGTTACTACCTCAATTCCAAAGACAGATTTGTATGTGGATGATCAAGCCAGAGATATGTTGCAATCGTCACAACAACAAACGATTGATGCAAGGATAGAAGTATCACAACTTGGCATGTCATGCATTAAGATAGTGAAATCGTGCTTAAAAAGGAAGATACATATTGAAGAACCCACTTCATCAAATGATGTGGAAAATCAGGAGCAACGAGTTTCATAGAATCAGGATGTACAAAGTTTTCTTGGTTCTTTCCAATGTGTACTCCTCCAAGGAATTAAAGATCTATAGGGACTAGAGGGGATATGAGATTTGGGCCTTTACAGTTGCATCTAGGGATTCAGAGTGTGAATGGACATACACATCATGGTGGAGGGGTGACTTCGGGGGTTAAAGTGGCTCCTCGTGGTTGAGCACATGGTACTGCTCCTCCCATCTGCTTTAATGGGGGTCTTGTGGGAGTTTTGCCTTTGAATTGTTGTACCCTATTCCAAATTAGAGCTCTATGGATTGAAATTTCATAAGACAAACATCGATAGATAATCCTTGTTAGGGCACAACATCCATACAATACTAATTTGTGCAGCCATTGTTTGTGTGACAATTGGATTTGATCAATGATCCAATGAGATAAGTTAATAGTTAGGTCCTAAGTCTCGGCAAGATATAAACTAAACCATACGTTCTTAGGTGGCATGGTGAACATGTCTTGTGCTGGAAAGGTGAAATGCTCCATGCACATTCTCAAGTGGACTGCGATGTTGGGTGTCATGGCCACCGTATCTTTGAGCTTAGTGAGGTTCCTATTCTTCATGCTTTCTAGCACTAGAATCTCCTTCTCCATGGGGACGTGCATTCCTTTCATGTCGTTAGCATCACGCACTAGGTTATTGGTTAAATTAAACTGCTTCTATTTATTTCTTGTGGTTAGAGATGGAAGCAAAAATGTGCTTGAAGCTTTGGGATTCTTGTTGGGAGTTAGGGCATTGATGAGATAGTAGCATCACACAAAGTCAGGTTTGGGAAGTTTAGCATTGAACTACGCATCCAATCCTACTTTCTGGCACACAAGGCATAACTCTTATGCATATTGTAAATTCTCAAACTCACAAGTGAAGAAACGGTACTTCCCCCATTTTCCATTGAATTCTATCTTTGCCTCCCAAATATAAGAGCCCTCTCCTAATGGTCCTATTAAATCACTAAACCAATGGGAGTTTTTTCCACCTAGCATGGTGTGACCACTCAGGGCATGATTGGTAAGCTTTCCATATTGACAACCTACTGACTTGTGCCTACCTGAGAGCTGGTCCCTGCTACTTCAGCCATGATATTGTTGGTAGTGTCTAAAGATTGCTTATCTGCTAGAAGAATAAGATCATATTAGCATTGCATAGGAAACATGATAATGCCTTGTCCATGTTACAATATCAACATGGTGTTCTTTGAGGTTACAGGTAAGTCAAATAGGTGTGTTGTGTGTGTGAGTGAGAGTTAGGAAGGTTAGACATTTCCTCTATGCATACTCTCATTGTGCACTATACTCAAATGCATTTATTCTTCTGCACCATAGTTTACATGGTTGGGTCAGGGGATTTACTGTAGGGTTTGACTCTCCAAATTTTCTTTGTGGTCTTGCATAATTTGACATTTATGGCTTTTGAAGATGTCTCAAGTGATGCTAGCTAGATCTGGGAGTTTTTAGGTATCCATCTCCAAGTAGTCCTAGGTGTGATTGGATATGTTTGTGCGGTGATACTAGATGTTCATCATGAAATGTCTGAAATGTGTGTTTGCGAGTAGTGATTCAAGCCTAGGGGCTTATGTGTGGCTACTTGGACATGAAAGCACATCTTAGGCACCCAAATTTATCACCTTTTAGGGTCAGCCTTCATCGAATGTTTTGGTATCCAAATAGAAGTAATCCTCCTTGGTTGACTCCTAGAATACTCTTACGCTGCAACCTTCAACTGAGTTGTTGGGTTAGTGTGTCATTGGGGTCTTTGCATCATAGCAAGAGGTTGCTCGCCCTTACGTACCCAAATCTGCTTTGCATTTTGAGTCATCTTGCTCCACACTCTCCATTGACTATGAGCATAGACCATCTACTTTCTTTTCTTCTTGTACTCCTTTGTTTGCTTTGTCTCGATCACTTTTGGAAAAGAAGAGATTTCCATCAGATTCTTGACTCCTTTGTTGAGAACATCATCCTTGTGCATCATAGAGTTTTGGACACAAACAACATCTTTATCTTCATGTGAATTCTTGGAAGGACCAAGAGTTGATGCCTTTCCTAATTTTTTTGAGTGCTCCATTTGCTAGTTCAACTATGACATGTTGCTGGTTCACCCAAACCTGAAGAAGTCCACTTCTTAGGTTCAAGTTCACCACATGGTCATAGATCCAATCTTGATCTAGGACAAGAGGTTTGGTGAGATCCTCATCTTCACACACTAGCACCTTGATTGCAATAACAAAATCTTGAATGTAGATGAGAAGAGTCACCTCACCCCTACAAGGGGTTTCCACACCTCCCAATCCTATGAGATATGCTTCTATAAGACTGACTTTTAATTTCAATTATTTACAGTAAGAAAGGCAATATGCACTAGTGGCTGCACTAGAGTCATTCAAGGCTCTTATTGTCCTCACATTTTTTCCTTGTGCTATCTCTTTGCTCACAAAAGGATGTCAGTCAACTATTCTAGGGGAACTTACACCTAATGCTTGGCACATGGCCATGTGATATCTTGGAGCATCATGATTATCATGCCTAGGGTGATCTCTACCCTTTCTTCTCAATTTCATTCCTCAAATGCATTCTCAAGATTTTGCTTGCACTTCTTCTCAAACTCATTTTTCTTCTTCCTTACATTTCTTTGTAGTACTGAGTCGATTTCGCATTTCCTTTGTGAGGGGTTGTTGATATAATTTCACTCTACACCCACTGATGTAACTAGGTAGAATATTGCCTTCTAGAGTAGCTAATTGAACCACTCTACTTGTGGAGATTCTATTGATGACCATAGGTCCATAGCATTGCTTTTCCAATTTTCATGCATGTTGTTTCAAGGTGTATACCAGAACTAAGTCTCTCGCTTTCAAGCCTTTATCCTTCACATGGGCATTGAAGTATGCCTTTTGTCTTTTCTTCGTTGCATATATTCTTGCAAATGCTCTTAATCTTGTTTCACCTAATTGTTCAAGATCAAAGATTCTCTATGAGAGCTCATGACTAGTCCATTGGTGTTCTTGCACTACTTTCAATGTCAATATCAAGAGGTCTAATGGCAACACAACATTTTGTCCAAAGACCATTTGAAAGGGGGTGGCTTGGAGCAATGTTTTATAGGCAACTCTGTATGCCCAAACAACATGATGTAACTATTTGTCCCAATTAGAATGCTTATTATTCACCAATTTAGTCAAAATAGTACAAAGTATTTTGTTCATGCTTTCATCTTGGCCATTGGCTTGTGGGTGATATGGAGCCGACTTCTTGTGAACCACCATGAATTCTTGTAACAAGTATTCAATGACCTCATTCAAGAATTGGGTGCCACGATCATTCACCAATTCTATTGGAAAACTATATCTTGTAATTATATTCTCAAATATGAACTTGGCTATGGTTTGTGCATCGTTCTTTCTTGTTGCCTTCACTTCCACCCATTCAGTCAGATAATCAATGTCAACAATGATGTATTCATCATGTGAACTCTTAGCTAGTGGATTAATAGGACCGACAAAGTCTATTCCCCACTTAGAGAATACATGTCCACATATCATGGGTTTTGGTGGCATCTCATCTTTACGTATATGATACTGAGTTTGCTGATAAATATCACACCTCTTCACATAGGTATGTTCATCCATGTGAAGAGTCGACCACCAAAGACCTATAAAAAGTATTGCCTTGATCACTCTATCTGGTCCAAAGTGTCCTTGTGCTACTCCTTGGTGAGCAGTCTCTAATATCTTGAGGTATTCACTCTCATGGACACACAATCTGAAATAGCCATGTCTTCATCTTTTGTATAGATTATCACCTATGAGTGTGTAATCTAGGGCTTCTTGTTCTAAACTCTGTTGTCTGGCCACTTTCATTTCTTGAGTGAATGATTTCGTCCTCAAAACGTTTACCAATGGTTCACTCCAATCTAGTACTATAGACACTTGATATAGCATAGCATGTTCCACTAGTGGTCTAATAACACAGATTTGACATTCCTTGCACATCATACGAACATCTACTTCTATTGTTGGCCAATATACACCTAATCTTTGCAAAGTCTCTAAGGTTTGATGCTTAGAGTGATGTTGTTGTAATACACCTACATGTGCTATTTGCAACCACTTTGCATGCTCGTCTTCATTTGCACAACAAGCCAGTATGCCTTGATTAGTGTGCTTATACACACTGCCTACCAGTATCTCGTATTGTTTAGACATCACCACTTCTTTATCTCTAGCTTTCAATACAAAATGTTTAGGTCCAAAGGTGAAAATAGGCACTATAGTTTTGGCCCATTCAAGCCCTATGCCTAGATTGAACAAATAAGGATCATGAAGGTCATCCGATACTCATTGAGGGGACTCTCTTGAAGTTAGTCTAGAAAGGTGATCTACCCTAAGGTGAGTCTTACCTTTCCTAACCATAGCTTCAAAGTCATATTCCAATAGTAAGAGGAACCATCTTACTAATTTGCCAATATTGCAAGGTTTGTTCACTAGATAGAGCAATTCTTGATGATCTATAAAACATTTAAACTTTTTTGCAAGCAAATAATGTCTAAACCTCTTAACCGAGTATACCATTCCTAATCCTTCTCTTTAAGTACTGGTATAATTTTGTTCACCTGCATTCAATTGTCTATTGACATAAGCAATGGGAAGATCCATATTACCTTCACTAGTTGTGCTAGTGCACACCCAATAGCATAATTGGATGCATCCACATGAACATGGAATGGATATTCCAATCTGGTATAGTCAAGATTGGTGCTAAAAACACAATGGTCTCTTAAGCTCATTAAAAGAGTTTTCACATTCCTCCATCCACTCAAAGTTGGTCAAAAGGGAGTACACCAGTTTTGCAATGATCGCATACATATGAATGAAACATCGATAATATCCATAATGCCCCATGAAAGCTTTGTGAGCCACCAGAATGGAATTCATAATTTTTGTAATGTAAATGAAAAGTCGCACGCATACCGAAAGGGCATAGCGCAACCGTTGTAACTCTTTTGATTAATGAAGAGAAGCGGGCGTGAACAGAAGTTGGTCATCGCCGGACTGTTAGTCTATGCGAATGCTTGAAGTGGAGCGTAGCGCGCATTGTTGATATTCTGAGTATGTTGTACTATGGTCATTAAGTTTAGTAATGCATTAAGTCTTTGATGAAGTATTAAGTTGATCCGTTATTGCGGTAAAGTGATGAAGTTGCGCGTTTATGTGTATTCCGGTGAATGATGTGGTAATGTGCAGAGTAGATAAGTAGTTGAAAGATAGTTTAACTCTGAACACTAAGTTGGTGTAATAGCATACATTGAATCTGTAGATTTGGGAAAATACGAACAGGGCCTCTATTTTATAGACCCCTAACCATCCCAAGAACCCAGATTTGATAAACAAATTAAACCTTATTTAACATTGGCGCAATCTGTGGGAAATGGAGTAGCCAGTTGAAGAAAAGGTTAAGGGTCGAGGAAGAATTCCTTGATATATGCCGGTAACATCTTCCAACGAATCTTATCCCAAATATCAAAGTGATCAACATCCCTCAATAGTTCGGAGTTCGTTAGGAACACCCTCTGGTGGTAGAAGTGAAGATCAATCAAGTTCAGTTGCAGAAGGTTCAATCCAACAAGCTAGTGACGATTTCGGTGGCAGTTCGGTGCTGTGTAGAAGCAGTTCGGTAGCTTGCGGTGGTAATCCAGTGCATTCCGGTGACAGTCCGGTACGTTCTAAAGATAGTACGTTAGTTTTTGGTTGTACTTCGGCGTAGTGCGGTGATAGTTTAGTGTTACCCGGGGAGAATCTGATGATTTTTAGTGAGAGTTCAACATTATCCGGTAACAATTCGGTGAACTTCAGTGACAGTTCGGTATTATCCGGTGACAATTCGGTGATCTTCAATGACAATTCGATGATCTTCGGTGATAGTGCGCTATTGTTCCGCAGGAATTTATTGCATTCATCATTTTTAGGTGCAAGTTTAGCCAATTTCGACACTAAAGTTGAGAAAGGGCTGTTAGATTTTGCGCTAAATAATTGGTTCAGAGACATCTTAGGACCGAAAAGTGGGCAAAGTGACCATACGGCCCAGGAACATCAAGAAATACTTCCCCAAAATTCAGGCAACATGAGTGGTTCGCAACAACAACAACAACAACACCAACACCAACAACAACAACAACAACAACAGCAACAACAGATTATTCCACCATGTTCGATGCCAGGCGGAGTCACGTACACAAAATTTGGAGGTTTTTCGAGAGATGATCCCGATGCGCATGTGCGGACATTTGAAATTAATTACACAGTTTTTAATTATCCAGCAGACCCTACTTATAAAGCCATTGTGTTCCAGACAACTTTGGTTAATGAGGCTGCGTGTTGGTTAACCGAGTATGACTTGAATCATTTTCGGCAGTATGATGACATGAAGGATGCATTTCTGCAACGATTTCGGTTAAATAAAAATCCAACGAAAAATTTTTATTACTTGTAGAATAACATGCAGAAGCCACACCAGAATGTACAAGACTATGCCACTCTATTTCGGACTCATTTATGGCAATTACCACCAGTGCATGCCAATTTACGAGATGATGTCATTACTCAGTGGTTCATAAACGGATTAAACCCCCAATTGAAACAGATCATGATTATACGATGTGTGGGAGGAATGACCTTGGATGTCGTAATTGCTATGGCTTTACAGTTAGAAAATAAAGTGGGAGGATTCATTGAAGATTTAGAGTGGTTGAAGGCGTCCAAGCATTCGAATGAGGATCCTCTGAAACAAATTTACTATACTAAATGTAAAAACACAGGACACAATAGCTCAGCATGCACTCTGAATCAGATGACCTGCACTATTTGCCATACAACGGACCACACTACGGAGACCTGTCCTTATAACGCAAGGGTACAGAGCAGTGCGGCTCTCAATGTCATTATTCAAGAACAAGGGCAACGAGCCAGCCACTACGTACCACCACAAATGAGGAATACTCCTTACCAAGGATACAAGAATTATAGAGGAGCACGGTCAACTAACTTTGGAAAAACTCGGTGGAATGGAGGTCCATCAAGTGAAGGTGCATCTCCTCCACCACCTAAATGTCATTTTTGCGGTGAAATAGGGCATATACGTAGGTACTATAAAGATGCAGCTGAGTACGATAAAACGAAAAAGGAACGACAACACCCCATGGCAAACATGGTGTACATTTCAGTAGTAGGCACTCAAACGTCAGTGGTGCAAACATGCTTGGGAAAGCAATTACAGCTAGCAGCGGAGATTTTTGAACCTGGAATTCGTGAACAGCAGAAGGTGTTTACTAAAACAAGCAAGTGGGTGACCCAGGAACAAACTGTTTTTATTGACCGAGTTCCGGTGATGCAGCAAAGCATACCGCAGGCAGTACTAGAAGGAAGAAATATGACCCAATCAATACCAGAGTCCCCACCGGACTCCGTACCAAAAACAGCAAAAATTGATCCGGTGTGGGATGTCTTATCCAAGGTGTCAATTACACTACCATTGGGACAATTATTGGCTTTGGTCCCTGGCATGCACCAACAGTTCTAGCAACAGGTCAGTCCAGGATCTTCATGTGCTCCTTTGACAGCAACAATCCTGTCCGAATTGGAAACGATGGTGGACCATGCAATGCCCTTGATTACGGTTTGGCATAAGAATCATAAAATAACACAAGTACTAATTGATGGAGGTTCTGGAGTAAATATTGCAACAGTAGCACTTTGTCAACGGATGGATGGATGCAAATCAAACCTATCAAATTTTTTGTCTACATGGCTGATCAATCCCGAGTTCATCCAGTTGGATTGGTGTGAGAAATTCCTATTACTCTTCAAGGAGCTGTATTTAAAATGACCTTTGTTGTTCTGGAATTATCGGAGTCCAGCCTTGATTATAACCTGCTCTTTGGACGACCATGGTTAAAGCAAGCTAAGGTAGTTCAGGATTGGTGTAGCTCAAGCGTAAGCACCACCTCCTTTACTTGTCAATCCGCGGAGACGTGAGGACCGGTATGAAGACCACGAGCAAGTGAAGGCACAAGTGCGTGAGTGAAAGCACACAAACATGCACACACATACATACACACACGCACAAAGTAAGATCAAAGAGGGGAACAATGGAAAGCTTAGATTGCAAAAGAGTTCTCTTACAACAGTTCTATTCTCTAACCAGCTAACCTCAAAAATGAGCTCTCTAGCTCTTTTTATAGTTTTTTGACTAGTATTGGCCCTCTCCAGACCTAGTGTCCGACCTAGTTAAAAATTAGGTTCCAGGGCTTATTTGAGGGCTCAAACGAAGTCTAAAAATTATAAAAATTGGTACGATGGTACTTCTAATACTCCTCAAGCTCGAGGACTCCTCGGCTTGAACAAAATGGAGTTACTAAAAATAGATAATGGTATTTACAATGGTTTTTAGTGATGAAAATCACTATTTTTGTAGGGGATTCTTCTGAAAATTTGACATACACTTCTTGGAGCTCCCTACTTGCTCCCTTTCCTTGTGTGTCCACCTTTTGATATGCTTCTGTGCTTTATCTTTGTCCTTGACTTTGAGCTTCAACACTCCCCCCCCTCTCGAGTCTGTCGTCCCTGACAGACCCTTGTTGGAAGGGCTGTTCTATGTAGTGCTTTGAGAGGTGGTGTCCATCCGTTGTATGAGCTGGTTCTTTGAATTCCAGCAAGAATGTGTCGTTGTGAGCTTTCAAGACTGCAAGTTGCTCAAAAGAGGTTGTCAAGAGTGATTTGGAGCAACTACTGGCTTCAATGCGCTTCCGAGATATGGATGTTGTTCCCAAGATGTCCGCTAGCTCTTCCAAAGATGATGTTGAGAGCAGTCATGCCAACTACTCATAACCCATGATGAATGATGGGTAAGTGTGTTCGTGCCTGGGTTGAAAAAAGTATGTGCCTTGTGCACGGCCTTGTAATGTAGCCCTACGCATGCTTACTTGGAAAATGCATTGGAAGAAGTATGGTGCAAAAAGTGCTCAAGGGTATGCTGACGAAGAGGTTTCCTAAACTAGCATGGTTATGGTGTTTCCAGAGTAAAGATACTTACCATGGAGAAGGTTGATGGATGTTTGTCTCTTCGTGTTGTACACTCGGCCTTTGGGATGGCACTTTGTTGATGAATGTCCATGTTGATTGTCCACTGATGAGATCTTTTGAGTGGTGGATCCCCTCTCCTCTTTTCAAAGCAACCTTTGTCAGTAACAATGTGCATTTCTGAGCTTGGGCTCATGCACGTTCACTTCCCTATATTGACACTCAGAGGAATGTTGGACACGTGCCGGTTTCTAAGAGATTACCATGCTGATTGACATAGACCATTCATCAGTGCTACTGTTCCATACTGGTTCAGGAGATACTGAGAATTGAATTGCTTTATATTCCTTGGCAAGCAACATCGGGTAACTACACCAAGCTTAGTTTCACATATTCTCTTTAGCTCACCATATGCAGGAGTCTTCTCCTCTATAACTACCCTTTGCAGATATCTCCTTGGATGCTCTGGTACATGAAGTAATCAAGCATCACTCAAGTTGCGGACCTTCACACTCTGCATTCCTACCATGGTAAGAGAAAATCATAGTTGTAGATGCCCTGTTCATGCCAAATGCTTGTCATCTACCAGATAAAGCAACAATAATCTCACTACTGGCCGAGACACACTTCTATCCAAATTGATAAATGCCTAGTAATCAACAGTTCCACCTTCAACTAAGCATGACTCATTCATGTTTCATAAGCCAAACTTGGGAACAAGCTCTCTCCTGCTTTTCTGTCTCCCCCTTTTTTTTTTTTTTTTTATATATATTAGAGGATCAGGATATCACAAAGCAAGAACACAAAAGTTAGTATCAATAGAAATATTTGACGTATGTCACTGTGCTCTTGTGCGTGGGATTCTCACGTGTGTCTATGCACGGCCGTGTAATGTGGCCCTATATTAATGCATACTTTGGAAATGCATGACCTGAATGGTGCAAAAGACAGGGTTGTGCAAGGAGCACATGGTTGTTGCTCGTTCGAGGCTTTCGATGTTACTTGTGGAGGTTGATGCCGACCTTGGTGGAGGTATCCATTGAGTCTCGAACTGATGTAATCCTCCTTATTAGAGTCCATTTTAGAACAACATTTGGCACTGTAGAGGTCACTTCAGGCGTCTTTGTCTTCGGATGCTTGCTGAACTGTGGTATCCAGTGTGGTTGGCGTTTTGGTTCGGTGGAGGCTACTTGCACTTTTGGCTTCCAAACCCATATCCTTTTTGCATGTCTTCCTATTAATGTTGAATAGTTGATTTGATCTTCCTTCGGTCTCTGTACGTGGTTCTTACCCTTTTCTCTTTTTGGCTTCTTTGTTGAAACCTTTTGCATGTGGGAGAACAATGGTTGTTGTGGATGTAGGAGCTTCTTAGGTACCCACATCTGTAATTGCCCTTGTTGAGCTGCAGCTAACTTCTTAGGCACCCAAACTTGTTGGATACCTTGTGATTGAGTTTGTCTGAGCTGCTTCCTTCGTCTTCTGGCCTGGTTGATTTGCATGGATGGAATTTGTGGGGGCAAGGTTGGTGGTTGCTCTCCTTTGCGTGCCCATATCTGTTTCATGTTCGGAACTGCTTTTTTATCGAATGGTGTCTTTCTATTTGATGTAGCAGTTGTCGTGAACGGTTGTGTTTGCTTGTATTGTGGACTCACTACTGTGGCTACTTGATTCTTTGGAGAAGAAGAAAGATCCACCCGCCTTCGAACCTGGTCTTCCACGATTGACTCCGTCTGCATCATAGAGCTTTTGACACATACAACATCTTCTTCCATATGATTAGTCTTGGGAGAACTAAGAGAGTGTGTGGTGCCATGATTTTGGAGCATGCAGTTCTCTAATTCTAATGTAATGCATTGTTCATGTACCCAAACTTGAAGAATTTGACTTCTTAGGTTTAAGTTAACTGCATGGTCATAGATCCAATCTTGACCCAAGACAAGTGGTTCTGTAAGGTTCTCATCTTGACATACTAGCGCTTTGACTTTCATTGGAACATCTTGAAGGTAGATGGGAAGTTCCACCTCGCCCAAACAAGGGGTTTCCACACCTCCCAATCCTATGAGATAGGCTTCCATGGGCTTGATGTTCAATTGCAGGTCTTGGCAGGATGAAAGTCGAACTGCACTAGTTGCTGCACCTGAATCAACTAATGCTCTCACAGTCTTTACACTCTTTCCTCGTCCTACCTCTATAGTCACAAAGGGCCGTCGATCAATTATTTGAGAAGTAGTGGTGCCCGATTTTTGACACATGTCCATGTGATATTTTGGAGCTTTTGTGTTGACATCTAGGCCTAGCCGTCGTAACTTATTTCTTCTGATGCGCTCTCTAGCCTCTGCTTGTGCTTCTTCTCTAACCCTTAACTCTTCTTCTTTTCGCTTCTTAGCAGTGTTGAGTCTCATGAGCATTTCCTCTGTAAGAGGTTCTTGATATAACTTGACTCGACAACCACTTATATAGTTTGGTAAGATACCACCTTCTAAAGTGGCCAATTGAACTGCACCACTAGTGGAGAGTCTATTAATGATCATGGGTCCATATCCTCGTTTCTCCAGCTTGCGGGCATGTTGCTTTAGCGTATAAACCAGCACTAGATCTCCTTCCTTCAATCCTTTATCCTTTACATGGGCATCAAAGTATGCCTTTTGCCTTTTCTTTGCAGCGTAAATGCCTGCTGCTGCCCGTAGCCTCATCTCACCTAAGCGTTCTAGATCAAAGATCCTGGAAGATAACTCATGTCCATTCCACTCATGCTCTTGTGCTACTTTCAAGGCTGGGATTAGGAAGTCCAATGGTAGCACGGCATTCTGTCCAAAAACCATCTGAAATGGGGTAGCATTAAGTACCGTTTTGTAGGCAACTCGGTATGCCCAAACAACATGATGAAGTTGTTTGTCCCAGTCAGATCGTTTATTATTCACCAGTTTTGTTAATACGTTACATAGGATCTTATTCGTGCTCTCGGCTTGTCCGTTGGCTTGTGGGTGATAGGGGGCTGATTTCTTATGTATCACCAAGAATTCTTGGAGAAGATTTTCAATGACTTCATTCAAGAAGTGTGTGCCTCTATCGCTCACCAACTCTATTGGTAGTCCATATCTCGTGAACACATTCTCGAATAAGAACTTAGCCGTAGTCTGAGCATCATTCTTTGTTGTGGCTTTGACTTCTACCCACTTTGTAAGGTAATCTGTGGCTACAATGATGTATTCTGCATGGGAATTTCTAGCTGGGGGGTTGATGGGACCTACAAAGTCTATACCCCACTTTGAAAATGCCCGTCCTCCCATCATTGGCCTCAAAGGCATCTCATCTTTTCTTATCGGATATTGGGCACGTTGGCATGTGTCACATTTCTTCACATAAGTATGTGCATCCATATGAAGAGTGGGCCACCAAAGTCCTGAGAATAGAATGGTCTTAATTACTCTGTCAGGCCCAAAGTGTCCACCTACAACACCGCTGTGTGCAGCTTCTAAGACTTTCAAATAGTCTGATTCATGAACGCACAGTCTTAGGTAACCATCCTTGCCTCTTCGATATAGGTTGTCTCCTACTAAGGCATAGTCTTGAGCCTCTTGCTCCATGCTCCGTTTTCTTGCAAGACTAGCCTGATTGGGTAATGTTCCCGATCTCATGAACTCAACCAATGGAGCACTCCAATATGGGATTAATGACACATGATAAAGAGTGGCATGCTCCACTGGGGGTCTCTTCTGGCACACTGGACAATTCTGGATCCACTCCTGTATTTCTTTGTCCATGCTAGGCCAATACACTCCTAAACGTTTTAGATTCTGCAATGTTCGTTGTTTAGGGTAGTGATTTCCTAGCAGTCCCTCATGGGCTTGTTGCAACCAACTAATATGGTCATCATCCTCGACACAACAAGCTAATACGCCCTCAGTATCTTGCTTGTACATACTTCCGGCCAATATTTGATACTTTTGTGATTTTACAATTTCTTCTTTGCTTGTTTTCACATTTTTATTTGCAGGCCCGAAGGTTAGGACGGGTATCAACTTATTTGCCCATTTAGGAGCAACTTCTAAATTGAACAGATAAGCATCGGGCAATTCATCAGACACTCCTTGCGGTGGCTCTCCTGAAGTGATGCGAGAAAGATGGTCTGCCCTAAGATGGGTTCTACCTTTCCTGACAACAACTTCAAAGTCGTATTCCATTAGTAAGAGGAACCATCTTACTAAGCGGCCTGTATTGCAAGGTTTATTGACCAAATATAGTAAAGCTTGATGATCAGTGAAAAACTTGAACTTATTGGCCAATAGATAGTGTCTAAATTTTTTCACAGCATATACCATGCCTAAGCCTTCTCTCTCCGTTGTGGTGTAATTTCGTTCAGCTGCATTTAATTGCCTACTAGTGTATGCTATCGACAAGTCTAGGTTTCCTTCTCCTGTGGTTTGTGCTAGCACACATCCTATTGCATGATTGGAAGCATCTACATGGACATGAAAGGGTTTGCTCCAATCCGGAGTAGTCAATATTGGTGCTGTGCACAAACGTCTTTTCAGCTCGTTGAAGGAATTCTCGCATTCCTCGTTCCACTCAAAATTTGTTAACAACCCATAAAGAGGTTTAGCTATGATGGCATACATGTGGATAAACCTACGGTAATATCCACAATGGCCCATAAAGGCTTGCACCTCTTTAACATTCCTGGGCCTGGGCAGCTCTGCTATTGCTCTTACTTTGTCCTCATCTGTTGAAATTCCATTCTTAGAAACAATGTGACCTAAGATTTTACCTTGTCGTACCATGAACACACACTTCTCTGGGTTCAGACACACTCGATAATCTCTACACTTGTTGAAGATTTGTCTGAGCTCTGGGATGTGGTATCTTCTTTGTTGGGAATGAGCACATAAGTCATCCACATATACTTCTAAGTTCTTTCGCAAGAACTCCTTGAAGACATGACACATGAGCCTTTGAAAAGTTGCGGGTGCATTGGTGAGACCGAATGGCATCACACGAAATGCAAAGATTCCCCATTCTGTGGCGAAAGCCGTTTTGTGTTGATCTTCTGGGGCAATGGCTACTTGATTGTAGCCCGAAAACCCATCAAGGAAGCTATAAACTTCCTTGCCTGCAACACGCTCCAATAGATGTTCGGTGATTGGAAGTGGATAACTATCTCTGATCGTAGCGGCATTAACTTTTTTAAGGTTAATGCACACTCGCAATTTCCCATTCTTCTTGGGCACCACCACAATGGGGGACACCCATTCAGTGTGCTCAATCTCATAGATGAATCCAGCTTCAATCAGCCTATCAATTTCCTCCTTTATTTTGGCTGCATAATTGTCATTATATGTGTAGGGCTTTTGTTTGGTGGGCTTGGCGTCAGCGGTCATCGGAATCGTATGAGAGCAAATCTTTGGATCTACTCCTTTCAAGTCTCTATAGTGCCATGCGAACACATCCCTATATTCCCTTAACAGAGCTACAAGCTCTGCTTCTTCTTTTGCACTTAGGTCATCTCCTATGTACGTACATCGTTCTTCGTTCCCTTCAATGGTCACTACAATTTTTTTGGTCCTTTCTTTATTGTCATATACTTCTCCTACAATGGCCTCTCTCTTAGGCATTCGTACCAAGATTTTTCGGTCTTCCACTTCATATTTCTTGAAATTTTCTGGTACTTCAAACAGTGATTCTTCCTCTTCTTGTTTCACTGCTTTTCTTTTCTTTTTCTTTTGACCTTCCTCACTTTTTTCCTTTGAATTTATGGTTTTAATACTCGTGAGGGGTTCTTCTTCTTTTTGGGTTAACACTCCTATGTCTTCTAAATAGTGTTCCTCTGATTCAAAGTAAGTATCCATCACAATGGATTCTAGATCATTGTCATTCTCTTCTTCTTCTATGAACTCACTAGGATCACGCTCTTCCAACAGGGGCTGACACATGAACACTGAAATATCATAACCCTCCTCATCACAATGAGGTGTCCATTGTTCTTCATTGACTGCTATGTCCATGGTAGCTAAGATTTCTGCCCAACCATGAGGCTCAAATTCCTCATCTGGAAATATCATCGGTGTATAGGCTGGGTCTTTTATTGGTCTATCTCCTGGGGAAGTTCCTTCTTCTCTTGCTTTTAGACGCTTTTCCTCTTCCTCTGCGACCTTGCACATCCACAAGTGAGTATCTTCATGCAGCCATGATGGATCAGGTGAACTTCTAGAATGCACGGAGATAGAATCTTCTTTCGCTTTGTGGACAGGATTCCACTGTAGGGGTGGTACATCTCTGAAGGTGTAATCCTTCAAATTGACTTTGGTGGTGACCCCTAAGTGCTGTAAGTACAAGGAGTTGGTTCCCCAATCCTGTACTATTTGCAATTGTCGTAGGAACGGTCTTCCTAGGATCATCTCGTAGATATTATTTTTTTCAAAGTCACATATAGCAAATGTATGTTCAAACTCTACACCACAAGTGGTTAGAGTTATCCCGTCAAGCAATCCTAGAGGTCTTTCAAAATGACCATCTGCCATTTGAAGTTTCATTCTAGTTGGTCTTAATGTGGGTTTGCCCCATCGCTTCCACAAGGATGTGGTCGCAATAGCAACACCAGCACCCGAATCTACAATTGCTTTAGTTGTGTAACCTTGATAGGTGATTGGAAGATAAGTATTACCTTCTTCACCTTCACTCACGTCCCCGATTTTGTCTAGAGGTATCTCTGGTACTTTCTGCTTAGAGCCTGCTTTTGGCATATTGGAATCGAGTTCTGGAACCTGATCCTTCACATGATTCCAGAGCTCAGGTTTTGCTTTGAGCAGCTCTTCCACCGTGGGATGACATTGAACCTTAGTGTTCTTCACGACATCAGTGTTTCTTGGAATCACTGAGTCTTCATTTCTTACCAATATTGTGGGAGCTCTGATCTGGATAGATTCAGATTCCCATGGGCCTGGAAATTGAGGCAGCTCTTCTAGGGTATTAGATTCAAAATCTAATCTTTCATCTTCTTGTTGTTCTGCTTCATCTCCATAAATAGATGGAATGTCTTGGGGAAATTGATCATGAAGATCATCAATCTCAGGAATAGGAGGGGAATTACCCTTCTCCTTGGCCCATTTCTCTTCTTGTATTTCCCGCAAGAACTCTTGAGAATACTGTTGAATTGAAGGAGTTATTCCAGCATCCGTGGAATTAGGAACATAAGCTCCCATTGGTGGTGAGCTTCCTCTCTCCATAACTCGTTGAGCCTGTGGAGGTAAAGAAACTTGTGGTTTGTTTACCAACTGCTCTAATTTTTCTAGTAAGCCTTGAAAATGCAAATCTGACTTGACAGAGTTTGTCTGATTGAACTTCTGACTAGTCTCAAGTATAGCTTGAGCTTGTTCTACCATTTTCATGCACATTTTCATCCGTTCAATCTCTAAATCTGCTCTAGGGTAACTCTTGTCTAGGTTTGCAGCTGTTGGCCCTTCTTGAAGACGAGCTTGGTAGGCCTTGAACATCATGTCCAAGCCTTCTGGGGTTGGATCTGCAAGAACAGACCCTGGTTGTGGGTTATTTACAATGGGTGGTGGGGTGGAATGAGGTGGAGTGGATGGAGCTTCGGTATGTGAGGGGCTTTGAGATGCAATGTCTTCTATTTTTGTTTTGGTATCCCTTAGGCTTTATTCTAGCTCGGATAGCTTTTTGTTCCACTTGCGATTAGCCTTCTCTCTGGTATCCTTCCATGTTCTTGGTTTCCTCTTACTAGGCTCTCCTGACTCACTTGACTCCGATTGCTCGGATGGTTCTGCTTGTTGTGCAGCCTGTGCCCTAGTAACTGCCTGTATAGGAGCCACATTACTACTACTTGAACTTGAATCTGCCACAAAGCCTACCACGTTGATGGGTGTGACCTTGGGTGCACTAGAGGGATTCCTGGGACACTCTCTAGGAAGATGTTCCTTGCCGCACTCAGGACAAAAGCCTTGTATTGTGATGTTTTGTCCTAGTCCCAGAGCTGGTTGGTGGGGACATTCACGAATGAAATGATCGCCCTGACATCTAAAGCATGGTCCTCTAGGGGCTTGTGGTCTTACTTGTCTCAATTGGGGCCTAGTATTTGGATTCGTATACATGACATTGGAGTATTCTGGCTCCCAATTTTGTTCCATAGGTGGTGTCTCATATTGACACTGAGAAGTCTCACTTTGCTCAGGTGACTCTATATAATAAGCACGTGGACTATCTTCATGGAAGTAGTCTGAACCATGAGCGTGAGAATCATTTTCTGAGACCAATGGGGTTAGTGGCACCAATGCTCTATTAGGGTTCTCCTCCGCCATCGTATATTTAACTGGGATCACATTGGCAGGAGCTGGCGGTTGGTTTCCTAGGACTGGTTGTGGCCTATATGGTGCCTGATATTGCTGCTGGTATTGAGGTTGATATTGTCGTGGCCTATAATATGGCTGTTGGTACTGATTCTGATACCTACCCTGCTGGTAAGGTTGCTGATAATTTTGTCTAATAGCCTGCCTGTTATAGGGACAATCTTGGATCGTATGATTTGTATATTTCCTCTCAATGGTGCAATATAGAGCATTAGGGTTTCCTTGGGGTTGAGTCGTCAACGGGCAAACATTAGCCATGTGATCTCCTCCACATGTATAACATCGCTTCACTGAGGTGACCCTTGGCATTTGTCTATTTTGAACTCCTAGCTTTTTGGCCACTTGTTCAGCTATCTCATCTATCTCAGTGGGGGTTCTAGAGGTATGACTTGTAGAATTATCAGGGTCCTTATAGAGTTTGGATAGTCCTAACTCCTCACCCAAGTTGTCTTCTATGTCAATGCATATCCGTACACACTCTTCTATGGATCTAGGCTCTTTCAAGTATACATATGACCTTAATTTTGTGCTCAATAGGCCATCTAAAAATAGTGCCACCTGTTTGGCTGATGTGGGTAATTCTGGTACAGGGCATCTTTCCAAGTACTGTCTAAACCTTCATCCTGCAAGTCGCACTGTTTCTTGGGGTGTCTGCTTGAAGCTGTGGATCAAGGATGATGTGTTATGCCTGATACCACTTTTGGAAAATTCCACAATGAATTCTTCTAGCAGCTGACCTATCTCTCTATAGTTGCGACTGTTTAGAGGTTGAAACCAAGCTAAGGCAGTACCCTTAAGAGTCAAACCAAATGCCTCAAACTGGGTGAATAAGTCTTCAACCTGTTCAGCTCTTAGCACTTGTTTGAACTCCGCCACATGATCATAAGGATCTCCAAATCCATCAAAGTAGTTCTTCATTGTCTTAACCACTTGAGAGGGTCTAAGGGTTCTTGAGTGCTCTCGTGGTCTAGGCAATGGGAAATCATGATCATCTCTTTGATGCCTATAAACTCTATGTCTCTCCCTTTCAAGTCTTTCCGTCCCATATCCTGATCTATCTCTGCCTACAGTGTCTACAAAGCTTACCTCCAGTCTCTCTCTAGTTCTTTCCCTCTGGGTTTCATGGACCTTGGATGATCCGGCTCCTTGGAGGCCCTGGGAAACATTAGATCTTGGTGGAGGGAAAATTGATTCACCTTGCCAAGTGTAAGCATGTTTGTCATGATCTGATACGAGGAATAATTTCTGAGATGTGTGATCTAGATAGACAGCTTTCCCTGGTGTCTCTGGGTCCTTGAATTCATAGATGGTGACTCCTGGGATGGGTTGATCTGGCCTAAATCTCCAAAAGGCTTCCTCCGTTTCTCTATTCACGAATAGTTCTATGCTTTTGTGATCTTGAGGAATCCATTCTGGAGTGATCACTCTAGTTAAGATTGACTTACCTCTAGGGGTCTTGGGTTCTCCTCCTAGGTCCCCTTTCTCTAGGTCTCCTATCTCATTCTCAGGAATGATATTTCCAAACTCATCTGTCCTATCTGGTAAGTTGGTAACCACATACATGGTTCTTTCCTTATCAATGTAAGCACCCTCTTCAAACTTGACCACTGGGTGTTCAAGCCCAAAGGGTTGGTCAGGATTTTTGAGTTGAACCACTGATCTTCTTAGACCATCCTCATAGATGCAAGCACCTAATTGGTTGGTCCTGATAAACTCCAATTGGGTCTTATAGGGACCTTCTGGTGTCTGTAAATAGGCAGTGCCTGTGCCACGTGTGGGTCTTTCCATGCTAAAAGACATTTCTGAGTCACTGGTTTCTGAACTTCGTGTGTAAGGATAACCACTAAGCTGTTGACCCCAAGACTTGGCTGTGTGGTTGACACTAGCTTCAGAAGATCTGAGGCTTTGTCTGTCTCGGCCCAAGTGTCTGCCTGATCTAAGGTTCATATGCCTGATTTATCTACCCCCTTGAACCTAAGCACACTCTCGTTGTAGGTTAATTTGCACCAATCACTTTGTTCTTTTTGAGTATGTTTATGGTCTTGTCTGAAATCGCGTCGTCAGGAGTACTTAAGTGAATTTCCGCACTTGATGAGTGATCGATTCCAGTTTACCTTTTGTCCCTTAGAGTTTTCGCACTTAAGACCTACTTAATTCTTGCACTTGGTTGATTAATACTCTTGGACTTGATTCGTGCCTAACGTTGCCCTAATTAATTACCACACCTAAGTCGTTCTTAGCCTAGGCTAGGAATTGACAAAGGAGGGTTGAGAGATCTTCCAACCTCAATTAGCTGGTTGACCAAACTGCTGCACAAGCCCAAGAAGCCTTCTCCCAAGCTTGGTACTCACCCTTGCTAGCTTGCTTTGAATTGCCTTTGATTGTCCTTGCTAGACCTGGAAAAATCCAATATTAGACCAATTCATAGTTGGATGATCAAGCACTTGAGTATATACACCTTTTAAGTCCCTTCCCTTTTGCCCAATTTTTCAATGCTTGCCCCCTGGCTTCCTAGTTCCAAACTAGGTCAACCTCAAAATAGCTTATCTAAAAATAGACGTATCCTTTAAGAAAAAAACAGTTGAGGTCACGTAGTACTCGTCAAGAGCTTTCTAATGAGCTATTAAGCTCAAAAAACGGACTTCGGATGAAAAAGTTATGAGCGCTCAGGCCCTGGGGGGTAAAAACTGACAATCAGGTTTTCCTTCCAATATGAGCTAAGGGGTCTCCTATTAGTCTAATGGTCCAAAAATTTCTCAAAAATACCCCCAAAATTGGTCAAAAAATGGAACCCTAAATTTGCGATGGGGGTGCACAATCGCGATGGTCTGAGACCGTCGCGATGGTCCAAGCGAACCGTCGCGATGGCGTGGAGTTTGGACAGTCGCGATGGTGCGAAAAGGTGAACCGTCGCGATGGTCCGAAGTGAACGATCGCGATGGCGTGAGGTCGAACCGTCGCGATGGCGTGATCAGGCGGACAATCGCGATGGCTTGGGTCAACAGTCAAAGGTGGACAATCGCGATGGTCCGAAGTGAGCCGTCGCGATGGTCACAAGTGCGATGGCATGAGCCAATCGCGATGGTCCGATTTTGGGCTGTCGCGATGGTCCGAAAAAATGAACCGTCGCGATGGTCTATCTTGACACGTGGCACCGTCGTGGCGATGGCATGGGCCGATCGCGATGGCCCGAGGTCAGCTGAACAATCGCGATGGTCCAAGTGGACCATCGCGATGGCTCAAGTGAACCGTCGCGATGGTCCGAGACCGTCGCGATGGTCCGGCCGAGCCGTCGCGATGGCGTGGGCCTATCGCGATGGTGCGACACAATCGCGATGGTCAGAGACCGTCGCGATGGTCCACCAGCATGTGATTTTTTGCAATGCAAGTATGGATTCCTAGTGGCGCAAGTGTGCTTTACACGCTGGTGTGGTCGCCTTCTCCAAATTCCGAACTTTGCAGACCATCGCGATGGTCTGACACAGTCGGAAATTTCTGCCAGAAACTAAAAATTTTGCCTTTTCCAAGCTTTCCTGATGCTCTGGAGATGAAGATGATGAAGAAGATGAAGAAGAAGGAAAATTCAAAAACTGACTGAAAATGATGATTTTTTTACCTTCCAACGTCGCTACTCTACGTCTTACCGTCACACGCTCGTCCTCCAAGCTCTCTCCCCGGCAACGGCGCCAAAATTTGGTGTAGCTCAAGCGTAAGCACCACCTCCTTTACTTGTCAATCCGCGGAGACGTGAGGACCGGTATGAAGACCACGAGCAAGTGAAGGCACAAGTGCGTGAGTGAAAGCACACAAACATGCACACACATACACACACACGCGCACAAAGTAAGATCAAAGAGGGGAACAATGGAAAGCTTAGATTGCAAAAGATTTCTCTTACAACAGTTCTATTCTCTAACCAGCTAACCTCAAAAATGAGCTCTCTAGCTCTTTTTATAGTTTTTTGACTAGTATTGGCCCTCTCCAGACCTAGTGTCCGACCTAGTTAAAAATTAGGTTCCAGGGCTTATTTGAGGGCTCAAACGAAGTCTAAAAATTATAAAAATTGGTACGATGGTACTTCTAATACTCCTCAAGCTCGAGGACTCCTCGGCTTGAACAAAATGGAGTTACTAAAAATAGATAATGGTATTTACAATGGTTTTTAGTGATGAAAATCACTATTTTTGTAGGGGATTCTTCTGAAAATTTGACATACACTTCTTGGAGCTCCCTACTTGCTCCCTTTCCTTGTGTGTCCACCTTTTGATATGCTTCTGTGCTTTATCTTTGTCCTTGACTTTGAGCTTCAACAATTGGTTAGCGCATGAATTGATTTTTAAGTATAACCACTAGAAATATGTCGTTCCACTGGACGCCATGAAGCCTTGTGACTTGCATGCATGAACATATGTAGCCGAACCTGTACACATGCTCGATGGTCTTTCAGATGATGAAGAGGAAGCCTTTCTCAAAGCCAACAAGGATCTGATGGCGCTGGGAACTGTGGACTTACAAACGGTTGCAGATAACTAGAGTTCGGCAGCCTGTACGGTAGTACCACTGACTGGTGAACCAGAATCAAGTGCAATACCAACCTTGGATGATACGACGCTACAACAATTGCTTCAATCAGATGATGACTTTACCATGCCCCGACAGTTCTACGTACCACAAGACCAATTGGTTACTTGCAACTTAGGTGATGAAGCCAATCCCCAGCCAGTGAAGATCAAGGGAGGACTATTAGAGACCTTATAAGATAATTTACTGCAGTTACTACGTGAATTCTCTGATGTATTTGCTTGGGATTACCGTGATATGAAGGGGTTGGATCCGCACATCTATCAACACCGGGTTATGCTGAACTATATGCCCGGCCTATTAAACAAACCAACTATAGAATGAATCCTCACTATGCGGCGCAGGTCAAAGTAGAATCGGATCGATTGCTCAAGGTTGGGTTTATTGTCCCCATCGAGCATGCGGAGTGGATTTTCCCCATTGTCATAGTCCCTAAGAAGAATATATTACAAATTTGTGTGGACTACCAGAAATTAAATGCAGCCACAGTATCTGATCCATTCCCTCTATTGTTTTTGGACACAATGTTAGATGATGTGGCAGGTCGTGATGTGTACTCCTTTTTGGATGGATATAGTGGTTATAACCAAGTATGAATGGCGGAGCAAGACATTCCAAAGACATCATTTATAACCAATTGGGGCGTTATGCGTGTACAGTGATGTGGTTTGGTCTACGAAATGCTCCAAGTACATTTCAGTGCTGTATGCAGGAAGTTTTCTCTCCTTATCTGACTACATTCATGAGAGTTTACTTGGATGACTTCTCCTTATCCGATGATACTTTGGCGCATCTATATCATTTATGATGCTATTTTTTAAAGTGTCGAGAATACCATTTGTGCTTAAATCCAAATAAATTTGTATTCTTTGTATCTTGCGACAAGTTTTCTAGGGCACATTATCTCAAAATAAGGGATCCAAGTTGATCTAGATAAGGTGAAGGCAGTACTGGAGGCACCTGCTCCCAAGACACCTTAAGAAGTGATGCGCTTCTTGGGACAAATCCAGTGGCATGGGCGACATTTGTGGTGGCTTGCTCATCTGGCCATGCCCCTCAATCGATGGATAACCAGTACTCCTCACCAATTTGAATGGACTAAAGCCTGTGAGTTGTCTTTCGATCAGTTGAAATCACTATTAACACAGGCACCTATTCTACAAGCGCCAAATTGGGAACTCCCATTTCACGTCTTTGTGGATGCATCCCACATTGCAATTGGTAGCGTGCTGATGCAATAAACAGAGAAATGGTTCCATCCAGTGTATTATGTGAGTCGCAGATTAGCTCCCATAGAGCGCAATTATTCAGTCACGAAACGTGAATGTCTTGGATTAGTGTATTCGGTGAAGAAATTCCGACATTATCTACTAGGACTCTGCTTCACCTTCCATGTCGATCATGCAGCCTTGGTGTATCTTGTTCGTCAACAACATCTAAGAGGATGGTTAGCCAGATGGGTATTGTTGCTCCAAGAGTTTGATTATTCGGTAGTACGTCAACCAGGGTCCGCACATGCGCTTGCTGACTTTTTATCTCGGCTAGATTCCGGTGAACTTCTGGAAGGAGTTGATGATCCCACACCCGCTATCTATGCAACAGAGATGGTACAAGATGATCAGCAAGAGTTGTCCGTAAAATCCTCCTATTATGACACTTTGATGCTTTTCTTGACCAGTGGATGTCGTCCCGGCACGACCTCTCCTGCTACTCGACGAAAATTGGCCATGTATAGTGAACAATTTCGGCGAATTGTAGGGCAGTTATATTATATAGATCACTTGGGAGTGCTGCTAAGATATGTTCCACCACATGAAACTGCTTCAGTAAACACAATGGCTCATTCTACCCCAACTAGAGGTCATTTTGCAGTTGACCTGACCCACCGGAAGATTTTGCAGAGTGGATTATGGTGGCCTACTATGTACCGTGATGTGACCAAGTATGTGCGATAGCGCGATGCATGTCAGCATTCAGGTCAACCTTTACAGAGACATTTCTTTCCGCTCCAACCAGTTTTGCCTCTCGAACCCTTTCAAAAATGGGGTTTTGATTTTTATCAAACCGATTACACCTCTTGCGACACTTACTTGTAACAGATATATTCTTACATGCACAGATTACGCGACTTGATGGGTCAAAGCTTGGGCTCTATGGTCAGCCACAGCTGCTGCGGTCGCTAAATGTTTGATGAAAGATATTTTTCCACGCTATGGTTTACCCTTGGAGATTGTCACTGATCAAGGTATGCACTTTGCTAACACATTAATGCAAGTTCTTACTCACACCTTCCAGATTGTGCATAAGTTCAGTTACCCCTACTATCCACGAGCGAATGGCCTCGCCGAGAGCACAAACAAATTGGATTGCCCGGAGAGATAGGACCAATTCCTATCTGCGATCTTATGGGCTTACCATACAACATATAAAGTGGCGACCGAAACAACTCCCTTCAAGTTGGCATATGGTTTGGAGGCGATTGCCCCTATGGAATTGGTGGTTCCTAGTTTGCGAGTGGCATTCGAGCAAAAGTTACTACCGAAAGAATCATTTCCTTTTTTATTGGATGTTTTACGATCTATGGATGAACAGTGCCTCAAGAGTTTTCTAGTGCTGCACGAAGTTCAGCTTAGACAAGCAAGAACCCACGATCGTTTCCTTAAAACCCCCGTTTTTACGATAAACAAATTGGTGCTTTTTTATAATGCTTAATCTAATAGGTCTGCAAGAAAGTTTAAACTACGCTGGTTCAGTCCCTACCATAATGCCAAACAAGTGGGACCAGAGACTTTCTAGTTATCCACCTTAACTGGTACCCTTCTCCCTAACGCGATCAATGGATCGAAGCTTCGTCCCTATTATCCACCGCCGAAGTCCTCATGATGCTTGATCTGCATTTTTACTTTTCACCATTTTTTTCTCCACTGTTTTGCCTTGACGTTCCTTTCCTTTCTGCGTCATTCCGGTTGATCAATTGACCTTAATATTTCCGTTTTCTTACCTCACCATGAGTAGTATCCACCTTCGGTGTCTTCGATTATGTTAATGCATGCATGTTGCCATTATGTCTATATATTTCTAATACTACGTGATGATTATGTTTCTTTTCGCATGATTCCTTCAGCGTTTCTACTTAATCCTGTTCTTCACACTGTTTTTCGCTATTGCATCCTTGTGTGCTTGTGAACTCTATGTTAATTGCGCTTTTGTGTGTTTTCGTCTGCACCATGGAAGCTCTGGCAAATATTGTCACCTTTCGGTCTGGCCTCGCTCCAGAAGTGAGCGAGTATCTGCATGTCCATGGCCTCCTGCCTTCGTTGAATTGCCTTGGCATTCAGTGGAGTGTCATCCCTTTTTTGCGCATATAATCTGTGCCATTGCTGCTATGCCTGCTATAGAACAATGCTGGCTGCTGGCATGTCTTAACCCCCACGTCCTAGTCACTCTTAGTACCATCGCTGAGGGATTCTGTATCCCTCATGAGGGTCTCATTGATGGACCTCTCTTACCCATGGCTACGATGAAAGAACTCTTTCCTAGCCACTCGTCCGACGAGTTTGCCATTTTATGTCGTCCCGAACCCGAACATACCGCACACCAATTCCTTGTCGTTGCCCTGAATATCCAAAAATGCACCTATGGCATTTCTCACCCCATTTACTCGATGATTGACACCGCAACGAGAGAAGCGGTCAATTTTGCTTCTTTCTTTTTCCGGCACATTCATCGGGAATTCCAGACCATTACTAGGCAATCGGCCAAGCTCGAGATCCCGCGAACTGGTTTGCCGCACATCCTGGCTTTCCTCCTTCTGACAATTCAGGCCATGCAACCTCCTCTAGTGCCTAGGATTCTATTACATGAAGAGTCTACACAAATGTTGGAGATCGACGATGATGAAGACCTTCTCCAATTCTTCCAGTGCAAGCGCAGACACATCAGCCCATCACAAAGTCAAGTGCGGGAATCAACTGCTGCACAAGAAGTTTTTGATGATACAACAACATTATAGGTAGCATCTGCCCAATCTTCTCCTATTAAGCAACAGGATCCCGATGCTATCATGGAAGATATGGCTGAAACTTCACGACGGGATGAAACACAACACTTGGATGATCATGCTGTGATGGATATAGTGAATGATAGCACTGCCCTTGCTTTTCATCAATCATCCTCACAAGTAGCAGATGATCAAGCACACACGTCAAAGCAACAGCAAAGCGCTGAAGAGGCAATTACCAAAATTGCCGTTGTTTCATCGTTGCCCCAACACCAAACAGGCATTGTTTTGGTCCAAACACCTCTTCCTCCTCCAACCACACTTCTTGCCGCTACTGCTGCTTCTCCCTCTTCCCCTCTGGCCACAGTCCATGAGGGTTTGTCCAAAGTTCCTTCTTCTCTCGACTACTCTCCACCCTCATCTCCACACCTCCTTTCTGCCCAACCATTGTAGCCTACACCTCCTCTTCCCATCCCTGTTACGTTCACCCAATTGGCATCAATGAGCCAATTTTTATTACAGTTATCCCAACAATGACCCCCTTCAATTGCAGACGGCACAACAAGCTATTTGTCAGGAGCTGCAAAGCAAAGTTGACATCCTGGAAGCAGATATAGTGCCTCTTCAAGAAGAACTCCTCGAGGCCAAAACAGATAATCATTCCTTGCACACACAAATTCAACGATTGTAGGAACAATTCATGAAAAAAATACTATTATCGCTAATCAGGATGCCAAAATTAAAGGGTTGAAACAAGAAGTTACAGATAAAAAGGATGCAATGACTGTGTTAGGAACGGAGCTCCATGAAACAAAGGATAAGCTCAGTATATTAGAAGAAGCTTCTCAGATGCTAGCTACAAATGTCATAAACGCTGAGACAGAACTCAAGCAAGTCACCGGAGAGCTTTTCCCCAAAAGTCATTCTTTGGAAGAAGAGATTGGTCGGAACATCCAATTAAAGAAGGAGATTGAAGCCATTAAAAAGGAAAGGCAGGATTTTTATAAGACAATGCAGTTCCAATCTGAAGAACTCGAATGCAGGGAAAAGCAGTTAGGCATCCGGGCTGAATGTTTATCAAGGATAGATGCTAAAATTTTTGAAATGAAGCTATGCAGAGATGATTCTCTTGCTAAATAACTTTTACTTACAAGAAGCCTTCTTGCAGACTCAGAATGAGTCACTCATCAATCAGGTGGTTGCTGCTAGTTCGGTCAGAACTGATGCCCATTTAATCGAGCCCCAAATTTTGAAAGATATGCTAGATTCTTTGAAGCAAAAAAAAGCCCGCACCACATCGTGCATGCTAGTGTGAGCCGCCGAAATGGAATTCATAATTTCTGTAATGTAAATGAAAAGTGGCATGCAACCGAAAGGGCGTAGCGCAACTGTTGTAACTCTTTTGATTAATAAAGAGAAGCGTGCGTGAACAGAAGGTGGTCGTCGCCGGACTGTTAGTCTCGGCAAATGCCTGAAGTGGAGCGTACCATGCATTGTTGATATTATGAGTATGTTGTACTATGGTCATTAAGTTGAGTAATGCATTAAGTCTTTGATGAAGTATTAAGTTGATCCAATCACTGTAAAGTGACGAAGTTGCGTGTTTATGTGTATTGCGGTGAATGATGTGGTAATGTGCAGAGTAGATAAGTAGTTGAAAGATAGTTAGATAAGTAGTTGTAAGATAGTTTAACTCTGAACACTAAGTCGGTGTAATAGCATACATTGAATCTGTAGATTTGGGAAAATACAAACAGGGCCTTTGTTTTAGAGACCCCTAACCATCCCAAGGACCTAGATTTGATAAATAGATTAAACCTTATTTAATAGCTTGTACTTCCTTAACATTCATAGGCCTAGCTAGCTTTGCAATAGCTCTAACCTTATCCTTGTCCATTGATATGCCATTATTTGGCACTATGTGTCCTAGAATCTTGTTTTTCCTTAGCATAAAAACACACTTTTCTGGGTTCAAGCACACCTGATATCCTCTACATTTTTCAAAGATTTGTTTGAGCTAAGGTCATCAACATAGACTTCCAACACTCTATGGAAAAAGCTATCTTATGTTGATCCTCTAGGGCAATGGCACTTGATTGTAGCCAAAGAACCCATCAAGGAAGTTGTATACTTCCTTGTCTCCTACCCTTTCTAATAGATGTTGAAAAGATGATAGTTGAGTCGAGAAAGCAAGCTACATCACAAGTGATTAACATCAGAAGTGAAAGGGTAAGCCTTCCACACAAGGATGCTTACGTTCCCAACTCCACCGAGTCAGGAACCAGTGGTTCTATAAATGAATACTCATAAGAATTTCAAAGAGAAATTCAAGAAGAGAAATGGGCAAAAGAAAGTGAAAATCCTCCTCCAGTTGAACTTATGGATGACTTGCATGATTAATTTCCACAAGATATTCCTTTTATTTATGGATAACAAGAGGATATCTAGTCTAGTGAACAATTAGACTTCGAGTCTAGTTCCCTACAAGAATGGCCTCATTTCATAGGTCCATGGGAAGCAAAGTCTACTTGTATGAGAGTACCCATCGTCATGGTAAGGAACGAAGGCTGGGTTTTGCCTAGAAATACAGAGAGAGTAAAGAACATTAAAGTGCACTCCAATCTCACTTTAGAGGAGCTACTCAAGGTTAAGCCAAAGTTGTGGAAACACATAGTTAATCAAGTGCCAAGAGTAGTTAAAACCCCTTCCCAAGCAGGATCTCATAGAACAGTGCCCAAAATACCTTTACATAAGATAGGAGATATGAGCGAAGGAGAAGAAGAAAACACTTATCTTCCTATCACTCATCAAGCTTACGCAACCAAGGCTATTTTGGAATAAGGTGCAAGAGTTGCAATCGCTACCACCTCCTTATGGAAGCATTAGGGCAAGTCAGCACTCAGGTCAACAAGAAGAAAAATTGCAAATGTCCGATGGTCACATAGAGAGGCCTTTGAGACTATTCGAAGAGATAAATCTCACTACTTGTGGTGAAGAGCTTTAGCATAATTTTTCCATATGTAACTTTAGCCAAAACTAGGCCTATGAGATGAATTTGGGAAGACCATTCATGAGACAATTGTATGTAGTGTAGGATTGACGAATCAATTCCTTGTATTTGCAACACTTAGGTGTTACAACTAAAGTCAATCTCAAGGATTAATCTCACAAAGACGTGCCCCCTATATAGTGGAATCCCATCCATAGAGCCAGAAAAAATACAGAGTCAGTGCATTCCATAGGATCTAGATCATCATGGATGCATGAAGACACTCACTTATGGATGTGCAAAGTTGCATTAGAAAAAGAGAAAAGAGAAAATACCAGAGAGGTAGGTGCGAAGGAAACTCATATATCAATTAGAGACCCTACCAATGCACTTGTAGTATTCCTTGATGAAGAGTTTGAACCTCATGGTTGGGCAGAAGTCCTAGCCACAATGGATGTAGCTATCAATGAAGAACAATGGACACCACATTGTGATGAAGATGGCTGTGAAATTTCAACCTTCACTATAGAACCAATCATGTGTCATTCAATTATAGAAGAGTGTGAGCCTAGTATGGATGACCTTGATCAATCAAGTGACTCAGATCTAGAATCAATTATTATGGATCCTTTTTGTGCATCCAAAGAGGAATACCTGTACGTAGTAGAGGCTCATCCTCAAGGACAAGAAGAGCTTACCAATGATGTGAGATTAACCACATAGGTAACCACCAAGAGTGAAGGCAAGAAAAGAAAGAAGAGAGAAATCCTATGAGAATAGAGAGAATCCTTGTTTGAGGTTCTTGAAAACTTTAAGAAGTATAAGATTGAGGATAAGAAAAGTCATGATAAGAATGCCTAAATGAGAAGCACTCATAAATGTGGCCTATGATAGCAAAGATACAACTAAGAGAATTATTGTGACCATAGAGCAAGGTGAGGAACGATGCACGTACATAGGACACGACCTGATAGAGGACAAGGAGCAAGAGTTGATAGCCTTGCTAAGAGAATATGGAGGTGGGTTTGCATGGAGTTTTAAGGACCTAAATGGAGTAGAGCCTGACATATGCTCACATATGATTCCCATGACCTCAAAAGCCAAACCCTCGAACAAGAAGCCATACACATATAATGACAATTATGATGCCAAGATCAAGGAACCGTACAATTGAATAGATGGCTGGCCTCAAACATGGTTTGATCCAATTCTACCATTTTTGCACAAATATTGGTTCATTCAATCTATAGATCAGCACGAGGGCATCATGTCTAAGTCTTCAAGAGTGGGATCTGCTAAGGCTGATCCTACTTTAGGTAGTGGTGGGGCTATATGAGGTGGACTAGAAGGTGGTGGATTAGAAGGTGATGGGGATGGTGGTGTTGGTGATGAGTGCACTTGAGATGTGAGTTGAACATTGTCTCTTCATTCGCTCATGGCTATCCTTCCAGGCTCTTGTCCTTTTCTTAGTTAGGCTCTCAGTCTCACTAACCTCAAAGTTCTTTTCGTGATCTAAGCCTTGGTTTTGTTGTAATGCATGAGCTCTAGTGACTACTTGCACTAGGTCAGTGGAAGTCACACTTCTAGTAGAATCAACTACTTACCCAATAACATTAATAGGAGTGATCTTTGGCACATCGTTTGGGTTCTTAGGACAATGTCTTAAAAGTTGCTCCTTCCCACAATCTTGACAAAAACCTAGAATTGTCATCGATTGGGGTTGCATAGGTGCACGTATAGGGCAATCATGGATGAACTCATCTCCCTAGCATCTGTAGCATGGTCCTCTAGGTGTGGGGGACTTATTTGTCTAGGTTGAGGCCTTGAGTTAGGATTTGCATACATTACATTAGCATATTCTTGCTTCCAACTAGGTTCGCTTAAATCATATTCTTGTGAGTCACACGATCTCTTGAGGTGTTTGCTTAAAGCTATGGATCAATCATGAAGTTTTGTGACTTATGCCACTCTTAGAAAACTCCGTGATGAAGGCTTCTAGCCATTGGTCTATGTTCTTGAATTGCCTTTGGTGTACTGGTTGAAACCATGTAAGAGCCATGTTTTTGAGTGCTAGACCAAAAGTGTTGTATTGTGTGAACCAATCATCGACTTGCTCAGCTCTCAAGACTTTCCTAAATTCAGCCACATGATCATATGGGTCTCCTGTACCATCAAAGTACTTCATGGACTTAACCAGTTGTATAGGCATCAAGATCCTAGTGTGTTCTCTACGCCTTGGCAGAGGGAATTCATCTCCATTTTTTTTTTCCCTGGGCCTCTATACCTCTCATTCTCCATTCTATCCATTTATGTTCCCGTTCTTTCTCTTCTTATTGGGTTAGCAAAGCTTAACTCTGGTCTATCTCTACTCCTATCCCTTTGAGTTCCCTAAGCGTGGGATGTTCTAGCTCCTTGGTGACCATAAGAGACATTGGGTCTTGGTTGAGGAGAAACAAATTCACCCTTCCAAGTCTAGGCATGCCTACCAAGTTTCGTTACCACAAACACTCTCTCCAATGTGTCGTCTAAATAGAACACTTTGCCTATGGTATCAGGATCTTTAAATTCATACATCATCATGTTTCCTACTTCACTAAGTTGATGAGTCTTAAACCTGTAAAGGCCTTCATCTGTCTCCCTATTCCAAAACAAGTCTACACCTTTGTGTATCCTGGGGAATCCATTCTGGTCTGAGTAGCCTAGTTAAAACTGATTTACCTCTAGGGGTTCTTGGCTCTCCTCCTAAATTCCCCTGGTCTATGTCACTTATTTCAGCCTCTAGGATTACATTGCCATATTCATCTGTCTTATCTGGTTGGTTGGTGACTACATACATGGTTCCTTCCTTATCAATGTATGAAACATCTTCAAATCTGACTATTGGGTGTTCTAGTCCAATAGGTTGATTTCGTTTCTTAATTTGGACAATAGATCTTCTTAGACAATTGTTGGAACAATTTCATCCTTCAAATTGACAAACAAGAAAATTAATAGTTTTTACTTCTAAGGTGGTTATCCTTTAAACTCTCTTAAACATTTTTTATAAGATTTTTTTTACTAATACTTCTCTCTAGTACCTGCAGGCAACAAATCTATGAAGATGTAAACTGATCATACCTCCTCTTATGAAGTCTTATGTTTTAAAATATGGAAAAGATTGTCTAGATACTTATGTGTGTGAAAGTGCATGACTACTTAATTAACATATGATCATCTATATATCCTACATGTGCATACGTGTATTAGGTTTTACCCTAAGTGTCTAAGTGTATGTGTGAGCATGAGTATCATGGGTGTGATTACATGAGATCACCTATATACCCTACATGTGCATACGTGTATTAGGGTTTACCCTAAATGTCTATGTAGTTGTGTGATTGTGTGTATGGTACCCATTTGTATGTATGTTTGTGCTATGTGAATGTATTCAAGGGGTTAAGTGTGTATATGTATGTATAGGTGTGTATGTGTGTGAGCATTTACATATATGTGATGTGTATGAACATTTGATTTAACAAATATATGATTACAATTAGTTATATATCTTATATCTTATATCTTATATATGATTACAGTTAATATACCTTATATTATGCTTTATTTATCTATCATAATGGTGTGTGTATGTAAGTATTAAAGTATTTAAGTATATTATTCCTTAGAGTGAACCTAAATTAAAACTATTAAAGAATTCTAAAAAAAACAAAAGAAATAAAATCAATCTAAATATGTGAGGTGTGTGTGAAAAGTGGGTTAAAAGAGTGGTGTAAGTGAGCTATGTGATTGAAGTGTGTGAAAGAGTGGTGTGAGTGAATTGTGTAATTAAAGTGAATGTGTTAAAGAATGGTGTGTGTGAGTTATGCGTTAAAGAGTGGTGTGTGTGTGTTGATTGAATAAAGTGTGGTATGTGTATGTGTGGTGTGCATGAAAAGATGTGAGCATACGTATTTGTGAGTGACTATATATATATATATATATATATATATATATATATATATATATATATATATATATATGTATATATATATATATATATATATGTGTGTGTGTGTGTGTGTGTGTGTGTGAAATGTGAGTTTTTCCTAATGTTTTTTGGCAGAGAGCATTGATGAACATTGACGAGCATTTACAAGCAATTGAGATGGGGAGATTGGAGTTGCATACGCACCACTTCTTCTACTTTACTTATATCTATTCCTTTTAGCTTAATCTTGTATTAGGATTTCGGTGATTTATCCTAGCATTCGTACTCATAGTTGTATAAGGATATTGAAGTAGTTTCCATTCATTAGCATTATCAAGAAAATAGTTTTAGGATTTTTCATTGATCAATTGGCACTTTATATTTTTCTATATTTGTTTTTGATGTTTGTGAGTAATGAGTCTACGAATGAAAAAACCATTTCTACATCTTTCATTTTTTTTATTACGTCTATCTATAAATACTACCACTCAATCTGAGCAGAAAATTGCTAATATAGAATTAGAAGAAGAGGAATTCATTAAAGATCGCATTACTAGTGAAATGTTAGTCTTTCAATCATATGAGTACGGTCTGTCTAGGTATCAAGCTACACAACCATATGGTCAATAGTTACATAGGTTGATCTTAGATATTATATAGCTTAAGCCATTAGACCATAGATAAAAACTTTCCACAACACTGGATCACGCCTTACATTCTAAAGTATGCTAAAAGACACCCTATGTGTAGTCACACAACATGACAACAATCAAATCAAACAAGAAGGAATTAAACAAGAAGAGACCAAACAAAGTACTATGAATAAAAATTGTGAACAACAAACGAATGAAACCAAGAAACAACTTTATGATATTAGTAAACACATTGAGAACACTATGAACATAAATTCAAAAAAATCAAAACCTTTAAAATTGAACAAGAAAAGTAAGAATTTATCATTGCAGAAAATAGAAGAAATGCTTAAAACACCAACTTGAAGATGAATTGAATTATGAACAAATACATAGAATTTAACTATTAGATTATGAGACAAATCAAGAGTTATTTTTTCTTTTATCCTTTGAATATGAAACATTTTGATAAACAAACAAAATATGTTTTGTTTTTACAAAATATTTACTATTTTACAAAGCTATTTTACAGATGAGAAAGATGAAAAATGATGAAAATACAAAAACACAAAGTTTAAAGTGAGGTAAAAGGATTAAGCTAATCAAAAGAAGGTCAAGCAACGACTATGAGTTAAATGAAAACTTCTTGGATGACAATGATAAAGATGAAGCATGATGTTAATCAGGTGAAACAATTATAATTTTTCTTTTTTTTTTATATAAAATTTCTTTTTCATGCATTTCATAGTTAGGAATTTACATGTTTTTGGTATAAAAGGAAAACTATTAAAATTATGTAAATAAAGAATTAGCAATAAAAGTAGGGATGTGTATGTGAGCTAAAGGTAAGATTTAGGGAACTTATGATTTGTTATGAGGATAGGAGAAGGGAAAACTTGAATTGCCATTCTTAGTAGAAGTAGATTTATTTTATACAAGTAGGCTTCCTTAATTTTTGAAACATTTAGCTAATGAGATCCTAGTTCTAACTATAGAATGCCTCTAGAACCTCAACTCTGAATAGGGGTTAAACCTTTTCCCTTCAACAAAAAGTTTTGAAGAAAAAGAGAAAATATCAATACATAAAGTAGTACATTTATGGTTGTTGTGACATGATACAAAAAAGAAAAATGAGAAAGAGAAAGAAAAAGAAAAAAAAAAGAAAAACAAAGAAAAAGAATAACAAAAAGTTATCATGATTCGGTTGTGGTCTCAAAACCACTCTTGAAATGTATTAACGGGCTGTATGAGGCGGAGGTCTGCTATAGAAGAATTAGTTAGATGTATCTTGTGGGAGATGGCTAAGAGATTTAGGAGGGAACACTTATATAAAAAAAAATTACTTTGAACAGGGTTAATAGAATGGTAAGTACCACGACTATTTGAATGACTATTATAAGATTTTCTAAACTTGTTTTTAAACTTCATGCATTGAACGAAATGGTTTCCAATTCAAAGTTGCAATTTTAAAGATTTTCTTTGTTATAAAAAACTTAACTTGAATTTAGAAGCATTTCTTTTTATCTTATTGAAAGTCAGTTAATTAATTTTCCAAAAGAATTTGATGCTCCTTCCCATGATCTACACGTTGGCCCATCAAGACAATGTGCAGATTTGGTGGGGGCAAATGTCGGAAAGATTTCATCCTTCAAATTGACAAACAGGAAAATTAAAAAAAAATTACTGCTAGGGTGGTTATCTCTAAAACTCTCTCAAACATTTTTTATAAAATTTTTTTGACTAATACTTCTCTCTAGTACTTGCAGGCAGAAAATCTATGAAGACATAAACTGATCATACCTCCTCTTATTGATGGAGATGATTAATCTCCAAGAGGCAAGCTATACTTGAATTTAGAACACCTCTAAATCAAGCATAACTCAAAACCTTCTTCAATTTTGGAGATTTTCTGCCAAATTATGAATCTCTATCACTTCCGTGAGTTATAGCTTTACTCAAAAAAGTCTACCTCACAAAACACATTCATTGGTTGATGAAATGATTAAAGTTTTCTATGAAACTTTGATGCAACACTCATCTAGTGTTTGCACAGCTAGTACAAGTGAAAGTTCTCCAAAAGAACTTATAGAACTTCATATTTAATTCAATAAGTAAACCTATGTTTGAAACAGGATTTCTCTATAGGCGACTTTTACATATGCAACTTTAATTACTTGGTTCTCTCAATCTACAACCCTTTTAATCAAATGCTTTTAGAAATAGATGGCTTACCTTTCAACTTAGATTTTGAGCCCTCATTTGTGTAAAACTTTACACTCTATACTGAGATCTTATCAAATCTTTGATCATCGAGATTGCACTTGTTTCAGAAGTCACTTAATACATTCACACATACAAATGTTCCTACTCAGAATTCTCTTAGCCTGATTACAATTGGACTCTAGAAACTTGATCATATATGCATTAACTATGGAATTAGACATGTACAAAAAGATTGAACTAAAATGATCAATCACATAAGGACAAATGGAGAAAATATTATGACACATTTCTCATAATTTTCTTCTATTCACTCATGAAAGCATCTGATGGATGAATCTCATATTCATCACTTTTTTCTCTTCTAATCTTCTTTTCTTATTCTATATCTCTTCTCACATATATGTCTCGTTCATATACAAGTATATATAGGCATATATATACATACTCATCATTATTACAAAAGCATTTAGGAACTAATTAAAAACTTAATGTACATGTGTATACAAATCACTTTCCTCTCATTCTTCTCGTTACTTCATGCTTCATCCTTTGTTCTTTTCTTTATCCTTTACTCTTCATTCTTCATTGTAATCATCAATTAATGATTGTCCTGCTTCAACATCTCCCCCTCAATCTTTAATTGTGATTACCTGCATCTTCTTTATTCCTGCCATATCTTTAAACCTCTGGAATTTGGGTCCATCCAAACTCTTTGTCAACAGATTTGCAAGTTGATCATTTGTAGGAGTGTGCATGATTTCTATTTCTTGATAAAAAAACCTTCTCTCAAAAAATGATATTGAATCTCAATTTGTTTGGTTCTGGCATGAAACAAAGGGTTAGGTGCCAAATAAAAAGAACTCATGTTATCTCCACAAATGATAGGAGTACTCTGAATAATATTAAAACTCTTCATGAGAGTTTTTAGCCATATGACTTCCTTTGCAACTTCTACCATAACTTTGTATTCTGCTTTTGTAGATGATAAAGCAACTATATGTTGCTTCTTAGATCACCACGAAATTAACTTATCTCCCACATAACACAAATACCCATGTGTTGATCTTCTATCATCAGAGTTATCTGCCCAATTTGCATCACTATATATCTTGATCCTTGTATCTGAGGTAAACCCATAATACAACCCTTCTTTAAGTGTACCCTTGATATATCTAAGCACCCTTTGACCTGCAATCCAATGTTTCTTTCTAGGACAATGCATGAATTGAGATAAAACTCCAACTTCATATGACAAATTAGGCCTTGTTAATGTAGCATAAATCAAGCTACCCACCAAACTCTGATAAATCTTCATGTCTTTGAATTCTTCTCCTCCATATCTAATCAATTTGTGATTCACTTCCATTGGAGTTAGTGCTATCTTGCAATCTTCCATTTAAATTTGATTAGAAAATTCTTCAAATACCTTTCTTGAGTTACATATACTCCATGTTGAGTATATGAAATCTCCATTCCCAGGAAATATGATAAATTTCCCAAGTCACTGATCTTGAATTCTTTCTCCATCTTCTGTTCTTAAGAATTTGTATGCCTTTGTCATCTATACCTGTAAGTATTATGTAATCAACATAAATACAAACATAGATAAACCCATCTTCACTTGCTTTGACTAGCAAGCTACTATCTGCCTTTGATGCTTGGAAACCAAGTTCCCTCAAGAACTTCACAAGCCTATAATTCCATGCCCTTGGAGATTACTTCAAGCCATACAAGGCTCTCTTGAGCTTACACACATAATGTGGATTATGTTGATCTTTGAAACCATCTGGTTGTTCCATATAGACCTCATTTAAAATATAACCATTTAAAAATGCATTCTTCACGTCTAATTGAGATAATTTCCAACCTTTGCAAGCAGCAATGGCTATAAGAGTTCTTATGGTTGTCATCGTTGCAACAAGACTATAGGTTTCATCATAGTCCACACCACATGTCTATGCATACCCTTTTACAACAAGTCTAGCTTTTTACCTAAACACACTTCCATCTGCATACCTTTTTGTTTTGTAGACTCATTTGCATCCTATCACTTTTTGATTACCTAGTTTTGGCACTAATTACCAAGTCTCATTCGCAATGAGTGCATCATATTCTTCCTTCATAGCTTTCTCCCAATTCTCCTTTCCTTTTGCCTCATCATATGTAGAAGGATCTTCATCTGTCTTTATCATGTAAGCATAATCTTTAGTAGTCAAGAATGAAGTATCATAGCTATACCTTATGGGTTGCTTTTTGTTTCTTGATGATCTTCTGAGTTCTCCACTCCTTGAAGTTTTTGGTTCATGATATTCTAGATCAAACCTTGGCATTTCTTCATCATCAATTTGAGCTTCAACATTCTCTTCTTCATCAACTATTTGAACCTTTGATTTACCCTTGTTTTGACTCAATATTTCTTCAAGACCTGCATAAGCCCTATTTGTACTTGTATACCAAGTACCTTGCTCATCAAATGTAACATCGTTTGACACAAGAAATAGCTTTGTGGATGGACTCCACAACCTGTATCCCATTCGCTTATCATCATAACCAATGAACACATATTTTTCAGCCTTTGGTTCCAATTTATGCCTTAATTGAGAAGGAACATAAGCATAAGCTAAACAACCAAATACTTTGCAATGGTCTAATGTAGGTCTCTTACCCCACCAAGCTTCATATGGTGTCATGCCCTGCAAAGCTTTACATGGTAGCCTATTAACCAAGTATGTGGCTGTATTTACAGCCTCAAGCCACAAATAATTAGGGAAATTCTTCTCTTTTATCATTGATCTTGCAAACTCAACAAGAGTTCTATTTCTCCTTTCTGCTACATCATTTTGTTGAGGAGAGTACCTGCAAGTAACTTCTCTCTTTATACCTACATTCCACAAATAATCATTGAATTCATTTGAGAAATACTCTCCCCTTCCATCTGACCTCAATCTCTTCAATTTTTGTCCTGTAACCCTTTTTGCATATACATGATAGTGTTCAAATGTGCTAAACACTTCTGACTTATCTTTAATCACATAAATAGTGATCCACCTAGTCGCATCATCAACATAAACGACATAATATCTTGAACCATTTATGCTAAAGTCCTTTGAAGGATCCCATACACCTGTATACGCCAATTCAAGTCTTTCTCAATACATGAAACCATGTTTGTTATATGATTGCTTATGAGGCTTACCTAATTGACATGCTTCACATCTGTATGTCATGTGTTGACCTGCAACATTAGCTAATCCAAGTATTGAACCATTGTTAATCATCTCTTTAATACCTCTTCCTTTGAAGTGTCCAAACATTTTGGGCCAAAGATCCAACTCAGAAATCTTTTGTTTCACTCTTGAAAACATCTGATGGATGAATCTAATATATATGGATGAATCAAATTTTTCTCTTCTAATCTTCTTTTCTTCTTCTATACCTCTTCTCATATATATGCCCAGTTCATATACAAGTGTATATAGGCATATATATACATACTCATCAGTATCACAAAAGTATTTAGGAACTAATTACAAACTTAATGTACATGTGTATACAAATCACTTTCCCCTAATTCTTCTCTTTACGTCATTCTTCATCCTTTGTTCTTTTCTTTATCCTTCAATCTTCATTCTTCATTTTAATCATTAATTAATGATTGTCCTAGTCCAACACTTATGAAGTCTTATGTTTTTAAATATGGAAAAGATTGTCTAGATACTTATGTGTGTGAAAGGGCATGACTACTTAATTAACATATGAGTGCATATGTGTATTAGGTTTTACCCTAAGTTTTTAAGTGTATGTGTGAGCATGAGTATCATGGGTATGATTACATGAGACCACCTATATACCCTACATGTGCATACGTGTATTAGGATTTACCCTAAATGTCTATGTAGTTGTGTGATTGTGTGCATGGTATCCATTTCTACATGGGGTTATGGGTATAAACTTATGTCTATCTATATATATGAGTATTTAAGTATGTGTGTTTATGCTATGTGAATGTATTTGAGGGGTTAAGTGTGTCTATGTATGTATACGTGTGTATGTGTGTGAGCATTTACATATATGTGATCTTTATGAACATTGATTTAACAAATATATTATTACAATTAGTTATCTATCCTATATCTTATACATTTAGTTAATAAATCTTATATTATGCTTTAATATCTATCATAATAGTGTGTGTGTATGTAACTATCAAATTATTTAAGTATATTATTCCTTAGTGTGAACCTAAATTAAAAGTAGTAAAGAATTCTAAAAAATAATATAAAAACAAAAGAAATAAAATCAATCTAAATATGTGAGGTGTGTGTGAAAAGTGGGTTAAAAGAGCGGTGTGAGTGAGTTATGTGATTAAAGTGTGTGAAAGAGTGGTGTGAGTATATTATGTAATTAAAGTGAATGTGTTAAAGAATGGTGTGTGTGAGTTATGTGTTAATGAGTGGTGTGTGTGTGCGTGTGTTGATTGAATAAAGTGTGGTATGTGTATGTGTGGTATGCATGAAAAGATGTGAGCATACGTATTTGTGAGTGACTATATATATATATATATATATATATATATATATATATATATATATATATACATACATATATATATATATATATACATACATACACACACACATACATACATATATATATATATATATATATATATATATATATATATATATATATATATATATATATATATATATATATATATATATATATATATATGTGTGTGTGTGTGTGTGTGTGTGTGTGTGTGAAATGTGAGTTTTTCCTGATGTTTTTTTGGCAGAGAGTATTGACGACATTGAAGAGCATTTACAAGCAATTGAGATGGAGAGATTGGAGTTGCATACGTGCCACTTCTTCCACTTTACTTATATCTATTCCTTTTAGCTTAATCTTGTATAGGATTTTGGTGATTTATCCTAGCATTCGTACATTATCAAGAAAAACAGTTTTAGGATTTTTCATTGATGAATTGGCACTTTATATTGTTCTATATTTGTTTCTCATGTCTGTGAATAATGAGTCTAGGAATGAAAAAAACATTTCTACATCTTTCATTTTGAGTTTTTATTACCTCCACCTATAAATACTACCACTCAATCTAAGCATAAGGTAGCTAATATAGAATTAGAAGAAGAGGAATTTATTAAAGATCGCATTACTAGTGAAACCTTAGTCTCTCAATCATATGAGTACAGTCTATCTAGGTATCAAGTTGCACAATCATATGGTCAATATTTACAGATCTTAGATATTCTATATCTTAGGCCATTAGACCATAGATAAACACTTTCCATAGCACCGAATCATTTCTTACATCCTAAAGTACACTAAAAAACACCCTGCATGTAGTCACACAGTGAGGCCATAGCAAATTCATTTCTGATCTGCCCGTTGGTCTCCATTCACAGCCCTCGACACTGTCCTCACAGATGCAAGAATCTAATCGGTTGGTCTTGATATATTCCAATTGAGCCTTGTAAGGTCCTTCTCGTTTTTCTAAGTATGCTAATTTTGAGATACCTATTGGTCTATCCATGCTATATGACATCTCAGAGTCACTGGTTTCTAAAATTAGAATGTATGGGTAATCATTCAATTACTAGGCCGAGGACCTAGCTATAGGATTGACACTAGCTTTAGAAAATCTGATGCTTTTTCTATCTCTCCCTAGGTGTCAGCCTGACCTAAGGTTCATATGCCTTGACAATTATCCCAATTTTTCCAAGTACAACCTTATTGCAAAGTTCTTTCGTATGAGTTACTTGTTCTTTTTATTTTACTTAGGATATCACTTCTTGTCCAATAGTTTCCATCGCGAGGAATACCTGAGAGATGCACTTGAAGTCTGATCGCTTGATTTATGTCATTTTACTTTCGAGTTCATCGCAAAACTAACCTATTTCATGCTTGCACTTGAGTAATTAGGTTTCTTGTCTTGTATCATGCCTAACATAGCCCTAATTAATCAATACCACTAATTGCACTTAGCCTATGCTAGGAATTGAAGAGTGGTCGATCGAGAAATCGTTGTTCCTCCTTGGTAAAAGAATCACCAACTGTAAGAAATCCACCCCTTTTAGGAATCATAAAGTGCTTCTCCTAATCAACAAGAAGCTTAAACTCAAGTGGGCCCCACATGAGGGTGATGAGAGGGTGATTAACCTTCTTTGTAATGCCATCTAAACTGTGTAAGTTCTACCCCCGCTTTGTGGGACTTGGGGGGTCCCATGGGCACTAGTCCCCTTCACTTGTACTATTCTTTTCCTTTATTTAATTCAAGTCTGGGAGAGTAGGCTAAGGCCGAACTTCCTTTTATTTAAAAAATAGCTAGGAATTGATTGAGGGGGTTGAGAAAGCTCCAACCTCAAGTCACGTCTCCTTTGCTCACATTTGAGTGGCTACGACACTCTTTCTCAAGCTTGCCACACCGTCTTGATCTGGATGCCCTTTAATGATCCTAATGGATCTATAAAAGCCCCAAAGTTAGATCAAGAGTTAAATTTAATTGAATTAACAAACCCTTTTCATTTATGGAATTCAAAGGCCAAATTTTCCCTTGTCTTTATGAAAGAATTCCTTAAAGATCCCTTAGCTTCCTCACCCTTGTGGAAGGTCAAATTAAAAATACTATATCTAAAACTCAATGTATGATTCCTACAAAAACCAGTCAAGCTTTTGTAGGATTCATCTTGAGCTTTCCAACGAGCTCAAGATCACTAAAAAGGGATTTCAGATAAGAATGTTATGTCTGATCACGATTCTGGGGGTTAAAACTGGCAAACAATCAAATAGGACTTCTTGAAATATCTACTTGGGGGCCTCACAATGCTCCACTCACTTGAAATTCTTCACCAAAATTAGCAAAAGTTTTAGAATTAAAAAGCCCTAAAAGTTGGTCGAAATTGCCTATCAATCGTGATGGACTGGGCTGTCAATTGTGATGGACAGAGCAGTCCATCGTGGCCTGTCAATCACGACGGATGGTGTTAATCACGATGGACGTGTCAATCACCATGGATGGTGTTAATCGCGGACGGTGTCGATCCCAATGCACAATGCTGATCACAATGGATGTATCATCGTGATGGACAAGAGTGTCCGTCGCGATGGATGTTGTCTATCGTGATGGATAGAGATGTCCATCATGGTCAATCAATTGCGATGGATAGGCTCTCCATTGCGATGGACAATGTCAATCGCAATGGATGGTGTCAATCATGATGGGCCAAAAAAATGCAAATTTTTTTTAAAATTTTTGTGGATTTTTTATGTGAAAATCCTCTACTCTATAATAGTGCACTTAGTTTTACCAAAGGACTGATTTTTTTGTCTGTCACGATTGATAGAGATCAATGCCCCAGGACCTATGCAGAGATTTTATGTACCTGTTGGAGTTCTTGCAGGTCTATGGATGCTCGTACCTGCTCAAGAAACATGCAAGAACAAAACACACAAATTTTCTCTCTCTCTTTCTCTCATGCTCACTGGAAATGAGGAAACGAAGATCGAATGTGGGGATATGACAAAAATGGTGAAGATGATGATGGAAGGAGATGGAGAGTAGAGATGATGGTGATGATGATGTAGGTAGAAGAGTAAAAAGTAAGAGATTACCTATGATTCCAACATCACGTCTCTATGTCTTACCATCACACGCTCATCCTCAAAGCTCGATCCCTGACAACAATGTCAAGTTTGGTGTCACTCTAGCACAATGGCAAGTATCAACATGAGGAGATCCACCTCGTAACTTTCAATCGGGGAAGAGGTGAGGAGGGTTATGATGATCGTGAGCAAGAGATATGCACAACTAAGTGAGTGAGAAGCACACAAGCATGCACACACATACACACATGTGTGCACACACGAAAAGACAAAGAGATGGAGCAATGGAAACTTTAATTATCCAAAAACAAGATTACAAGCTCTTTTGTCCACTTCTATTCCCCATTTGGGAACCCCAAAAATGAGCTCTCTAGCTCCTTTTATAGTTCTTGACTAGCTTTTGGTCATATCCAGACCTAGTGTCTAACCTTATTGACAAATAGGTTCCTATGCTAATTTGGAGGCTGAAATGAGCTCTTAAAAATATGAAAATTGGTATGTGATTAGATCTAATACTCCTCAAGCTTGAGGACTCTGAGTAAGAATCATCAAAAAAGGTATTTGCAATGGGGTGTAGTGATTAAAATAACTGCTAAAAAAGATTTATCCTTTGAAAAATTGTATAGGCCTAGTTGTCGAATCTTCATAGACTACTCTATTTGCTTGGTCCTACTTGACTCTCCCTATGTTGTGATTGTCTTCGATGACTTCCTTGTCTTGTAAGGCCACCTTGACTGCCCTGGCTACTACCAACATGAGGGCATCAATCTATGTCTCAATCAAGATCAAATGATCATAAGACTTTTTGTGGATGATACTAATGTCTTTGTGCATAATGATAGGTTAATCATTGACACTTTTGGAGTTGTCTGAATAATTTTTATGATGCATCAGGATCCAAAATAAATCATACTAAAACTACTTTTAGGGTGATTATTGGGCAAGCTCCTCAATTGCTTATTGACCATGGTTGTGAGTTGATCCCTAGTAGTCAAATCTTCTGTTTCTTAGGTATTCTAATGGGATTTGATGTCTCGATGGGGCAACAATGGGACTCTGCTCTCTCTAAGCTTTGAGAGAGAGCTGACGTATTGGAAATGTATGTAGATTAATGTGGCTAGATGTCCTATGGTGATTAACATATTCCTTATCTCTTCCATGCTTTACTTTCTCTCTTATTGGAGACCAAAAGACCAAAGATCTTCAAATTGGAGAGAATTTATAGGAACTTCCTTTGGACATGTGACCCTAACAGAAGTGCTATCCCAAAATTAAATGAACTACTTGCAATAACCAAAAGGATCAAGGCTTTTTGGGCATTCTAGACATTGAAGGAATGGCTAATAAGTTAGCGGTGTGAGGATGAAATCCCTCGAGGATTGTGTACTAAGATTTTTCAAATATTATTTCTTATCTTTTTTTTTACCATGAATTGATGTTTTGTCTGCAAGAAGATGAATAAACTTGTAAACTGTTCAAGTATCAGATTGATTTGATTGCTTGTGTGGTGAGAAAACATTTTCATTTGTACATTAGACTTGTATATTGCATGTATAAAGTCCATTAACCCCTTTAAATGCCAAACCCTAGTCATATTTTAACTAAGAACCATCAAAAACCCTATTTGTATGCTCAAAAGAAATCTAGAAATGCATGTACGTATATAACCCTTGAAAAACCATGATAGTTTTAAACCTTGGAAGCCTCAACTTGAAACCCTAGCTCGAAACCCCTAAAAACTAACTTTTGACCCCTAGAAACTAATGTTTGAACCCTTAGAAACCCATGATTTCAAACCCTTTGTGCATATATTATGAGTTGGAAAATTGTGCAATAAGAAACCCTAAGTTTTTCCAAATAAAAAACCCTAGTTAGGAACTTTAGAAACTTATCTTTTCTAACTCTAACCCTTAATTTAATTTAATTCTTTGTACATAGGTAGGAAAAGGAATGAAACCTTAATCAAAAGAAAAAGAAGTGAATTAATAAAAATAAAAAATAAAATTAGAAAAATAAAAAGAGAAAAATTAAAAGAAAACAAAAAAATAGGAATGAAGAAAAAATTGGAAAGGAAAACAAAAGAAGGATCCAAGAAAAACCTAACAATCATCTAAAATTTGTAAGTTTTCTATATCCTTCTAGAAAGGGGAATTTTTCTGAAACCTATAAATTAAGGATGAATGTTCATTTGAAATTTCCAATGAATTTTCAAAAAAATAACCAATGTGAAGAATTTGAAGTGAAGAGAAAGAGGTGTTGACTGTAGCGGAGTAGATACTATTTCAGATCCACACTATAGCGAAATCTTAGATGGTCCTCACCTATTTTAGAGGATCATTTGCTTAGCTTGTATTTTTTACCGTTAGTGTCCATGTGAAAGGCCAAATGGCCACCGTACACTTCTTTGTATATGTTCTTTAATAAAACATATAGTGGCATGGTCAGTCACAGACTCTAAGTTCGATTGCATTTGTAAGACCTAAGAAGTCTGTCTTCGTGTTCCCTGTGTACTGTGTTTTTTTTGTGTATTTTGCAGTCTCTATGCGGAGTACTGTGTGCGGCCTTAAGAACTAGGTTTTTCTACTCTGAGGATATTGTCGTGGAGCTCATGAGAAGGAGAGTGCACCATGGTGCATTGCCATCCAATGACTTCACTGGTATCAGAGCAATTCGATGCAAAAGCTTCGTTCCTTTTGTGCGAGTGAAGCGAGCACCTCCCCTCCTCCTGAAGTCATCAAGTCACCGTTGATGCCATTGGCTGCATGCGAGGGAGGACCTCAATGATGAAGGAAGATAGAGGTTCATGGTACTTCCCGCGAGGTCACCCATCCCCGTACTGTTCCTCCCAAAGCTCACTTAACCATGGAAATATCTTACCACTAAGCTACACTCTTGTGGTGTCTAAAGAAGGGGAAAGACTAAGATTAACATTACTTGAACATGTTTTGGTCCCCCAAATCTTCATTCTTTGCTTTCAAAACCTGTTTTTGAAGCATTTTTGAGGTGTCCTTTGGAGCTATTTTGGAGTACTTCTGCACAGAGTTCTCTTCACACAGTCCAAGAATATCAAGAAGAGTGTTCTTTGTACTTCTTTGACAATAAATATCAACCTTTGGGGCTATGTTTTTATCCACACTCATAAAACTATAGGTTTCTCGAAAGGTTTTTCAGTTTTGGTGGGAGCAACCACTCCAAATTTATGCAGGTTTTTTTAGCCTAAAATGTCATAGTTGACAGACACTTGCACGTGTTGTTGGCTAGTTTTTGGGCTGTGCATTCAGCCTTTTAGTGTCATTTTACTGCATATATTTAGCACATACACACTATTTACGCTTTTGTTGATACCGTTTATGTGCGTCCATGTGGTCATTGATATAGCGGTTACATTTTTGCATAAAGCCTTTTACATTTGATAAAGAGGATTGTGGTGAGGTTTTCTTAACTAGAAGACACCCAGATGTCGGGGTCTCTTCGATGATGCAAGTTGAAGACTTACCCAGCCTCGCCATAGGAGATGTATGATAGTTGTTCATAGGTGCTCGATAAGCTTAGTTGGCTTCTATTGGGTAACTGATTATATGTAGTGGAGTCAGTGATTCACTATGCAGGTAAACATGTCAGTTCTTGCAGTTTATGATATTTTGACACTAGTCATATGCTCATTTTGCAGAGGATACTCTAGCAAAATGTTTCCAGATTTTTGGTTTAGTCAACTATATAGGGGTCGATTTACTCCTTGATCCACCTATTCGTTCGTGTTTGGACTCCTCTAGCTCCATTATCATTCTATTCAGTTCTCTACGATCATGGCGTCAGAGGTCTCATGCACATCTGGTGGATCAGGGTCTAGTGCCAGTGTTCTGAGGAGCAGCTATAACTTGTAGGGTGAAGACCATTTTGAGATCTGAAAATTTGATGGCACAAACTTTTCTCTATGGAAGAATCAGATTAAAGATGTGTTGATTCAAAGGAGGCAATGGAACCCAGTATATGGGATTTCAAAGAAGCCTGTTGACATGGATGAAGATGATTGGGATGAGTAAGATGAAATGTCCAGGTCTACCATTCACTTGCACTTGGCAGATAATTTTTACTTTACAGTATTAGACTGTGAAACTGCAAAGGAACAGGGATCAAAGTGTGCTTGGCATTCTCAATGTGACCAAGCAACATATGATATACAAATGTGGAGCATGCCAATTTGGCAAAGCTCACATGCCACCATTTAACAAGAGAGGATACATTCATGAAGACTGTTTGGAGCTTGTACCTAGGGATGACAACATTATTTGGAGCTTGTACCCCTTACATTGTATCTACCCATGGATGACAACACTGATGAGCACACGAGTATTGAGGTTTTTTATTTATCTTTGGTTTCCATTGTGATGGTTAGTGGTCCAATTTCTTTCAATTTTAATAGCTCTTGCCTGAATCCACTTCTGTTCCTACCTTGCTGACCTATTTCATGCATGACTACATGCTCCCCCTCTCGCATGCTTCTTTGCTACCCCATGAAGCATAGGTGGGGCTCTAGTGGACTATCCCTAGGAAAAGGTGCCCATCCTACAAAATCAGCTCACCGGACAGGGACCACGTGACACACCTCCAAGGCTTGATCCAACCCTAACTACTCATTCCACCAGTACAATTTACTTCCCTTTGATAGTGGCAAAATGGTTAATTAAAGTCTGAAGCAATGGTGATGCCTCTTGGGCCAAGCTTATTTTTAGAAACAAGAGTGCTCTTAAGCTTGTGGGCCTCTTGGGGTGGAAGGGTCTCAACCTTCTCACTGTATTGTTCTCCCCATTTTAAGTGACTCCCAAAGCCTCGAGCTTGGTTTGTTCTCTATGGAAGAGTTGGAACAAGGTTAAACAATTTATCAGTATCAATGAAGATTGGAAATGGGCGGCCAGCATTAGACATAATGATTCAATTTGGTTCCCTATGAAGGGCATTGGGGGTGTGGAGTCTTGGAACCTCAAAAAAGCTAGGAAGCTTTGAAACAAAGGCTTCCGTTTGTGGAAATACCTCTCAAACCAAGAAATTTGTTAGTGGATTAGATTGGAGGACATTGATCCGGCCTAGTCAGGAATCTTCTCACCTTGAGGATCTAAGATGGCACAATGGCAATAGCCTTGAGAAAATTCCGAGATTGAAGAGGGATGTGGAATTTCATGTCACGCTCAATAGGAAGTGGTGTCTAGATTGGTTAAGCGGGAGGTGGGACATTAAGTTCCAATCCCTTTGGCACCCACTCATCGAGATAAAAAAGTATGTGCTTATGTGGCAAATCCTACACCATGGAATCTAAACCAATGTAAAAGCTAACAAGTTTTGCGAGGTCTCCCCATGGTGCAAACGATGCCTTCCTAGCATGGAGGACTTGGGACACCTCTTCTATTCATGCCCCAAATCAATATCGATATGGCAGGCCCTTAAGAGAATCATGATGTTACATGGCAATCCGGGACCTTTTGTAACTCCCTTCCTTACAACAGCCTAGATATTCCAATTCGAGCTTCATCCAACTTGCAAGTTGGGATTCCCATCAACTTAGTAATATATGATTGAATTATCCTTACAATGAAGACTAACAAAATATGCAATACAAAATACAATCATGAGGAGATAGACATTGTTCATATACTAACACCCCCCTCAATGTTTACAAAATGATAAATCAAATACACTTGGGTTATATGCACATCTAAAGAAGATCCCTAACCACATTTGAAATTTTGTGATTTTTTAGAGTTCATTAGATGCCTCAAAAGAAGCTTAGAACCTAATTTTTAACTATGCAGGGCACGATTTGAAATATGCCAAAACTCCTAGAAAAGTATAAATGGAGCTAGAGAGCTCATTTTTGGAGTTAGACTTTTGTTAGCTAGTTTCAAGTGTGATCATGGTAAGTAGCTCTTTTGTAATTTTGTCTCTTGAATAGAAGTATTCTTCCTTCTATTGGCTCTTCGCTCTACATTGTGTGTGTATGCATGTGTGTGCATCTAGTGTGCTTCCCACCCTCACCTCCATGCACATCATTCATTCACGATTGTCATATAATTCTTACATCTCCACAGATTGAAAATTAAGGAGATGGAGCTCCTCAATGTGGTAGTCATCCTTGTCTAGAGCAATGATGGTTCATTGTGGACATTATTGTAGATTTTTCCACATGTATGCAATCATTTCAAGGCCCCTATATACTTTGATCACAAAATTTGAATGGAAAAAAGAGTGTGACAAAGCATTGGAATATTCGAAACAAAATACTATCGTAGCTTCCATCTTGAAAGTGCTAGATTGGAACAAAGTCTTCCGTGTTCATGTTGAAACTTCAAATTATGCCATAGTTTGCATCTTAGCACAACCTATTGATGAATGTATGATTCACTTTCCTATTGCCTATGCAATCCTACATTGTAGAGCGGAACTATATGAAAACTCAAAGAGAAGGATTAGGTATGATATATGCACTAAAGAAATTTAGGAATTATTTCCTAGAAAATAAGTTTAAATTTGTTGTTGATCGTCAAGCCCTTCAATACCTAGTAAACAAAGCGTGCAAAAGAGGAATAGTAGTTTTTTGCTTTCTCTTACTTTTGGAATTGGATTTTGGGGTTGTAGTAAACCAGAGTAATATGCATGTGTGTGCAAACCACCTATCTAACCAAATAGATGCTAGAACCTATGTGGAAAGATGTGACATATGTTAAGAAAATAAAATATCTATTAAGAAAAAATCAAATATCATTGAGATTGATGATGAGTGGTAGATCATTTTCTAAGTGAGGAATTTATTTTTCTCAACCTATTAGCCTCCCAACAAAAGTCTCTCATAGTAAATCTATAATAGTGGCAACCAATTATCTCACTACATGGGTTGAATTAAGAGAAACATGTAGATGTGATGCACAAATGACAACAAGATTTGTCTTTGAAGAAATTTTTTTCATTAGATATGTCCTACCAAGTAAAATTCTTAGAAATAGGGGGCACTCACTTTCTAAACAAAGTCATTGAATATCTATTAGAATATTTTCTAATATTTCACAAGAAATCAACCCCATATTACCTTAAAACAAACGGTCAAGTATAAAACACAAAATAAAAATTCTTTCTATTATGCTTACTATATTAGTGGGTCCAATAAGCAACTCTTAAGGGAGACATCTTGCCTAACTACATTAGTGGGTGTTCAGTAAAAAAAAGATACCTAGAGAGATTAATATATGAAATGATGGAAAGCATCTAGGTTGCTAGAAATAGAAAGGCCCGTGAAGGAATAATACATGAAGAGGCTCAACATGAAGTTAAACTATGAATTCTTCAGTGCAAATGACCAATGGAAAGGGACTTCAAAAAATATCCCACTTTTTTGGTATTTCAAGTGTTCACTATTAGGGTTCACAATGTTCTACCAGAAGTCAAAACTTAGGTACATGCTATTTTGGGACCCAGTTTCTCAACAAAAACCTTAGGTCTCATAGAAACTAGAGCTTCTAGAAGCGTTATAAAACTTGATTTAGCATGGTCTATGAAATTGACATATATGTAACAAAAGTTAATGGAAAGGGGCGAGCATGAATAGGCAAGAAAACAATTTTATTAAAGTTGAAGATCTAGTGTCATTGGAGAATTTCCTTATCATTTATCAATGATCAAAGGAACAAATGATTTTGGTTGCAAATATGTAGCATTGATAAATTTTGCTTTAGGATGTGTAATTGTATAGAATGAACACATACATGGAATGCTACCATTTTTTGATCCGCATCAACTCTCGATTGTGCCTGAATGTGTAAGTAAAAAGTTTGAAATGCACTCAGTCATAAAAAACCTATCCGAAGAGAATAAAATCTCTAGTAGTGAAAGTGAGAATGAGAGACTAATAGAAGGTAAAGGGGAATATAAATAGGAGAAACAACTTTGATTCGGTCCAACATTAGGGAAGACACCATTTCTCAACGAAAGTAGAGCCTATGCTCATCACTTCTTCTCACCAACCAATCAAGAATGGAAGAATAGAAGTTTCTCCATTCCACTACAAAACTTCACAGAATCATCAATTTCGGATCCCTAACATGTTAGATGAAACACAAAGAAAGAACTCACACATGTGGATACCTAAGAAGGCCAACAAGAATGAAGAAGAATAGTCCATTATTAGGCAAGAGCCCTACAGAAGGAACAAGACAAGTTTGCGTGTTGAAGCAATTGGTTGTAGATCAACAAGGAGGATCACAACTATGGATACCCAAAATCTTTTTCCAAGAAAATTATCCTATGATCTCTTCACTCAAGATTAGCTTATCAAAATTATCAAACAATGAGCTGACAGAATAGAACTCAAGGTCAACCTGAACACATAGATCAAAGACTACAAAGCTAGTGACTGATCAAAGTCAATCACAGCAGAGCATTACTAGGTGTGGTAGCTTAAGCAATTAGCAAATAGAAAAGCCAGACATCTTAGGAAGCATATTAGACAAACTTCACAAGTAATTTGGGTTTAAAAATACACTTCATCCACAAAAAGTATAAGATTGTAAAAAATTGGATACGTATGTCTAAAAAGGACTTGTATTTCTAAAGTATACACTTTTGGGCCATGCATGAGCATGGTTGTGAACCGCATGTGCACATGAGGATCACCCACAGTAATTCATCCATTGTATCATATCATTTTTATTTTTTATTAATTATATCCCTACCCCTCTAACTGATAAATTGTAGGAAAAACTTGTGCATATTCATCATAATTTTTTTTGAGCTGATACAAAAAGAACCTGAGCAAGACCACATATTTGAAGAAGCCTCGTGATTACCTTTTGGCTACATGACAATGACTCTAGCATACTCCCCACCAGATTGGAGTAATCTCGGTGACTTGAAACTCACTGAGAATCTATGCCTATTATTTCATGGAACTCAAAATGTTCATACTAGGATGATTTGCATAGCCTTAGACTTTGACACCGTCCATGAAGATTTCTGAGTGGTAGTAGCTTGGAACAACCTAGAGGTCCATGAATACTTAAAGCTTCCTATAGTCCATGTAGATAAAGATATATGTTTAGATTTTGTATCTACATTTGGAATGGACGAATGATGAGGGCTAAAGGGAAGCACAAGAGTTACAGGTATGGTAGGACACAAAGTACAAGTTAAAGTGGATTCTGATACCTTCAAATCCAAAGCAAGTTTTCCAAACCTTCAAATCCAAAGCAAGTTGAGAAAGAAAATACAAATTTCATTACCTTCAAAGAGCTCAACCGCACATACGTAGAAGACCATTAGATTTTTCATGTACATTTTAGTATTCAGTTTATTGGATATACAAGGCAAGTACAAGATTTTTGCGATAATGATGTGGATAATGGCATGGAAAGTTTTATTGAGGATTGGTATCAAAATGATAGCAAAAGCATTGATATGTCTAAAAATGAGAAACATCTTCGAGAAGAATGTCCAGAGCATATTAAGGAATTTTCTTGACATGACTAAATGCAAGCTTACTTATTCTCAATTTTCAAAATCATTTTGGATGGAGTAATGTCTCTATTTTGACTCTCTTAAGGTATACTTTTCAATTTTCTATCTAATTATTTATTTTATTTATTTATTTTCGTTCATATCACTTTTTTTCATGAACTAATAGGTTACTATTTGAAAAGTTTTTACCAAGCAAGAAAATTCTTCCCACATCACATGATGAAATGAAGAAGATGATCAACAATCTTGTTATAGATTATCAATGTATACATGCATGTCCTAATGATTGTCTTTAATATAGAGATGAATATGTAGACTCTTTGACATGTCCAAAATGTCGATCTCCTCGATATAAGGATGAAGAGGGAAATGTTAGTATATGATCAATGTCTACCCTCATAATTGTATGCACATTTTGTAAGGCCCCCATTATGAGGAGAAGCCAAGCATGCATTACCCAATTGATGGGAATCCCAACTTGCATGTTGGATGAAGGTCATATTGGACCATGTAAGGTATTGTAAGGAAAGGGAGTTACCAGGGTCCCCAATTGTGGGGTCTGGGGCAATGGTGAGTAGCCTCGGCTGGGGGTTCCAAGGGGGCCAATGGCCCCCTGGCACGACGGTAAAGGGAATATTCCATGGAATATTCCCTTTCAGAGTAAAAAATCATTTATATTTGTTAGGTCGGTTCAACCGGCCTAAGTCGTGTATGGCAATTACGTGGACGGTGGGCGCCCATGCTCTACCGCCCATGTATAGCCATCCATGGAAGGCCACCCATGATCCTATATATACATGACTTCTGCACTACCTGAGACATCGAATTGAGCGAGCATACCTATACCTTGTATCTCCCTATCTAGAGTTGTCTAGATCACCATTTAAGCTCTACCTTGAGAGCGCACAAGTGGACAACACCATCATCTTTGTACTTGCTGTTAGTAGAAAATTTTTGAGATTGTCCTATATCTGTTATCTTCTCTACTACTGCTTTGTGTTATATTGCGTAACTATTGTCTTACATGGTATCAAAGCCTTAAGGTTTGAATAGCTTGAGAAGTATCACTATTTTAGCCTACTAGCATACTAGAATATTAGTTGATTATTCGAGTGATTACATGATGGCTTCATCGTCAAACACTGGTCTTGGTGCTTCAGCTAATGTTAATGCTGCACCTATTCGAATTTGCCCACCTGCATTCACTGAAGGGAAGTTGGATGGAACCAACTATACACTCTAGAAGTTCAAAATTTCTGCAACTTTGGACTCCTATGAATTACTTGACACTGTCATGGGATGGATGGGATTGGATCCAAAGCCTATACGAGTTGAAGATCCAGCAAATTCAAGATTGATGATTCAGCCAGATCCAGATCTTCTACGAGCTTAGAAGAGGCGGAATGCTGATGCATTATGTGCAATTGTCACTAGTGTAAGTGATTTTGTGCTTACTTTAGTTCAACATACTACTAAAGCACATGAGGCTTGGGGCATATTGGCTCATCAATATGAGACCAAGAACCACACTAGGATACAAAATTTAGAAAATGAGTTGGCAAATGAAAAGCATTCTGATTCTGACAAGGCTGAAGATTTTATCAAACCAATAAAACATCTTCAAGGTCAATTGGCTGTAGTTGGTGTTGTTATAACACCAAAAGAGCTGGCTCAAAGATGTGTATGTGTTCTTCCAAAAAAGTATGATGGATTAGTAACAGCCCTTAACACTCAGGTAAGACCAACTCCCCGTACATTTGAAGAGTTTTGTGCTTTAGAAGAAGAGATGCGGTTGAAGAATTGGCAAAGTACAAGTGATGCTGCATTCTCAACAAATGCAAAAGGTAAAGGCTCTTCTGATGGGTCAAAGAAGAAGCCAAAGAAGAAAAAGTTCATAGGAAGTTGCTTCTTGTTGGAGATAGATGTTTGCGGAAGCATGCAAATAGCACAAGGAAGAAGAAGAAGCTTGGAGCACAAACACACAATAGTGAATGTATTACTAGAGAATGTACAAAGATAAGTAGCCCATTAGGGCAATAGGCGTATATACAAGCCGGGGGAAAAAAACCTCCTAAAGAGGGAAAAAAGTGCCCCGGCGGTCCTAGTGTGTTCACACACATCACTACCTAAATATATCAACAAATCCCCCCTGGGAGTGATGCGGTGAACAAGGAGCTGACACTCATGTATGAGGAAGTGCCAAGCTATGTGGAAATCACTCCACAAAAGGAAGTAAGCCCAAAGCTTTGCGGAAAGATTCAAACTTCTCCCTAGGCAGAGCCTTCATGAAAAGGTCTGCAATGTTCTCCTGCGTGGGCACATATGCCAAGCTGATCTCCCCAGCAGAGAACCTCTCCCTGACATAGTGATAATGCACCTCAATGTGCTTAGTGCGAGCATGGAACACAGGGTTCCTTGCAACTGCCAATGCGCTCTGACTGTCAGTGAAGATGGTGGTGGCAGAAGACTGGCCAACACCCAAATCAGCCATAAGGCGTCTGAGCCACACACACTCAACAGTCGCTGTGAAAGCTGCCCTATACTCAGCCTCACAACTGGAAGTGGCCACAGTAGGCTGCTTCTTGCTCAACCAAGATATACATGAGCTACCAAGCATGAAGCAAAAACCACTGGTGGACACAAGAGTGTCATAGCAACCATCCCAATCTGAGTCAGAAAAAGCATGCAAATCTAGCCGTAGTGATCCGCCCTTGGGATAAAACAACCCAAGTAGCCGAGTACCACTCAAGTAGCGAAAGATGCGTTTAACCGCCTTCCAATGCGTGACTCCTGGCCAATGCATAAACCTGCTCATCTGTGAGACAGCAAACTGAATATCTGACCGAGTAATGCATAAGTAAATCAAGCATCCAACAGCCTGCTGATAGAGAACAGCATCAAATGCATCTCCAGCATCATGAAGACTCAATCGTAAACCTGTCTCCATAGGAGTGGCAATAGGCTTACAGTCTTCAAGGCCAAAACGCTACAATAATGTGTCAATATATTTCGTTTGACACAAAGCCATTCCACCATCAACTTGCATAAATTGAATGCTCAAATAGTGATGCAAATGCCCCAAATCAGACATCTCAAATGAGGCATGCAAATCAGCCTTAAAATCAGCAATATGCTTCTCAATAGGACGAGTGAGCAGCATGTCATCAACATAGACAACAATGATCAGAAGCACATCAGTAGCACGCTTAACATATAAGGTGCTTTTAGTTGGACTGTTCTCAAAACCATGTGCAATCAGATAGGCATGTATCTTCTCATACCAAGCACGTGGTGCTTGCTTTAAACCATATAACACCTTCTTTAACCTGCACACCTGGTTTTCATGCCCTTTCTACACAAAGCCATGGTGCTGAAAAACATACACTTCTTCATGCAAGTCACCATTCAGAAATGTTGTTTTAATGTCCAACTGATGTTCATTCCAACCATGATGGGCTGCAAGTGCACAAATGCTCCGAACAGTATTCATACGGCATGTAAGTGCAAAGGTCTCGTCAAAATCAATGCCTCTTTCCTGCGCATAACCCTTTGCAACAAGCCTAGCCTTATACCTGTCAACTGTACCATCAGGTTTACGCTTCAGCTTGTATACCCACTTAGTGCCAATGGCCTTCTTGCCAGGAGGCAAGTCACATAAAGACCATGTACCATTCTTCATTATAGCATCATATTCAGATTGCATAGCAGCCATCCAATTTTCTGAATTCTGTGCTTCATCAAAAGAAACAGGCTCATTCTGATCACAGAGGCTAGACGCAGCCATAGCATAGCAATCTGATGCAAAGGAGGCACTATGAGAGCCTGAACGAGTACGATATGACAAAGGTGCATCTAATTTGCTGTCACGCAAAGTCTGTACCAACCATTTTGGCATAGTTTTTGCCTGCTCAATATCAGCTCTCTCATCAACAAGTGCATCATGTAAATCTGCATCAGAAATGGAATGATCTGCATCATCATATGAAACCTGCAAAGGCTGAAAAGTTGCCTCATTAGGACCAGCACTAGACTGTCCACCTGTAAAAAGAGGCATCAAAGTATCATACATGTCTTTAGAGCTAACAGATGTCTCCTTAGTACATGAAAGCAATGGCTGAATAGCATCTTCCATAAAGACAACATCACGGCTAACCAGAATGCGTTTAGTCTGTGGATGATACAGACGATAGCCTTTACTTTCAGAACTGTACCCAACAAAAATACATTTTACTGCCTTATCATCCAATTTTCTGCGATGTTGTTCAGGCACTAGTGCATATGCCAAACAACCAAAAACCCGCAGATGAGCAACAGATGGCTTGCGATCATGCCAAGCCTCATATGGAGTGATAGACTGTAGCGCTTTAGTGGGACACCTGTTAAGTACATATGTTGCACACATGACAGCCTCAAGCTAGAAACTATGTGGTAAAGCCTGACTCTTGACCATACACCTCGCCATCTCCATGAGTGACCTGTTCTTCCGTTCAGCAACTCCATTATGTTGAGGTGTATATGGCACTGTACAGTGGTGTTTTATCCCACGTTCAGCCAGAAATGCATTAAAATCAGAAGACATATATTCCCTTCCTCGATCAGAACGGAGGGTGCCCATTTTACATGCTGACAGATTTTCAGCCAAAACCAAAAACTATTTGAAGTACAAAAACACTTCGGACTTTGCCTTCAATGGATATACCCATGCATGCCTGGAAAAATCATCAATGAAAGTCATGAAGTAAAGATAGTTTCCAAAAGAAGGTGTCTGCATAGGACCACAAACATCACTATGTACAAGCTGCAATTTCTATGTAGCCCGAACTGATCCATCTTTTGGAAAGGAGGAACACTGCATTTTGCCCAAAATACAGCCTTCACATACATGTTTTCCAGGTGCCTCAAGCTTGGGCAAAGAAGACACCATATCAGATTTCTACAGGCGTAGCAAACTAGCAAAATTCAGATGACCAAAGCGTGCATGCCAAAGCTTTGCATCTGAGATAGCCTGAGAGTCATGAACTGCACATGCCGAATCATTCACAGATCTTTCATAGTCTATGAGCTTATACAGCCCACGACATAAAATGCCAGAAGCAATAATAACATCGCCATTTGACAGATCATGAACTGTACATCTGTCATCAACAAATTTCACAACCAAGCCAATCTTGGCTAATGCAGAAACTGATAACAGATTCTTCTTGATCCCTGGCACAAATAAAGCATCTGACAAGGTGAAATAACTACCATCAGAAGTAGTCAGAATGATCTTATCAACTCCCATAACAGGATAAGAGGAGTTGTTGGCGCATATGATAGTATTCCCTGTAGGGGCAGGCTCGAGTGAAGAGAAGAAACTGCGCTACGAGGTAATATGTTTGGTCGCCCCACTGTCAAAGTATCAAACATCTGAGTCCACTGCAGACATGCACTGCTCATGAGAAGATGGGTCAAAACTACAAACAGTAGTAAACACCCATTCTTCTTCTTGCACAAGATTTGCAGACTCTGTTTTTGGTGTAGAGGCCTCTGCAACAACCATTCCAGCCTCTTTCTTCTTTGCCTCTTTTGCACCCAGTTTGGGACAGTTCTTTATGATATGATCATTCCCTTTACAGTACTTGCAAAACAATTTCTGCTTTTTTGATTTCTTCTCATCTTTATCCTATTTCTTCGGATGTGCAGCATTTGCAGATTTCTGCTTACTAGTAGAAGAGCTCCATTTTCCTTTGCCCTTCTGACTAGCCAGGAAAGCTTGATCTGCAACACGCATAATGGACCTGTTCTACCTGGACTGATCTTCCTACAACAGAACAGAGACTAACTCCTCAAATGATAAGGCATTCGGATTGCCTTTCATCATCAACCGAAGAGTAGAAGCAAAACTCTGATATGAATCAGGAAGACCATTCAGAACGGTCTGCACAAGTGAGCTATCTGGTATAACCTCATCAGCAGAAATCAACTGTTCCTTCAAATCCTTGATATTTGTAAGGAAACTGTCCATAGAATCACCTTCATTCATGTGCTCACTCTCCAACTGTTTTCGGAGGTAAGCAACACGAGCCTCATTCCTAGCTTGGTACAATGTGGTTAGTGTATCCCAAGCATCCCTAGCTGTTCTGCAAGAGCGAATATGAGGAATAATGGCACGTTTGACAGACAAGGCTATCAATGCATGTGCCTGGGCATCTCTGCCATCCCAACGAATTTTCTCTGTAGTAGGTGCAACAGAAACAGCAGCACGAACAAGAATCTGCGGAATATCATCTTTGACACCATCTTCATCAGCTCCAGCACCTGTATTTGCAGTACCTGTAGTTGCAGGTGTAACACGACATCTTTCAACACCCTGCACAATGTTCCACAATCCTTTTGCAACCAATACATGTCGCATCATATAAGACCATAATGGGTAGTTGGTACCATCCAACTTATCCTCAACAGCCAACATACGGAATACATCACTACTTTCAGCCATGGCCAGTGACTAAAATACCTTGATGTAGAAAATTGACTGTATCTCAAAAAGTTGAACAGAACTGCCCAGACGAGTTCTGCTAGACCTGTAGCAGACTCCGAGATGCTTAAACTGGCAAACAGAAATTGGTATATACCTTTGTCACAAAAAGACGAAATAGCCTGCACAAGCACTGTGATAGTGCGTTCAGAGGCCGAAACGAGCTCAGATCGTGATTTTGGCACCGCATAGCTAAGCTGTTTTGATCTTGGAAACACGCTGAGTATGATCACCAAAATTCGTGCAATTCTGAGACTGCAAATGGAGGAGTGTCGACGGCGCCCTAGATGAAGCGACGACCTGCTCTGATACCAATTGCTGGAGATAGATGTCTGCGGAAGCACGTGAACAACACAAGGAAGACGAAGAAGCTTGGAGCACAAACACACAATAGTGAATGTATTACTAGAGAATGTACAAAGATAAGTAGCCCATTAGGGCAATAGGCGTATATACAAGCCGGGGGAAAAAACCTCCTAAAGAGGGAAAAAAGTACCCCGGTGGTTGTAGTGTGTTCACACACATCACTACCTAAATATATCAACACTTCTATTGTGAAAAGAAAGGCCATGCCATCAAGGATTGCAGAAAGAAGCAAGCTGATGAACAGAATGGGACTATAAAATCATCGTGGAAGAACAAAGGATTTGCAAACAACACAGAGCTCGAACTATGGGTAGCTATTGAAGAGGTATTCTCATCTGCTGAAGCTCGCGTTGATGAACCATGGATTTTAGATAGTGGAGCTTCTCGTCATATGACGAGTAAAAAGGATTGGCATAATTCCCTAGTGCCTCTAGAGGAATCCATCAATGTGGTGGTGGGAAATGACTCCAAGTGTCTAGCGAAAGGAACTAGAACCATCTCTTTTATCACTTCTCTAGGTGTTGAGAAAAAGTTATCCGATGTTCTCTATGTACATACACTTAAAAGAAATGTGTTTAAACATTCATTGGAAAGCTTATCTTGTGTACTTTTGTCATATCAAATATATTTTTGAAAGCTTATGTAGGTTGTGAGATATCAGTGAAAGAGTGAAGTCCAGTTTTTCAGTATACCTATGTAGATAGGTAGTCTATTTTGGTCGGTTCATTTTCCCAACCAAAACATATCCAAATTGCATGATTTTTGTCTTGTTGGAAAGCCCTTGGCATCTAATTTCACTATCTCAAAATCTCATTTAGATCATTCATATTCTGTGAGATATCTGTCAGAGAGTAAAGTCCAGTTTTATAGTGTACTTATGTGTGCAGGTGGTCTATCTTGGTGAGTTGAGTTTCTTGATCAAAACTCATCCAAATTACTTGATTTTTAGCTTTTTGGAAAGCTATTTGTGTCTACATTCTGTGTACCAAATATATTTCTCAAAGGATATAGATTCAGAGAGCTATCAGTCCGAGAGTGAAGCTCAGTTCTTTAGCATACCTGTGTGGACAGGTAGTTCATCTTTGTCAGTTGTGTTTCCTAATCAAAACTTGTCCAAATTAAGTTATTTATAGCTTGTTAGAAAGCTCTCTTTGTCTAATTTGATTGACTAAAGGCTCAAGTCCATTTGAGTTTTTTATTGAGAGCAGAAAGCTATCTAAGGTGCAGCTATTTGTCCAAGTGCTGGACATACAAGGGTGGTTCACTACACATTTCCGTTGCGCATAGGAGAACTCATTCTCCACAGTTGGTATCACAGCAAACTTGGTGCTGAAGCTTTATCATCAAAGCTGGAGTTGAAGCAAAGCAAAAGAGGAGCTACGAAACAAGAGGGAGCTTCACAAACGCAAGAGCAAAGGACTATAAGTATTTGAGGTAACTCTCAAAGTCTTTGATACTCTTCAATGGCTGACTTGGGTCAACAAGTAGAGAAGTTGGATAAGGATAACTATCGTGTGTGGAGGTTTAGAATGAACAACTACCTAATGGGCAAAGGCTTATGGGGTACTGTGAGTGGCGATGATGCTCAACCTCAAATCAATCAAGCTATGGCCACCGAAGTCCAAAGGAGGCAAGCAAAAGAATGGGAAGAGAGGAATAAGAGAGTCATGTTCCTCATTTCGCAAGTCATTATTAATGCCATGGTAGGTCATATTCAACATCTAGAGAAAGCTAAGGATGCTTGAGAAGCTCTTGAAAGGATGTATTCAACAAATATCAAAGCTAGGAAACTTCAACTCAAGAATGAGTTGAACACAATCAAGAAAAGTTCGAGTCAATCCATTGCTGAATATACTTTGAAGATTAAGGAGCTAAGCGATGCTTTAGCTTCTATTGGCACAATGGTTGAAGACGAAGATCTTGTGTGTTATACTCTCAATGGCTTGAGAGAAGATGAAAGATGGAAGCCTTTTATAACTTCCATTAACCTGAAAGATGCATATCCAAGTTTTGAACAACTAATATCTTTCATCCGGGTTTGCCCTAAAAATCAATTGCTTACTCATTATTTCATCTGTCCATTCCTCACATTCTACTTCCACTCATTCTTGTTCAATTTGCAATACAATGCTTTGTATAAAAAGAGCTTGAACTATTTGCCCATCTAATGTTTTACTTTGTTTTCTTTTTGCATGGAGTTTTTTCAGTAATTCAGTACTTATTAGATTCACTTGAGATCCTGAATCTAATAAAACCCTAACTTTTTCTCCTTTAAAAGTCAAATATACAACTCGAAAATGTTCTCTTGTTTTTCTTGTTTGTTTTTCGCATTTCAATACCTCTCTTATATTCTTGCATTTCCTCATTCTTTCCTTGGCTTTTAGTTGAGCTTCCCACCTTATCTTATTCTCCTCCTATTTTATGTGTTGAGCTTGTTGTTGTCTCCTCCAGTCTTCAATTGTCGAAGGTTGGTTATACCTTTGTATCCTATAGCCACTTATGAAGGTTGGCATGATTTCTCCATCTAAATTTGTCAACTCTCCTGCTCCATTATGACTAATCTGATGGATAATATAAGGACAGTGCCCTCTTTTTGGTAGTTTTCTATTGTGTTTCTTAAGTGTATATGCTAATAAATCTCCCTCCTACAAGTCCTTATCTTTGATTTGAACATCATGATATTCTTTTTGCCTTTTTTTATCTGCATATATACTCATAACTACTTGTAACCTTGAAGCTCCTAACTTTTCCAATTCTAGCACTCTATTGGATAATTCATGTCTTCTCCATTCTAATTGATTCGCTACTCTCAGGGTTGGTATTAGAAATTTCTAGTGGTAGTACAACATTCTAACCATACACCAAATTAAATGGAGTTGTTCCTATTGTGGTCTTATATGCTACCATATAACCCCATAGGACATGATGAAGTTGAAGATCCCAATCTGTTTGTTTTGGGCTCACCAATTTTGATAGCACATTGCACAAAATTTTATTTGTGCTTTCTACTAAACCATTGGCTTGAGGATGATAGGGTGCTGATTTTCTATGAATAATCATAAAATAATAATTCAAATTCTCAATAACCTCATTAAGGAAATGAGAGACCCTATCACTTACCAACTCAATAGGTAATCCAAATCTAGTGATTATGTTTTCATAAAGAAATTTAGCAATTGTTTGAGCATCAATTTTTCTTGTAGCCTTAGCTTCCACCCATTTGGTGAGATAGTCCGTGGCTAGAATGATATATTCTACATCAGAACTTTTAGCTGGTGGATGACTCGTCTAATGAAGTCTAATCCACATTTGCTAAAGGCTCTTGCAAAGATCAAAGCTTCCAAAGGCATTTCATTCTTCCTTCTAGGTTGCCTTGCTTTTTGACATATATCACATCGTTTGACAAATGTTTTTGCATATGGAAAGAGAGTTGGCCACCAAAATCCTGAGTAAAGTATCAGTTTAGCGGTCCTCTCACCTGAAACGTAATCCTAAGTGTGCCATCTCCAAGATTTCCAAATACGTTTCTTCATGAACACAAATTCTCAGATATCCATCTATTCTTTTCTTATTCAATTGTTCCCACATTAATTGATATTCTTGGCTCATCTTCTTCATATTTCTATAGTTTGCATTTTGCACCTAATTCTTTTGCTCTTGTGGTTGTTTAAGTTCCTCAACTATATGTTCACTCCACTTAGGATTTTTTTGGAACCAATACAGTGTGACCAAATCAGTAATGCTTTTTCTTTGGCACTTCTGGCATTGTATGATGTATCTCTCTACATCTAGTTCTTTGGTTGGCGAGTGCACTCCCATTCTAGATAAATTATTTAGAGTTACAATCTTGGAAGCATGAACATATGGATTCCAAATATGTGCTCTCTATAAATAATTTCTTTGCTCTTCCTTTGGGGTATAGGATTCCAATGCACCAATATGATTTACATGGTATAAATGTCCAGCCAACAACACAAAGTTTCTACTCTGTAATAGTAGATATGTTTTGTTACCAATATTTTGACATGGTACAATTGTAAGAAGTGGCACCAAAGACATTGTCCAATCAGGAACACTTTCTATTTTGAATAGATAAGCATCTGGCAAATCATCACTAATTGGAAGAGTTTGTTCTTTTGTTTGAATCCTTGATAAATGGTTTGCTCTCAAATGTGTTTTCCCTTGTCTGACCACAACTTCAAATTCAAATTCCTTTAGGAGTAAGAACCATCTCACAATTCTTCGAGTATGACAAGGTTTGTTTACCAAATATAATAATGCTTGGCGATCCACAAAAAACTTAATCTTGTTGGCTGACAAATAATGTCTATATTTTTTTGCTACAAACACCAATCCTAATCCTTCTCTTTCAATAGTGGTATAATACCTTTCCTCTTGAGCTAATTTCCTATTGGCATAAGCAATAGGGAAATCTAATTTACTTCCTTCAATAGGTTGTGCTAGAACACATCCTAGAGATATATTGAAAGCATCCACATGGACATGAAAGATTTGATCCCATTGTGGTGTTTTTAGAATAGGTGATATCACGAATCAAGTTTTTAAAGTTTTAAAGGCTTCATCACATTCTTGGGTCCATTCAAACTTGGTTATTAGAGCATATAAAGGTATAGCAATATCTACAAGCCTATGTACAAATTTCCTATAATAACCATAGTGACCCATAAAAGTTTGAAGTTCTTTTACATTGGTTGGCTTGGGCAGATCTACTATTCCTTTGATGTTTCCTTCATCACTAGAGATCCCATTCTTAGAGACTATGTGTCCTATAGGACATTCTACCTTGTGTGACAAACAACACACATTTCTCAAGGTTAAGACACACTCTATAGATTCTAATTTTTTTGAATATATTCTCCAAGACTTGTAGATGATTTCCTCTTTTGTTTGAGAAAGTACAAAGATCAACTAAAGAGATTTCCATCATGCTTCTCACAAAATCTTTGAACACATGACACATTAATATTTGGAATGTGGCTAGTGCATTGGTTAAACCAAATGGCATAACCCTAAATGCATAAATACCCCATTCTATTGCAAAGACTATCTTGTGTTGATCTTCTATTGTAATAGGGACTTGGTTATATCTCGAAAATCCATCCAACAAAGTATAGACCTCTTTGCCAACTACTCCTTCCAATAAGTGATCTGTTATTGGCAATGGATAGCTATCCCTTATAGTTGCAACATTAACTTTCTTCAAGTTAATACAAACCCTAAGTTTACGATTTTTCTTTGGAACCATCACTATAGGAGAAATTCACTCAATATAGTCAATTTCATAAATGAAATTGGCAGCCAACAACTTGTCAATTTCCTATTTTATCTTTGTAGATTATTTGGTGTAGTGTCTTTGCTTACTACGCTTTGCATCTGGAGCAATGGGTATCTTATGTTCACAAATCTTAGGATCTATGCCCTTCAAATCTTTATAACTGTAAGAAAACACATCCCTATATTCCTTAGCTAATTTTATCAAAGCTTCTTCCTCATGTTCTTCCATATTATCTGCTATGACAATGTGTCTATCTTCTGCTTCTTCCTTAGTGATTACCACCTTTTTGGTATGTTCCTCATTGTCATAGGACTAACCTTTCTTCTTTTCCCTTCTTGGTTTCATTTTGAAAAGTAGTCTCTCTTCTACCTCATATTGCTTGAAGTTGAGGGTACATCAAATTTTTTCCCTTCCACTCTAGATTCCTCTTGTTTTGCCTTGTTTTGATTTTTTTCAGAGTCTTGATTCTCACTCCTCTCTTTATGTACACACTTTTTATATTTTCTTGAGATTCTCTCTCTGATTACATCATCTGCCTAAACTACTTCTAAGTAAGTATTTTTGTTGTTGATCAAAACTGTTTGGTCATCTTGGAAATTATTTTTTTGTGCTACATTAATCATATTGACTCCTATATGAAAAATATCACACCCCTCCTCGTTCTGGAAGTTTATCCCCACATACTCATCATTGGCTTTATCTAGTGTAGACAAAATTTGACTCCACCCATATGGTTCAAACTCTTCATCATCAAAATTTTGGGGTATATATCTTTCATCTTCAATTCCTCTCTCCTCGTCACAATCCTCCTTTTTTATCAGAATTCCTCTATAGATATTATTTATTATTGCATTACACTTCCATAATGGTGGTTCAATATCACTTTCACTTTCTCCTTCTGACTCCTCACTTGTGTCTTGACTTTGGTGTATCTTGAGCCACTCTTGAGGGGATATATCATAGAACTATCCATTTTCTAGGTTTACTTTGGTGATTTTCCCTTGATTCTAGATATACAAGCAATCTTTTTGCCAATCTTGTACTATTTGCATTTGTCTCATAAAAGGCCTACCTAGGATTATCTCATAGGATGTTAATTATGGAAATTCTACTACAGCAAATGTATGTTCTATTTACATTGCAAAATTCTATTATTACCTTCTCCTAGATCCCTCAAGGTTTCTCAATGTGACCATCTATCAATTGTAATTTCATTTTAGTTGATTGAAGTGTGTTTGCTCCCCAGGTTTCGCAAGTTCTCTTTGTCATAATTGCAACCCCTGATCCACTGTCTAAAATTGAGTGGTCTGTTTATCACCAAATTAAACCTTGAGTATGGTATTCCCTTCCTCCCCTTCATAGTAACCTCCTATCTTATCAATGGGTACATGCATAATTTCCTCAGTTTCTTGTTCTATTCCATGGTTCCAGTGTGAGTTATTTGCAGATTTTGTAATAAGATGGTGTAGAGGAGGGTATTTTTTTCACCAATTCAATCAGTGTTGTTTGATATTGAATTTTACATTGTTTTGTTAGTCTGAATTGTACAAAAATGAGTTATGTTGTAGTGTCTCTCTTCTTGTAATGGCTCATCAGTTTCTTGATTATAATTTTGTTGTTGAGAGTTTTTCGTACTTCTCCCATCCTCACTGTTTCCTTCTTGTTCAAGGTTCTATTGAGTTTTAATGATTATTTGTTTACATAGCTGCATTCTCTCCTATTCCAAGTCAGGCATTGGCTAAGCTCTTTCATAGTCTAAGGCACTAGGTCCTTCCTCAATTCTTCCTCGATAAGTTCTTAATAGGTTTCTAATTGTTTCCCTTTCTTTTCCCATTTAGCTCTTTGTCTGGCTCTCTTTTCTCTCCAAGATAAGTTTCTCTTTATCTTTGATGAGTGTGGTTCCAAAAATATTCCTTGCTCCTTAGCCTGAGATCTAGTTATTTCTTGTATAGATATCATCTCATTTTCATCATGATCTCCTTGCTCCATTATCTCCATAGCTTTCAAAGGTATGTGAGCTGCTACTTTTTTTTTGGGGACTTCTAGGACAATCCATGATTAAATGTTATCTACCAGAATCTTTGCAATAAGCTCCTTCCACTCTTAGTGTCGGTGGTTGAGTGCAATCTCTCACAAAATGTTCTCCTCCACACCTATAGCAAGTGATTTTTTTATTGGTTTTAAACTCAGGTCTTTGTTTTGACATATAATTGTTTGTAATATACATGAATGTGGCTGCATCTAACTCAAACCTTCCATTTCCCAAATCTAGGGCTTGTAAAGCTGGCTCTCTATGATCATTATTCTCCCATCCTACTAGATCTTGATAGTTTTCTAGATAATGAAAATCATTCAAATAGTTTTTTCTAGTTATTAGATTTTCATTTTGCTCTGTTGGAGTGTATTTGAAAGGAACTACATTTGTGGGTATGGGAGTTTTTTGCCCTAATATTTGCCTTGATTGTTCCACAAACCCTAATTCTCTTTTTTGGTTGTATTGGCTTGAGTATTCTTTTTCCTTGACAGGTTGTTTGTTGTAAAAACACTCTTCCCTAGTATGGTTGGTCCATTTTCTTTCTAGGATACAATATTTCAATGTTTTCTTGTCCTCCAAGTGTTGAGGTCTTTGATACTAACATTGATGTGTCAAATGGTTTTCTCCACTGTTATAACATTTCTTCATTGGTGTTAGTCTGGTATTTACCAAGTTTGCCTTAGTAATAGCCTCTAGAGCCTTTGTATAGCTTTGGCTGATTCCTATGTAGGTGGTATCCTATCTTCATGAGTTCTTTGTTGGTCGAATGCCATTAGGTCCTACCCTCTATTATCTTCCAAGATTCTATAGTTTCTTTGCCGTAGGAATCTAAATCAGGACACCTTCTATAATAAAGCACAGTTCTAAGCTGAGCACTTCTCAGACCTTCTATGAATACAGACCCTTGTCTTGCCATTGAGGGAACCTCATCCTTTGGACATCTACCTATATATTGCTTAAATCTCCTTGTAGTGTCTCTCACATTTTCTTCTTTTTGTTGTTCAAAACTATGGATCAAAGTATTTGTTGTATGTTTTATCCCAATTTTTGAAAATTCCCCTATGAAGGCTTCTAAGAAGGATGATATGTCTTGATACATTGCCTTACTCAAAGGTATGAACCAAGACAAAGCTGTTCCAGTAAAAGTTAGACCAAATACTTTGAATTGTACTCTATAATCCTCCACTTCTTCAGCCCTAATTGTTTGTCTAAACTCAGTAGCATGTGCATGAGGATCTGAATACCCTTCATACTGATTTTTCATACACTGTGCTACTTGGTATGGCCTCAACATTCTCCATTGAGCCTACCAATTTGGTCTTCTTCTTACATGGAAATCTGGCATGTCTTCTCCTTCTCTTTCAAATGGATTTGGAGAATTATATGGTCTCCTTTCTTTTTGTGGCTCTATTGGAGTATGATTTCTACTTGGCCTAGGCATGTCAGATTGTCCCAAATCCTGATCCCAAGGTCTTTTGTTTGCACATTGACCAAGATCATTGGAATTTTTTGGATCATGAGTGAACACATATACACATCCTTGTCTATCCTCATATAAGCCATCTCTGAATTGTGCCACTGGCATTAAATTTAGAGGAATTTCTAAGTTTCTCAATATGATGAGATTATTATGCATTCTGTCCTGATACACATAGGTACCAAACCTATTTGTGTACATGTATTTGAGGATATTCCTATAATCTCTTGTGTCTGTGTGTTCCTCATCTAAACTCAAATTTTTTGTACTTGGTGACTGATTTGTGAGCTCTTTCTGATGATTAGCTTGGTATTGTTATTTCTCTGCCTCACTATGGGTTTTGGAATGTATAATGGTAGTTCCAGATCTCAATGTCATTCACTTCTATTATTTAGAAACCCTAAATTGTTTGTTTGGAAAACCCTACATTTCTAATGAATTGGAGATTTGAGCTTCAGAAGTGAACTCTTCCCACCTTTAGCTCAAAGATCTCTTCCTCTCTTCTGTGATTTGTCCTAGTTGTAGTTTCCTAGAATTTCGCTTAGTTTTGTACTCAGAATCGCGATTTTGTAAAAAAGCAATTTTGGGTATTTTCTAAGTATTCCTTACCAAGTTTAAGTAGAGGAGTTGAAAATTTTATATCCTTAAACTATGGTTTTATTGATTTTTGTTCCACAATGTCAAAAGAAGACTTAACCCCTTTGTTTTTTAGCAAATTCTAGACAAAATCACATTTTTGCCATGAAAACATGATTCTAATATTTTTTTGAGATGTTTTTATGAGAGGATTTTTCCTAATTTTGGAAGAAAATTAATTGATTAATCGTGATTTTCATATAAAATCGTGTTCTTGGCTTGCACAAAAAACCATGAGTTTGGAATTTTATTTATCCAAAAAACACGATTGTAAATGAAAATCCTATTTTTAGGGAGATAAAAATGCGCTTCTCAAAAATCATGATTTTTTGCTGAAAAGCGCGATTGTGAAACACAATCGTTTTTTTTTTCTAAATTCCACAGAACACGATTTTGTGAACGATTATGAAAATCACAATTATCACTGAAAATCAAGTTTTTAATGGAGTTATATGATTTTGAGTCATAATTATGAGATTTTGGACTCAAAATCGTGTTTCTATGAAAATCACATCACAACTTAGTCGGATTGCGCAATTTTGTGTGAAAATCATGATTTTCAAACAAAATCACGTTTTGTCCTCACCATCATGATTTTTTCATGATTTTCAAGTGAAAATTGTAGTTTGCTCACAAAATCACGTTTTTACTCATAATCGTGTTTTTTCATGATATAATTTTGAGCTCAAAATCGTGAAATTTTGATAGCTCGAAATCGTGATTTTTTGTCACAATGATGATTGCTCACAATCGTGGAAAAACACAATTTTCTAAAAAAATCGTGTTTTTTCTTGCACAGAATCGCGATTATGTGCAAGTTTAACTAACAAATTTTATTTGATTTTCTCTTGATTTTTTAATCACTACAAAAGCACCTAATAAAAAAAATGACATGCAATAAAACATTTTTTTTAATTTATAAAAAAACCTATTAAAAATCAAAATCTCAGAAAATCGTGATTCTGAACAAAATCACAATTTTCAGCTTTCTTATTGATTTTCTTTTGTTTCAAATTGCAAAACAATTTGTAATGATTCTTACCTTGAGAATGGGTCTCTTCTCTCAGTCTTGCTTATAGGATGCAAGGAGTCGCGATTCTATAGCTCAGTCTTTTTCTCTCTCACACACTTACTCTCACTCACAAATGAGATTTTTTCTTTCAAAACTTACTTTTATAGCTTCTAGAAAATTGCGATTTTGTGCCTACCATTTTACTATATTTTCAAACAATCTTCCTTAATTCTTTACTCTAATGATTATAATCCTTACTTCCCAAGCAATTCAACACTTTACCTATGTTCTTTCCTTAACAAAAAATTGCAATTTTGTGCATGAGATCCAAATTTTGCAAAAAAAATCAAATCCAGTACTTACCCTTTCCATTTGAATTCTCCATCATTCCTTGGGTGATATACCCATGCATTAAAATTTGTAAAATTGAAAAGAGGTTACCAAATCCAAAAAAATCACGATTCTCTCCTCAAAATCGTGATTTTGGATTCTTTTAGAAAATCATGTTTATGTTCACTTTGCATCCAATCACCTCTTTGCTCTTCACTTTATACCTACAAACATCAAAGGTTTAATTCAAATTTGGATTTTATTAAAGGGAAATTGAAGAAAACACTTTCTTTCTTTTTATGTAATTTTTTAAATTTTTATGAATTTTCCTTGAACTTTTCTTATCAAAAAAATTTCTCACGATCAATACCTCTTGCCTTCCATCAATTCATTTGTAAAAAGAAAGTTGTTTGTATTATTTTTTGCTTTAAAAAGAAATCTCTATTTTTTGATATTTTTGCCCTAAATAAAGAGAAAACAATTTATCTAGGGTTTTTTTTGATGACTCAATGATCTTGAAAATTGAAAATGGATGCTAAATTTGTACCTTGATCAATGAACAAAAAGTGTTGGGGGATTCTTGTGCAGAAAGGGATTTGAGTGTTTGTAGGAGAAAGGGGAAAGATAAGAAGAAAAATACAGACACTCGAAGCTTCTACAGATTGATTATAAGGAGAAAAGAAAAGTACAATGGTGATGTACAATATAATCCAAATGCTCTCTTTGCAAAATCGCAAAGTGTGCACAATCAAAAAAGTTACAAATTACCCAAGGTTCTTGTTGCCACTGACCTTCTGCACCAAACCTCCACCTTCTCCAAGCTTGCACTTGTGCACACCTTACACTCAAGCTTCCAATAGGGGGAGGGATGGACACCTTGTGTCAATGCGCACACAACTTCAATGGAACCTTGTGACCTTTGGTTTTATGGCTTAGCACTTCTCTGCACACTTCTAGGTCACTCTTCTTGCACACATTTGCACTTCACTTCTCTGCGTCGCACGCACTTTGTATATCTCTTGCACTTCCCTTAGTCTAGACTATGCTCACCTTGCTTAGTCTTCAAAGAATAATGCCTTGCAATGATTTGAGTGTCGGTTCACGTATGCTCCTAACTGATAGAGTATCTCGGTGCTCACTTTGATGTCCCAAGATTATCTCCAAAAGTGGGCAGCCAACAAATTCCTGTTTTGTCCTATAATGACTTTAGACTAAAACAAAAATTTTAATTGGGGGGCCATACTTTCACTTCTGCGTATGCTACCGCTTCACATACCTTCACTTTTGCCTTTTAGTTCCTCAATTGTGAACCTAAGAGAGGCTCACCTGAACCTTCCAAACACTTTTAAAAACACTTTGGACCTTAGAGAATTACAAAATTACACTCTACATCCTACAAACAACTTTCTACAATTATACCCTTTGTGAACAATTAATTGTGCACTACCTGTGCACCTTGATGCTCGAACTTTGAACACTTTGACTTCACCCATGTTGACTTTGACTTTGACTCTTTGATTTTGACTCTAGTTGACTTTGACCAATGTGACTTTTATGAGCTCAACAACAAGCCACTCCACAACCGTCAGTGTTTTTGGCAAATGAAGTAATCAATTTTTACAAAGACAAGCACATTCACTTTCCTTTTAGCAAATGAAGCAATCATTTCCCAAAAGTCAAGCTCATTTACTTGGAATAAGCAAATGAAGCAATCAATTTGCACAGGGACAAGCATATTCACCTTCCTAAAGGTAAATGAAGCAATCTTTTCCCAAAAGACAAGCAGACCTACTTTCTTTTCAATTCACACATGGAAGAAAAAGAGTTGTACCTTTCCCAAAAGTTTTTGTTACCATCAGTATTGGAAGATCCAGCAAGGTACAAAGCTCCAATGGTAGCTTTGCTTACTTCCCCGGCAATGGCACCAAAAGATGTTTGTTATACTTTGGAGTTGTCCTCTCCAATCATCATAGTATAAAGGATTAGCATAAACAACACCTTTAATATGTCAATCTCGGAAGTATACTAAGACCACAATCCCTTATAGTACTAATGGAATCGAAGAAATTGCAAGAAAAGACCATATTATTTGAAACTTTCTTGAAGAGGAAATTGAAAACTAGGGTTTGAGATATCATGAGGTAGAAATAAGTTTTTTTTATGATTCTTGTGCCTAATGCATGCTATTTTTCATGTAGATTCCAAATATGAACTCAAAATTAATTTTTCATACCTATATCATCATGACAGGACAATCATGGTCATGACAAAAGTGGTATTCTTCTCAACCCAGCAGTCATTTCTTGAAAATAACCATTCAATATAGTAAAATACTCCTCTCCTCACAAGATTCACTCACTAATACACAAGTCTCACCAACAAAATCCATGAAAAACATAAGGAAAACATTCACATTCAGCCATGAGAAGTAGAGAAAAGGGAGAAAACACGAATTTCTGCCAAGAGTTCTCAAATTCATATTTAGAAAGTACAAATGATCAGCATCCTTTCACAATACAAAATTTTGACCTTTATACTTTTTCAAGTGTCCATGCTCATACTTTAAATTAGGTCCTTTCAAGTTCTAATCTAAGAATAATTAAGTTTGAGAGCTTTGAAAAATCTCTAAAAAATACATAACATCTAATAGATCATGAGGAAGACTCTCCCTCATTTTTACATCATTCTGATAAACATATGTACAAACATTGTCTATTTTACAAAATCCTTTTGACTTCAAAAAACATATTCTAACAAAGACATGAATATATATCTTGCTCTTCTCATTGACAATCTCCAAGAGTTATGGAGACGTAGTAATGTCATTGATGTATCAAAAAGCATTAATCAAAGACACATTATGGTTCATGGAATTGTGGCTTTGAGTATACATGATTTTCAAGAATACACTGTCTGTTTAGGTAATGATGTAATTTTTTATTTAATATGTACACAATTGCATGTGAGTTTATCTAATTATATTTTTATGCTTTTCATGATGCAAGAATATCTACTAAGGGATATAAGGTTTTTCCTTATTGTGATGATTGGTTGAGATCAGTTTATAGTAAGAATCTCAAAGATCTTCAACATCCATGGTTCTTGCCTGACGATCATTCATTAAGATGAAAAAGAGAACGGATACATTTTAATGGAAAGATTGAAACAGTCTAGTGTCTAAAACGAATGACACCTATGAATATTTTAATGGAAAGATTGAAACAGGCTAGTGTCTAAAACCAATGACACCTAAAAAATGGACAGACGGGCCTCTTATAGATCCACAATCCAAAATCTTCACTGATGATGAAGATGATGAGAATGTGAAGATTAGAGTTAAAGGAAAATTGGTGCTAGCAGAGAATATGTCGATATGATATTCTTTGGAATATTGGAGAGAGTTGAAGATCTATCACCTTCTTGATCCTATGCATATATTCAAGACTATTGGTTATTCATTATGGCAACATCTTCTTGGATTAAAAGACACAATAGCATCAAAAAATGATTTAAAAGATCAAAACTCAAAACCAAAGTTAAGGAAACATTTTGATAGAAATTGATAGGAACCAACTTATGCACCTTCCCCTTGGATACTTACAACAAAAGAGATGCAAACTAGTAACATTTGGATTCAATCAATTATAATGCCTAAAGGATATGGAGCATCTTTCCAAAACATGTTTATTATGGATCCTAGGAGCCTATCTGGGTTAATGGCACATGATTGGCATAACTTTTTGAAGCACATTTTACCTCTGGTTATCGACGGATGTACAATGAAAGGAGTACGATACGTGAGCATGTATGTATGTATATGCATGTGCATTGTGTATGCATATGTATGTATTAGTGTGTCTCTATGTGTGTGTATGTATATGTGTATGTGTATGTGTATGTGTATGTGTATGTGTATGTGTATGTGTATGTGTATGTGTATGTGTATGTGTATGTGAATGTGGATGTGTATGTGTATGTGTATGTGTATGTGTATGTGTATGTGTATGTGTATGTGTATGTGTATGTGTATGTGTATGTGTATGTGTATGTGTATGTTTATGCGTATGTGTATGCGTATGTGTATGCGTATGTTTATGTGTATGTGTATGTGTATGTGTATGTGTATGTGTATGTGTATGTGTATGTGTATGTGTATGTGTATGTGTATGTGTATGTGTATGTGTATGTGTATGTGTATGTGTATGTGTATGTGTATGTGTATGTGTATGTGTATGTGTATGTGTATGTGTATGTGTATGTGTATGTGTATGTGTATGTGTATGTGTATGTGTATGTGTATGTGTATGTGTATGTGTATGTGTGTGTCTCTATGTGTGTGTATGTATAAGTGGGTGTATGTATCTATGTGTGTGTATGTATACATGTGTGTATATGCATATGTATGACATATAGTGTGTGTATGTGTGTGTATGTATACATGTGTACATGTGTATGTGTGTGTATGCATGTAGGTATGTGTATGCATGTAGGTATGTGTATGTATACATGTGTATTTGTGTGTATGCATATCTATGTATAGTGTGTCTATGTGTGTTTCTATGTGTGTATATGTGTGAACGTTTGTGTGTATGCATGTGTATGTGTGTGTATATGTGTGTCTCTATGAGTGGTGTGTATGTGTATGTGTGTGTCTCTATGTGTGTGTATGTATATGTGGGTGTATGTATATGTGTGTGTATGTATATGTGTGTGTATGTGTGTGTATGCATATGTATGTATAGTGTGTATATGTGTGTTGTGTATGCATGTGTATGTGTATGTATGCATGTGAGTGTATGTATGCATGTGAGTGTATGTGTGTGTGTCTGTGCATGTGTATGTATGTGTAAGTATCTATATGTGTATGTGTAAGCATCTATGTGTGTCTATGTTTGTGTAAGCATCTACATGTGTATGTGTATGTGTATGTGTGTATGTATAGTGTATGTATGCATGTGAGTGTATGTGTGTGCCTATGTGTGTATATGCATGCATGTGTAAGTATATTTATGTGTATGTGTATATGTTTATGTGTGTATATGTGCTTGTGTGTATGCATGTATACATATGCATGCATGTATGTATGTATGTATGTATGCATATTTAGGTGTGTGTATGAATGCATGTGAGTATGTATGCACATGTGTGTGTATGTATGCACATGTGTGCATATGTATATGCCTGTGTATGTATGTGTGTGTGTATACATGTGTGCATGCATGTGTTTGTATGTGTGTGTATGCATATGCTTCTATAGTGTTTTTGTGTGTGTATATGTGCATATGTGTGTATGTATGTGTGTCTATGCATATGTGTGTATGTATGTGCATGTGTCTATGTATGTATACATATGCATGTGTATGCATGTGTGTATGTATGCATGTGAGTGTATGTGTGTGTGTCTATGTGTGTGTATGTATATGTGCAAGTATCTATATGTGTATGTGCATGTGTATGTGTGTGTATGCATATGTGTGTGTATGTGTATGTGTGTATGTATGTGTGTGTATATGTGCATATGTGTGTATGTATGTGTGTATATGTATATGCGTGTATATGTGTATGTGTGTATGTATGTGCATGTGTCTATATGCATGTGTCTATGTATGTATGCATGTGTGTGTATGTATGCATGCGAATGTATGTGTGTGTGTGTCTATGAGATGTATATGTGTGTATGTGTATGTGTATGGTATGTGTATGTGTATGTGTATGTGTGTGTACGCAAATGTGTGTGTATGTGTATGTGATTGTATGTGTGTATGTATGTGTGTATGTATATGTGTGTATGTATGTGTGTATATGTGTATATATGTATGTATATGTGTGTGCGTGCATATGTGTGTGCATGCATATGCGTGTGTATATGTGTATGTATGTGTGTGTGTACATGTCTGTGTATATGTGTGTATGCATATGTCTGTGTGTATATGTGTGTATATATATGTATATGTGTGTCTATATTTGTATGTATGTGTATGTATATGTCTATATATGTTTGTATGTATATGTGTGTATGTATGTGTGTGTCTATATGTGTGTATGTATGTGTGTATGTACATGTGTGCGTGTGTATATATGTCTATGTATGTGTGTGTATGTGTGTATGTATGTGTGTATATATATGTGTATGTATATGTGTGTATGTATGTGTGTACATATGTGTGCGTATATGTGTATATATGTGTATGTATGTGTGTGTATGCATATGTGTATATGTATGTGCATATGTGTATATGTATGTGCATGTGTGTATGTATGAGAAGCATTTCCTCAATCACAATCTATCCCCAATCACAATCTTTCGATCACTCAAAAATAACAGAGGAGAGAAGAATGCAGAGATTGCACAAGGTAAGAGAAAATCTGATGCAGAAGAGTAGAAACAAATATGACACGGAGAAGGAAGAATTCTGATATTATAAATGTGAATCAAAGGTTACAATAGCTTTGGACAATAGCTTCTTGACGAGGCCTCTACCTCCCGACCACCCTTGAGCTATCACAATCGCATTCACACTCGCACTCTCAATCACACTCTCACTCTCACTCACTCTCACTCTCACTCTCAATCACAAGGTAATTCTCAGATTTTTGTGTGTCCCCTGTGTTGATGCGTAGGTCTCCCTATATCAGAGTTTGATTGCTGCCCTCCCAAAGAAGTGTGCGATCCACCAAATTTAGAAAAAGTTGAGTTTCTCCAAAACTTTTGCAAAAAGCCTTGCGATCGTAGTGTGCTTTCTTTCTTTAGCGTACCTGTCAAAAATAGGAGAAAAACACCAAAAAGACATATCCAAAAATATCCATAATTAGACATTGTGACATGTGAGCATCAGAATCACGTATTCGAATAAAAATAGATAAGCCCTCGTTTTTTTTTGTGTTGGAAAACGGCACTTTTCAAAGCCCTATAACTAAAAAACGGTGACGAATTAGCTTAAGCTTGTGAGAGACACTTTTATTCAATTTTGTGATCTGCACCATAGTGTTAGAGACGTCCGAGGTCGAAATCCACCTCCAAATGCCACTTTTGAGCCCTGCAAGTTTCAAAATTCTAGAGAGAGTAAAATCAAGGCATTTTCTTACAATGAACCAAATGTAGGACCCTGAACAAAGTACATAGAACATGATTCACAAAAATTTCACACAGGCACTTTTATTCTCTTATACTTGCTCTACCTTTCTCTCATACAAAGTTTTCCTCAATTCTTTCATCTTCACCTTCAAAATTCCACTAGAAAACATTATGCGAATAAGGTCTAGAGAGAGAATATGAAACTTGTCAACCCAAAATTTTTCCTACATGCATAAAATGACCTAATTATTCATTTCAAGCATTATCCCCAGAACGAAATTCAGAAAGTTCAAAATGAATTATTTCACTAGAAAAGAGGCCTATTACAATTCTTCCCCCCCTTTAAGAACTCTATCCTTAGAGTTGGAAAGAAGGATAATGTTTTAGAAAATCCTCTAAGTTCACCCAACTGGAATCTTCTACTCGGTAAGAGTGCCATTTCACTAAAATTTCTAGTATAGATCTATTTCTAAGAAATCTTTCCTCTCTATCTAATATTATTTCAGGTTGAAGCTCAAAAGAGCCATCATCTTTCAGCTTATAATTGTCGTGCAAAACATGAGCAACATTAGATACTTATCTTTTAAGTAAGCTAACATGAAATACAGGATGCATATTTAAATGTTTGGGTAATTCCAGCAAATAAGCAAGAGATCCAATCTTTTTTAAAACTTTAAAAGGATCTACATATCGAGGAGAAAGTATATGATCCTTTCCTAGCAACAAGTTAGATCCATGAGGATTAACTTTAAGAAATACCATATCATCAACTTGAAATTCAAGTGGTCTTCTCTTTAAATCATAGAATTTCTTTAGTCTTTTCTGAGCCTCTTTCATGTGTTTCTTAATTTTCCCAAGTTCTTCATCCATTTTATCAAGCATTTCTTTGGACACTTCTACTTTATTTGGAGAACCCAAAAACGAAGGTGGAGTCAAACAATTATAACCGTACATAGCTTCAAACGGAGTCATTTTTATAGATGCATGCCATGCACTGTTGTAGGCAAGCTCAACCAAGGGTAAATATTCACTCCAATTATCCTGCTTTACATTCACATACATATGCAACATATCTTCAACTACCCTGTTAACCCTTTCGGTTTCTCCATCAGTTTGTGGATGGAAAGTTGTACTCATACAAAGTTGAGTTCCAATCAATTCAAATGTTGCTCTCCAAAAGTTTGACGTAAATCTAGAATCTCTATAAAAAATTATGCTTTTAGGCACTTCATGCAATTGAAAAATTTCTTTTACAAAGATTCTTGCAATATTCAATGCAGTATCAGTCCTTTTCATAGGAAAGAAATGTGCCATCTTGGTAAGCCGATCGACTACAACAAATATGGTATCATGCTTACTCTGGTCATAGGTAGCTTAGTGATAAAGTCCATAGAAATAGACTCCCACTTTTGATTTGGAACATCCAAAGGTTGAAGCATTCCAGACATCCTCTTAAACTTAGATTTCACATGTTGGCACTTCAAACATTCACTTACATATTTTCTAATATCCTGCTTCATACATGGCCAAAAGTAAGAATAGTTTGTTTTAACATATGTCCTTGAATAACCTCGATGTGCAGAAAAAGGTGCATCATGACAATCATGCAATATTTTAACTTTTAATGGAGATTCAGAAGATATGCATAGCCGATTGTTACAATACAATGTTCCATTATACAAATGAAATTTTTCCTCATGTATCAATCCCCTGTTTGCATTCAAAGAATTCAAAATAGGTGCATAAAAAGCGTCCTGTTTTATATCTTCTTGAATTTGATTGAGAAAATCAGAATTTATTACAAAAACAAGATTACACAAAGGTCTCTAAGTCAATGCATCAAGAACCTTATTTTCCTTACCAGCCAGATACTTAATGTCAAAATCATACTCACTTAATAATTCAATCCAACGCTTCTGCCTGTTGTTAAGCAATGGTTGTGTGAAGATTTATTTTAGACTCTGGTGATCTATTTTCAATTCAAACTTAACCCCTAACAATAGATGTCTCCAATGCTTAAGTGCATGCACAACAACAAGCATTTCTAAATCATGAGTAGGATAGTTAAGTTCATGTTTTCTTAGTTTTTTGGACTCATATGCGACCACCCTACCATCCTCTGAAAGAACACATCCTATCTGACTACCACTTGCATCACATGCAACCACAAAAGGCTTTCCTGTTTCTGGTATTTTTCAAAACACAATTTTCAACGACTTTTTGTTTCAAGTTTTCAAATGATTTTTGATAGGCATCACTCCATGCAAATCCTACATTCTTTTTAGTCAATTATGTGAGGGGAGTAGCTATCTTAGCGAAATCCTTAATATGTGCTCTTTCATATTGTGCCAACCCAAGAAAACTTCTAACATCCCTTACAGTCTTAGGAATTGGCCAATCAACTATTGTTTTTACCTTATCTTCATCTAAAAGGATTCCTTCTTTTGATATTACTCTTCCTAGGTACACAAGTTTATCCTTAGCAAAGAAACACTTAATTTTTTCCATACAATTTGTGTTTACTAAGAGTTTGAAAAGTCTTCTTGAGATGTACTGCATGCTCAGAATCATCTTTAGAATATACAAATATATCATCAAGAAATACTAAGATGAATTCATCTAGGTAATCATGGAAAATATTATTCATCAAGCACATAAATGTGGCAGGAGCATTTGTTAATCCAAAAGGTAGAACCGTGAACTCATAGTGGCCATATCGTGTTCAAAAAGTTATCTTAGGAATATCCTCTGTTTTGATCCTAATTTGGTGATATCCAGATCTTAAGTCAATCTTAGTGAATACAGTCGCTCCACTTAATTGACCTAATAAGTCATCTATGTGAGCGAGTGGATACTTATTCTTAATTGTTCTTTTATTCAACCCCCTATAGTCAATGCATAATCTATAAGAGCCGTCTTTCTTCTTCTGAAATAAAACAGGTGCACCCCAAGGTGATATACTCAGTCTTATCAAGCCTTTCTTCAGAAGATCATCTAATTGAATTTTAAGTTCCTTTAATTCATGGATGTTAAATCTATAGGGTGCTCTAGAATATGGTTCACTCCCTGGATATAGGTCAATGGCATGGTCAATCTGCCTAGGTGGAGGTATACCATGCAACTCTTCTGGAAATACATCAGCGTATTCTTTCAAAAGATTTTCTACATGATTCGGAACACTTTCCTCATTATCTTCTTCATGGACGTTGTTTACATACACTATAAATGTTCTACAACCATCATGTATACCTTTAATTATCTGCATAGCAGAAATAAGGATAGGTTTAGGATTATAGGCATCACGTAGAATATGAATAGATTCATCATCTAGCTTTAAAGTGATCATTCTTTGTTCAAAATTAATCGTCACATAATTTTTAACTAGCCAATCCATGCCTATGATTTCATCACTCTGTTTCATCTCAATTACATGGAAACTTCCAGAAAAGCACCTATCAGAAAGAGTAAATTCAAGGTTTTCAATCTATCCTTTCGTGTACTATAATCGTCCATTGGTCATCTGTACAGGTCTGGTTATCTGCATGTTTAGGGCTATCCCTAGGTTCTATACCAATTTGAAAGATAGAAAACAATGGGTACTACCTGAATCGATGAAAAATCTGATTTTGTGCATAGAAATCATACCCAAAATCGTGATTATAGAAGCCTTTGGGAAAGAACTAACCACCATGCAATGTAAATCAGAGTCAGGGCACTTACCTCCATCACTTGCTTCCTTAATAATTGTACCCTCCTTGATGATGTTTATCGCTTTTGGTTGTGCTGGTCGAAAGACTGCCTTATTTGGGCACTCATATGTCCGATGTCCTTGCTCCCCACAATGAAAACACAGACCAAGTCTTTTTGCCCCCTCAATAAAATCAGGGTCTTGTTGCCACTGAATTTGTTGATGCCTCCTTTGATTTTCCACCTGAACAGAATTCTTGCCTTGGTTATTTGAAGATGGTGAATTCTTTGAATTGTTCATGTTCATTGCAACAGGTCTTTGTGGCCTACTGCCGTTGCAATGAATCTCCTTCTACTTGCCTTCTGCAAATTGAACTTCTCCATCTTCTCAAAGTTCTCGGCCATCGCAACAGCATCAAGAAAATCAATGCATGCAGATCCCTTGACTTGATAGCGAAGTTCCTCATGAAGCCCTTCAATAAATTTACTCTTTAGAGTGTTACCACTAACCTCTAATGCATATTTATGAAGATGTAGGAACTTCTCTTTGTACTCATCAATGCTTATCACTTTTGTGTTGTCGAAAATTGTAGAACTCCATCTTCTTCTCCATATGGTAGTGTGGAGAAAAATAGCGTTTTTCAGCTTGTTCTCTAAATTCCTTACATAGAATTGGACTAGAACACGTTTGATTCTACATATATGACTTCCACCATGGCTTCGCGATCCCACACAGGTGTAGGATCCCAAATTTTGCCTTGGACTCTTCACTAAATTATCGAAGATCAAAGAAATCCTCTAGTTCTTCAATCCATGCCTCAAGATCTTTGCCACTCTTCTTCTCACCATCAAAATCATTCAACTTTGCCTTCTTAAAGACTTGGTTAAGGGCAAAATCACCTGGTTCCATATCTTCATAATTGTATTTTTCTTTTCCATGAGGTACACTAGATGTTCCCGCACCTTCACCTACTTCATCGTTCAGCTCCACAAACAAATTTGTTGCTCCTTCTGGTTGCTTTCCGCCTCGTTCTTTGCACAATTCTCCAAGAAGCTTCTGAATAAGCTCCTCTTGTTCATGAATCTTTTGTGTTAGACCTTCCATTGTTCCTGAGGATTGATTCTGCTCTGATACCACTTGTAGGATTTCCTCAATCACAATCTATCCCCAATCACAATCTTTCGATCACTCAAAAATAACAGAGGAGAGAAGAACGTAGAGATTGCACAAGGTAAGAGACAATCTGATGTAGAAGAGTAGAAACAAATATGATGCAGAGAAGGAAGAATTCTGATATTATAGATGTGAATCAATGGTTACAATAGCTTTGGACAATAGCTTCTTGATGAAGCCTCTACCTCCCAACCACCCTCGAGCTATCGCAATCGCATTCACACTCACACTCTCAATCACACTCTCACTCTCACTCTCAATCACAAGGTAATTCTCAAATTTTTGTGTGTCCCCTATGTTCATGCGCAGATCTCCCTATATCAGAGTTTGATCGGTGCCCTCCCAAAGAAGTGTGCGATCCACCAAATTTAGAAAAAGTCGATTTTCTCCAAAACTTTTGCAAAAAGCCATGTGATCGTAGTGTGCTTTCTTTCTTTAGCGTACCTGTCAAAAATAGGAGAAAAAACACCAAAAGGACATATCCGAAAATATGCATAATTAGACATGGTGACATGTGAGCATCAGAATCATGGATTCGAATAGAAATAGATAAGCCCTCGTTTTTTTTAAGTGTTGGAAAACGGCACTTTTCAAAGCCCTATAACTCAGAAACAGTGAGGAATTAGCTTAAGCTTGTGAGAGACACTTTTATTCAATTTTGCAATCCACACCATAGTGTTAGAGACATCCGAGGTCGAAATCCACCTCCAAATGCCATTTTGAGCCCTGCAAGTTTCAAAATTCTAGAGAGAGAGTAAAATCAAGGCATTTTCTTACAATGAACCAAATGTAGGACCCTGAACGAAGTACATAAAACATGATTCACAAAAATTTCACACAGGAACTTTTATTCTCTTATACTTGCTCTACCTTTCTCTCATACGGAGTTTTCCTTAATTCTTTCATCTTCACCTTCAAAATTCCACTAGAAAACATGATGCGAATAAGGTCTAGAGAGAGAATATGAAACTTGTCAACCCAAAATTTTTCCTACATGCATAAAATGACCTAATTATTCATTCTAAGCATTATCCCCACAATGAAATTCAAAAAGTTCAAAGTGAATTATTTCACTAGAAAAGAGGCCTATTATAGTATGTGCTTGTACTTTTGCTCCTTCACTCACTCCTTTGATCACTACTTTGCTCTCTCCATTGATCCCGACACAAATGTACCGAGAGAAATCTTTTTTTTCTTGCAATTCTCAGAAGCGACACTAAAGCATCGCAGTGAGTTTATCACCATTGCTACAACCATCACTAACCTTCGATGCTTGTAGTGAGAGTGATTATGAGCATCGTATAAGGGATGCTAGACATTGCTTATGAGATGCTCTAGCTTTATTTTTTTATTCTTCTTCTGGAGTGTCACTTATGCGATGCTTTCTAATAGGGGTGTCACATAAGCAATGCTCCTTGCTTTTTTTTTCAATTGGGGGGCATCACCACACCCCTGTTATTCTTGTAGTGAGAGCCCAAAAATGCAGGTCAACTCATTAAGGACTTGATTCCTTCTCATAAGCTGTGTGCTTCTGAGTTACCCCTCAGTGAGTTGAGAAGGACATGTGACAAGAACCACTACATTCATGCCCTCTCGTGATATCTTGGATCCCATTAGACCAAATTTTCCAATGAATGATGCTAGCCATCAATGAGAGCCGAAAGAAATGACTACTCCAGAAGATAGATATAGAATTTGACTCAAATATCCCAGATGTTGATGAGTCTTGGAAGGAACATTTACAATAGGAAAAATCCATGCTAAAAAATGGAAAAATTCCATTCCATTCATGGAAATAGAGGCTAGGACACAATATATGTTGACTAAGGTGAATGTCCAAATAATTAGACCCATTAGTGGGGAAATTTTTGAGTCTTCAATTTTCCATTTTCCTTGAGGACCGACAATGGGATATTTTTTCATTTTGGATAATGCCACTTGGCCTCACAAATGCTCAAATTACCTTTGAACGTCTAATGTGTCATCTATTTAAAGAAATCCTTAGGGAATGCTTGGAAGTATATGTAGATGTGCTATGTGCATGCTCAAAGTTGCGCGATCAACACATTCCTAATCTTAGAAACATTTTGTATAAATATAGAATTTATAGAGTATGTCCAAATCTAGAGAAGTGTGTGTTTATGGTGCACCAAGGCAAAAACGTTGGTAACATCATTTCAAAACATGGGATCTCAATAGATGTACATAAGATCATCATGATTGAGGGTTTACCATGAACAAAAAATGACAAAAATATCCAAGTAAACTCCATCTACAAAGAAAATTCCATCTACGAAGTCTTATGCAGATGCGTGAAGACAATAACCTATCAAGGAACCAACACATGATACATTGAATCCCACACCAAAGAGGGGTATTCTTAAATTCCAACATATGAATACTGCCACTATTGACTCCGTTGCCCATCTAGTGATCGATTCAAAAATGACATTTCATTATATATGACGATCTATGGTTAATATGGCCAAATCCTTGGATCATCATGATGTTACAAGTGCTTAAATGACTTTGAATAGTAAGTCTATATCTTTATGAAAAATTACTTAGCCAAAAATTGCAACTTAATCGATCCTTGTTTAATAAAAATTCCTCTTTTATGCAAAGTTCTACTCCTTGAATACAATATACAAGATCATTGCCATGAAGCTGATCACATTCACAATGTAGGTGAAAATGTGTCAAAGGAAGAAAGGTTGGTAGAACGAGTCGGTTCATTGTCAAATTAACTACAGTTAAGTTGATTCCATCAGGTAGTGATAGGTGTGGCATGAGTGTCACTAGATACATAAAATTACAAAGAATGTTCTTTCTCTTTTAGTTTTTACCACAAGCTTTAGCTAGATAAGAAGGGAAATAGCTAGAAAAATTGCATTGAAGACAAAAAAAGTTGACGTAAACAAAAAAACAACAACAACAATAGTGGAAAAACAGAAGGAAAAGCTAGGCTCTCAAGGAAGAAGTAATAAAGCAGCAATAATAATTGCATTGGTGATGCGAATTCAGAATGGAAATCTGATTTTATCCATTAAGGAAGCCTCAATAATATATTTCTTTTATCCATTAAAAAAGCTGCAATAATATATATTGTATATTGTTTGTATTCATGTAGCTTAGTTATTAGGCAATACAACTCGTTTTTGTGGATGTCTATGTGTAATGTCTATGGAGAAGTATTATGTTGATGTAAAGAAGTTTGTTCATTTTGTTTGTGTTATTTGTTTTCGAACTCTTCAACAAGCTTCTTCCAATCCAACAACATGGTATACCATGCTATTGAAAGAGTACCTAAGACTCACCTTTGTACGACCAATTGAGAATGGAATACTTCACTCCCTAGGAGGACACGTAATTTTAATTTTTCACTTTTTTTGCATATACTGCTCTCATTTGGACTAAAGAAACCACTTTTGTTGAGGCTTCTTCAATTATTAATAGTAATTCACAAGAAGATTCGATGAAACTAGTAATAATAATAACTTTTGTTGAGGTCCATCCATGTAGAGACTAGGATAGTCATTAATGATTGTTGTTGAGTCATTTGCTGGGTGGGCTATCTCTTCACATCTCAATAACTATTCCATGAGATCCACAAGGTCCACTACAAATAAATCCAAATCATAGCCATCTTTCCTCATTCACAGCTACTTCTATGGAATATGTGGCCCCTCAAGTCATCTTCTCTTAGATTAGAGGTGAGTATGTACTCTAGATCCTCAAATCATCTTTCCACTTGTCGACTTGGTGTTGTGTTTCTTGCTTCTACAACCAAAGATTAGTGTCTTTGTGTATATAGGATGATTGATCCAAATTATCACCCTTCATAGAGCTTTTTTCCTCATCATTTTGCATTGCACAACATTGGAGAGGTGGCGAATCTCAACATGCATTGGTTTGGAAATTTATCTCGGTAATTTTGAAATTATGTTGAGTATAAGTTGCGATTCCTCCCTACTCTTTGAATACTTTCATGTGCCTTAGGAATGGTTGTCATAAGAGTAGTTCAACATTTTTAAAGGATACCTAAGGGTCTCACCATATGTTCATCAATTAATGCATTCTAGTGGGACGTAAGGCTGGCTTACCCCACGTTTTTTTCCCATAATCTTTGGGTGGCAATGGCTACACCTACATCTGAGTTTACAATAGTTGTTACTCACACCATTATATCTTATTGGTAATAATGTATTTCACTCACCCCCCTTTTTATAATCACTAATCTTATCAAGAGGGCTTTCATGAATGTGTGACTATGTGTCTTTGTTTTGTCTTATGGGCTTGTGGTTTAACTTCACTAATTGAGCTTTCTTACATTCAGAAGCTACTTTATCATGTCCAATGTATGAAGGAAGACATTGGAAGTGCATAGCCACATCATCCCATGACTATGGAGTCATTGACTCATCAAGAGGTAATTCACTTCTCATTGTATCATTACAAGTCTAGAACTCCGAGAAAGAAGGTCTATGCTGAGTGAAAGCCTCCTTATTCAATTTGGGCTCTAAAATCTGATGCCATCCTCTTAATAAAGTGGATGATTTATTTGATGGGTTCTAGATTCACTATAGCCCCCTACGGTTCAGGGACTGCTTCCTCACGTTGGTGCATTAACATTGGCTTTTGATGTGATTGCACCACTTCCTTTTGTCATATGTATGGGAAGAACAATATCATGAATTTTCTCTAGCATTTTTTGAGCAACTTTGATCATTTGTTTGGCACATAGCTAGAACTTCCTTTTCTTGATCGCCTCATGGGTAACATAAGGGCTATCAACATAAGTGCATAGGAGATGTTGAATCCGTGCAATGACTATGGCTGTAATGAGAACAACTGACAAACAATTACAAAGACCAAACAAACATATTAAGTCAGTATGAAGCTCTTCTAATTTAAAGAGAATCATTTGTTAGTGAAGTAAAAAATTAGGAGAGTTAATATGAGTTACTGTTTTCCACTCAAAAACTAGGAGATTCAATATACAAGTTTTATCTTTGAAAATTAGCTACTCAAGGAGAGACTAAAGGGAATGAAGGAGTTGGAGGAAAAGCTAGCAGATATGATGGATAGCTATGAATTTGAAAGGCTGTATATGGAAGTTATAGATATAAATAAATTACACTAGAAACTATCAGATCACATCACAGTACTCAGTTATGGAAGGATATTGAGAATACACTTGATAAATTGCTCATGCGATTTCATGAATTTTTCAATAATAAAAAATTAATAAGTCAAGTATTGTTGTCTGAGAAGAAACTTCAAAAAAAAAAAAAAAATTAGAATTACATTCATAAGTCATAAGTGCAAAGTTTGGAGGAGCAATTGAAGCTTGAAATTACAGATGATGATGATGGATTTACTTCATCAAGAAAATTGGGAAGCCAAGTAGAAGAGATTTTGATGTCATTTGAAAAGAGTTATCACAAAGTTTCTACTCCTTGAATGCAATATACAAGATCATTCCCATGAAGCTCATGGGAATGAGAAGGAAGCTCATGTAGGTGACAATGTTTCAAAGGAAAAAAATGTTGGCAGAACCAGTCGTTTTGCTGTGAATTTAACTACAGTTAAGTTGATTCCATCGAGTTAAGTTGATTCCATCGAGTAACGATAGGTGTGACATGAGTGTCAGAAGGTACGTGCAATCACAAAGAATGTTACAAGTTGATTTAAGTATAGTTAAGTTGATTCCATCGAGTAATGATAGGTGTGACATGAGTTAAGATGATTCCATCGAGTACTGATAGGTGTGACATGGTTGTCACAAGATACGTGAAATTACAAAGAATGTTCTTTCTCTTTTAGCTTTGACCACAAGCTTTATTTTTATCTTGTTTCCACAAAATTTCAAATACCAATGAGTAAAAGGAATCATTTTTGGACATGCAGAGAGCTACAACAATTAGGTAAGAAGAGATTTTTTTTTTTTTTTTTTGCATATAATTCTCTGATTTGGACTAAATAAACCACTTTTGTTGAGTTTATGAAATATGAGTGATTAAGTAAAATGGAAATAAGAGAGAGAGAGAGAGAGAGAGAGAGAGAGAGCAAAGAAGCACACGTGGAATAATTTGATTAGACTGGAGGAGTGGATAACGGAGGCTATGACACGTGTGACGTGAGTGAGTATCATATGAGAGAGAGCCAAGAAGCGGCACGTGGAAAAATATGATTAGATAGGAGCAGAAGTGGATAATAGTGAACTATTCTTGTCCTCTTATGGCAAATATGATACTCAAAGTGGACTTGCATAAAGTGCAAATCAAGAAATCACACGTGTCATTTTCGTCACACGTGGAACTCTTACAACAAAAAGAACGGAATTCATGTGGACACCTGTTCTTTTATTGGGCCTCATAGAGAGTTTTTCTTCACGCGTGCGAACCAACTTACACGTGGTGTACACGTGTGTCGTTTTATTGAGGGCTCCGAACCAAGTTTTCCTTCACCCCCCAAACACGTGGTGTGATTTAATTTGATATTTGCATGCTCCAAAAAGAAAACATCATAGCATCCAAACAATGACAAGTAACAATATCTATATTCTATGGGCCTCATTGGGTTCAACTCATATTTTTCTTGGAGTACGGATTCATATTGAACCCTTGGAAAGTGGGGGATAAGTAGGTTCCTTTCAAGGTGCAAGTGTTGACTCTTTCAATACTTTCGAGCCTAATTAGAAGACTAGGTTGGCCACCGAACTCACAAACGAAAGATTAGCTACTTTGTTTCGCTAATGACTCATTAGAGTATTTGGACTACCAAGAAGGCTCAAAATGCTAGCAATACTAATGAGAGGTGTTAGTTGTGTAAGCGGTGTCTACTAGAGGAGGATAATGTAAGAAATAGTTGCGCAAGAAAATGGAGGCAAAATATGAAAATATGAGAGAAGAGAACAAACATAGTAGAATTTAGAAAAAAAAAGACTACTAATAGCAAGTACAAAGATGATGCCATTGTCCACCTATGTGCTCTCAAGGTAGAGCTTAAATGATGTTCTAAACAAATTTAAATAGAGAGTTACAAGATAGAGGTATGCTACCTCAATTCGATGTTTGGAAATGCATATTGCTACTCAGACCCCACAATTGAGAACCTCGATAATTCCCTTTCCTTACAATAACTTGAATTATCCAATTCAAAATTCATCCAACATGTAAGTTGAGATTCCCATCAACGGATAATGTACGATTAGGTTCCGCTCATAATGGAGAACTTACAAAAAAATGTGCAATACAACATACAATGTGAGTGATTAAGTAAGATGGAAATATGAGAGAGAGAGAGAGCATGGAGAAACACGTGGAATAATGTAATTGACGAGGAGTGGATAATGGAGCCTATGTAACGTGAGTGATTAAGTAAGATGGAAATATGAGAGAGAGCAAAGAAGTAACACGTGCATAACTCGACTTTCATAAATTCAAATATAATATTGAAACTCGATTTACATAAAGTGCATACGAAGAGGCCATTTTCATCACACGTGGAACCCTTACAACAAAAAGAACGGCAAATAAAAAGTAGGGGATGATGTTGAACCTTTGGAAAGTGGGGGATACGTAGGCTCCTCAAGGTGCATGTGTCGATTCTTTCAATATTTCAAGCCTAAATGGGGGAGTAGGTCGGAAACGGAACTAGTAAAAGAAAGATTTTTATTTATTAATTGAAGACTTAAGAATGGGGGATGTGAAGTTTCTTGCATAAATAGCTATCCTATTAGCATCATGATTATCTACTTTGTTTGGATAATTACTCACTAGGATATTTGGACTACCACAAAGGCGCAAAATCCTAGCATTATTGATGAGAGGTGTAAGATGTGTATACTAGCAGAGGATAATGTAAGAAAGTGGTTAAACAAAAAAATGGAGGCGCAATAGAAGAGAAGAGAATAAATATAATACAGTTTCAAAAAAAAAAAACTACTAATGCCAAGTACAAAGATGATGGCATTGTCTACCTGTGCACTCTCAAGGTAGAGCGTAAATGGTGGTCTAGACAACTTTAGATAGGAAGTTATAAGGTCGAGGAATTTTAACTCAATTCAATGTCTGTGAATAATCTTTGCTGGCCTAGGCCCCACCATTGGGAGCTTTGGTAATTCCCTTTCTTTACAATAGCTTAGATAATCCAATTCGACTTTCACCCAACGTGCAAGTAGGGATTCCCATCAGCTCGGTAATGTATGCTAGTATTATCCTCATAATGTATTGGACAATATTCAAGCCAACAATGTCATCTTCCATTAGCCCATGAACATTATGGTACTCTACTTATCTATGGTTTGTGTGAGCATGAAATATTGGGTTCTTTGTATTGGCCATACAACCTTGATTCTCATATTTAGATATAGTCTCCATTTTTTATGGAAAGCCTAGATCTCCAAGAACTCTCCTTAACTAGACTACCTCAAAAGAGGCAAAACAAGCTACTTTATACTGTGCTTTAGTGGAAAAGTGCCGCTGCTTTCTAATGGCCCAAGAAATGTGTTGATCTTGTCGTGGTGCCGACTTGGCAAAGTGGTGCACAGGTGGTGCACATGTGGCCAAAGAATTGTTAGACAATGGGTGTAGAAGTAATGTACAATGTGTATGCTCTCATTGCCTTGCCGAGAAAATATGTACACATATCAAAGGGTCGTTTTGAAAGGTTTTTAAGGGTTTTGAAGTCTTTGCAAGGTTCAGGTGAACCCTCGTATATGTGTAAATTTTGGAGAATTTAAGGTGTAAGGATGGTTGTTGAGGATAAGTTGCATGATACTAGTTACCCATTGTGAGTATATATGATGCATCATTTATTGGTTGAAAAAGGATTGTGGAATATTGTAGGATGTTGAACAATGTCTTATTACAAGTACAAATAGAGTTATTGAAGGTGATGTAGATGGTGGTGAAGATGATGATCTTCAATTTCCTAGTCATGTTGCAGTTCCTGCTACACCTACTATAACCTTCATTGGGATGGCAAAGGTGCTTAGACACATGCATTGATAGCTTTGTCTATCAAACCTCCCATTATTCCTAACATTCACACCTATAAGACAACAAAGGATGATTTGGATAATCGTAAAAGTTTATACCATGCACGAAATGAAGTTCATGTTGTTTACCTCCAAAAATAGTTGGAGAGTGAGCATGTGAATGAAGGAGATTCTATGGATAGTTTTTTGACAAAGATCAAAGATTTGAAGGATTAATTGATTTCTATTGATGAAATCTTTCCAAATAGTTCACTTGTGTAGACTATTCTTAACAATCTTCTAGATTCATATCGGAGTTTCCTTCTATTCTTTGGTTGATGATGAAAGGTAATCCAAATGCCTTAAAGCTTGATAAGTTAGTCTCTCTTTTGTTGCAAGAAAACTAATCCAAGAAAAACATGTCAATGATGCTTGTTGAAGATCAAACTTTCTTAACTACTCAGAAGGGCAAAGGTAATTTGAGCTCATCCACTAGTAAGCACAAATCTACTAATGTTGGACAATCAAAGAAGGAAGATAAACATGATAAAAACTAGAAAGGAAGAAACGGTTTTGCAAGTACTATAAGGCAAATGATCATGTCATAAAGAGTTGTGCTATACTCGCTACAAAGGAGGCAAAGAAGAAAGAGGTTGGATTGGTTATTGTAGACCCATCTACATGTAAAAAGAGTTTGGGAATGTTGTTCAAAATGAATATTCCAGTCTTGGAAATTTAGTTGAACAATGTTCCTAGTCTAGGAAATTTAGTTTGCGACGATGATCCATCTTCACACAAGCAGTATATGTCTGTTGTAGACTCAAATTTTTGGTATTTTGGTAGTGGTGCAACTAAACATATTATATTGCAGCGTAGTCTCTTCACTTCACTTAAGCTTGCCCCTATAGGAAGACTATCACATGTGCTAGCAACTCTTGTTATCGTGTAATGGGATTTGGAAATAACATTTTGACTACTTTTGATGGTAGTTCTCTCACCCCGCTTGTATATATGCACATATTCCTAACAAGTCACTTATCTTTGTACATTCACTTGGTAATACATTCAATTATTGTGTTGTGATCCAACATTCTTCTTCTTCATTTTGTTGTTTGTTTGCTTCCACAAACCTTGAACTCCAACATCATTGTTTCGTGTGCCCATTTAGAAAAGAGAAAATGTGGAGATATCAAATCAATAAAGCAACAAAACAAAATTAATGTTGTCTCTCCTAGAGAGGTGGATTGGCCTTACAATATTTGAGCGGTAGATTATGGAGATTTTTATTTTCTATAAATTTAATTTTGCATGATATCCAATACTGCAAAGATTAATGTTCTATGCAAAGAAACAATGTTCAGAAGCCACCTCTTCGTAGTTTCTAAGAGTGGTGATTTCGGTTGCATCGAGGATCTTTTCACATGAAATCACTTCCAAATGTGGCATGGAAGTTTGTTGGAACTTTTTATTTCTATAAGGCTATGGATTTTACTATAGGGGCTTAGGAAAAGCCCATGCTTTAGTTTATATTAGATTTTCCCACTCCAATATTGTAATTGCATGAGTTATAAGTGCACATTGTTCTTGTATTAGTTTCACCCATAGGGGACCATATGGATTGCTTGTATTTTCGTATGGGGAGGTGAATAAGGGCTACTTCAAACTCTAACTTGATGTATTTATTATTTTGTTGAGGGACTAAGTGTATCATAGGGGTCAAACATAGGTGGGATGCACGTGCATATGCCCATGCAAAATCTTTATTATTGACTTTGATGGTTACATTCACATTGGATGCTCCATGATGGCCTAGGGAAACATATATGTGTCATTGAGAACGAAGAGGTATATTATGTACATTGAATAAAAAATAATTCTACATCTCCAATGATGTCCACCACTCATCTTTAGATAGTTAGTGATAAGAATCGAGCATCAGGATCCAAGAAACACGATCCAAAGGTTTTACAAGGTTCAAGGATTTTCTTAATTCTAATTATGAAAGTTTTTTAATAAGATATAGGATATAACGAATGTGAACAATTGAGTAAGATATAAGATACATGGGTTAAGGTATCTACAATAGAAGTTATAATTTAAGATACTAATGGTTTCAAACTTTAAAGTATTTTAAGGGAAAGGATGTAGACCTTGTCCAACAAGATTGTGCACAAACCAACTTATGAATAAGTTGTCTTGCGAGTTGTTGGTATTGTTCTATACCTTTAGCATTAATCAGAGAAATGAAAATTATGAATTTGAAAGATTGCTACCTTCAAAAAAGTCTTGTAATGTGAATATCATAAGTGGTAAATCGTAGTCTAAAATATCATTTGACTGAAATGGTGAGGAATACATGCTAAAAATTAAGAAAGCCATTTGGAAAGGATACTAAAAGGTGCTAAAATATTAATAAAGCCATTTGGAAAGGATCCTAAAAGGTGGGGTGCATGAAAGATAATCAACGGGTTCTTATAAGTTCAAAAGGTTATCAGTGCCATAGGCATTAGCTCTATGACCTAAAGCATAGATCCCAAACATTTGGAGTACAAAAAGACATAAATAGGATAACAAAAATTAACAAGTCAAAGATATACAAAGGGAATCTAAGGAGTTATAACATTGTAACAAAGGGGTGCGAATAAACAGCTACATTTGATCTTGGTACTTAAGGCTAAGTAGTATGATTATATAAGGATATCTTGGTTTGAAGAGGAAGGGGATTCAAAACAATCAATTTTTACAATAATCGATTTTTCTTGGAGTTCCATTTGGGATGATGAATTCATGTTAGGTCTAATGAAAGTATGAATCATGGACTGGGAAAAGGATCCACTATTATGGAGATTTCTTTCTATGGTATGGGAACTAAATGGAAAGAGTAAGCCACGCTAATGTCCCTTAGATGGTTCAAATGCTTGGATCACGTGACCATGGATAGCATTTTTCATTAAACAAGAAGGAGAAGTTTCCCAATAAGATATAGCCTTAGGACATGTGGAATATTTTTTCTTCAAAAAATAAGATGATTGTATTAGAGTGTATGTATATGATGATCAATACCTAAAGAGTGGATGTAGGATTATTCATCCATAGTCCTCTTCAAGGGAAAGGGAAAGAGTAGAAAAGGTTGAACTTATACTATTATTGGAAGTAAATAGATTTTAGTCATACAAATAAGTCTTAGTAGGGATTTGTCTCTACAGGATGTACCTTTAGCTTAATTCTAGAGTAATACTCTCGGTTAGTCTAGAATAAGTCCCTCTCCAAATTTCTTAGATAGAAGTGACAATACTCTATCAAAGGAAATAAGGACAGCTAGTTATAGTTGTTACATTGAGTCTCAACTAAAGATTCTAGATGAAAAGTTCTTATTTCTTCTGATGGTATTTGACTAGATGAGCAAGATCTAGTTTTTGGCATTAGAGAGGTTGGGAATCACCTACTGAATTTTCATTTTTCAGTTGGAAGAAATAGGGATAAATCCAACCCATAGAAGCATCAATCCCTTACTTTGTATTTATTCATGAGGATGATGATCTAGAACCATTCAAAAAGA